>JBAIZL010000005.1:217108906-217118906 GCA_036971475.1 Prosapia bicincta
TTTGAATTTAGTAAATTTGTTATAACTTACTGAGACAGAACGTTTTCGATCGCTATGTGCCGATATTCATCAGTGTCTTTTGCTTGGAGATGTTGGGTCAAGGGGTGACGGTTTTAAAGGTAGGTTTTCGATAGTATCAAAGAGTATGTATAATTTGTATTGTGTTTGTTCGTTTAATATGTTTGTACTTTGTGTTTTTGTGTGTCTGTAAATTTCATATTGTCCTAGTGCGTGGAGATGTGGTCCATTTTTGTTGATGTGTAGGATTTCTAGGTTATGGTAAATGGCTGTGTATTTGTGTCCTGTGTCTTTTATGTGGTTGTAAAATGTTGTGTTGGTGTTCTGTTTGTGTTCTTCGACTCTTTGTTTAAAGCTGCGACCTGTTTGTCCGATGTAGAATTTGTTTACTAAATTCAAAGTTCGGATAGTCATAAACTATTGTTTAAGTGATTAATTAAATAGAATGTAAGTAGTAAGATATTAACATCTAAAGTGTTGTTTGTAAAAGCACATTGAGTTAATAAGAATGTAGTATCGTCTTCCTACATCTAATCACAGTACTCCATTTTAGTGACAGTTTTGCACAACCTACAAGGTATACTTTTTTAAATTTAATCTCCTGCTCATGATATTTCTACCCCAATTATTGTAAGGGATATAATAAAACATTCCTGTATATATTTCGTTCATGGCGGTTATTGTTGTAAACCCATTTTTGCATTTATTAATGTGTTTACATTTCTGTTACAATTCATTTTTTAAAAAGGAACAATTCATTTTTACTGCGAATTCATGCACTAGATTCTTAAGTCAAAATTTAAATTATTTACTGATTGAATTATAGAACATTTATTAGGAAACCGACATTGTAAGGTTTTACTTACTTTGCTTTCAGAATTTTCTTTTTAATGAAATAAATACAGTATACTGAAATAGTTATTCCTTATTAGATCTTTTTCTTTTATCAGTCTTGTTTCATCTGTTGAATATTATTGTTAATATATTATTTTGATAAAAAACTTACCGCCAACTTTTTTATAAATATTTCTTTATATATATATATATATATATATATATATATATATATATATATAGACAGAGAGAGAGAGAGATGGAAAAAAATCTATAAAAGAAATTAGAAACACAACAGTGCATTTAATAAGTGACAATGTTTAATCTATTTTTTGAATTTGTTTGGTTAGTTTTTTGAAGAATTGAAAAAAGTAAAGATCTTTTTTATAAAACTCTCGTGTTAGTCAAAACCCATTCAAATAAAAAGAAATCCCATTTTTATACTACGTATTCAAACAATGTTTTTCCATTGTAAAACTTCTATTTGTTCCAACGTAATGCTTGGGTTTTTAATTTTTTTAAAATCTTTTAAGTAGATCTAAATAAGGTAGACATCAGTTTAAAACAGAAGGTATAGTTTGTATAATGTAATAAAAACGTTTGAATAAAAATCTTTAAATTTATTATTTTTTGAAGAAAACATTGATTTTATTTCAAATATCTGGATATTTTTCAACTCCTTATAAGTTCATACTAAACGTATATGAATGTATAAGCCAATATATATATATATATATATATATATATATATATATATATGCAGTTTTTAACTATATTAACTGTATGTTAATACAGATTTTTCGAATATGATTTATTTAATTAAATTGAATAACACACAAAACTTGCAAGGTAAACAATATAGTTATATTTTCCCACTTGGGTTAAATAAGTGATAACATAATATGTTATCATATTATGATTTTATAAAACAGCTGATTTTATGTTACAGGTTATTTGGTAAGACAGCTGTTTTAACGCATTGGTTTCGTTAATATATATATATATATATATATATATATATATATATATATATATATATATATATATTGATTGTATTTATTTAATATAAAATGAGTAAAAAAAATGTGTCCTCAACTTACTAATTAGGAATTTAATTTAAAAGATGTTGGTTTAAATTATTTGTTGACTAGAAATCACAGCAACAATGTTATGCTTAGTGATTATTTACTGCTTAAAGGGTAAGGACTCCCTAGGGTATGGTCGATTAGCTACCCTCGGCAATATGCTTGTCAATATCAGTAGAACAGGCATAACTCAGGGAGGTCGGCTCACCTAAGGGACACTATGATCCCCATGTGCGGTCGTGGAAACCGAGACCAGTGGCTTCCGCGGCCCTTTTAATTGCTTTTTGTTTTCTCTTCGGTTTGTTGCAGTAAATTTACATACACATTGCAATTACTTTCACCTTATTTTAGTAGTACCATTTTATGAATAAACGGATAAACTATTATATGATGTTCCTATTAGAAGTTATAGGAGTTCCCATAGAACTCTACTTGATAGGCTAATGAAAAATATTATTAAAATAAAAAAACCCACGGAAAAATAACAATTTTAAAATATAATTAGGTCAATTTTGAATTTTTGAAAAACAAATTAGAGATGTCTACTAGTGCCGAAAAAACTCATTGTGGTATTTTTTTTGACACGTATATATATATATATATATATATATATATATATATATATATATATATATGTGTGTAGTCTATTTAAACATGAATCTTACTCTGTAAATTTGCGAATTGACTTTTGAGAACTGTTCATTACGTGTTCCCATTAAAAAATGAGAAAACTTAATCAACAGATCTCTTAATCAACACTGTAAACAACAAAGTCGACTCCCAAATATACGACGTAAAATTCTTGTTTAAGTACATTAGAGTGTAGGTGATATACAATAAAACAGTATTGGAAAGTTTTACACACACACGCACGCACGAAAAACTTTTAACAAAAATTAATAAATAAATATTGTATTTGAATAACCTTAGTTATATATATATATATATATATATATATATATATATATATATATATATATATATATATATATATGTGTGTGTGTGTTAAAACAACACAGGTTATTCATATACAAGAATATTTTTTTATTTTATATCCAAAGCTTTTCGTTGGTAAACAGTACCAACATCATCAGGAATGAAAATTACATTAGATTGTAATTTTCATTCCTGATGATGTTGGTACTGTTTACCAACGAAAAGCTTTGGATATAAAATAATAAATATTCTTGTATTTGAATAACCTGTGTTGTTTTAAATTATTAAACAAGAAAACGTATTTTATATTTATATATATATATATATATATATATATATATATATATATATATATATATATATATAGATAGATAGATATATTTATATGTATGTTTGTGTGTGTGTGTCTCTGTGTGTATGTGTGTGAGTGAGTGTATATAAATCTTTAAAAATTAGACATTCAGTCAAATTAGTAAAATAGAAGACTAGTAACTTTCTCATTATTTAATTTCATCATACTACATTTAAAACGGAAACCATTTTCTCCAATTTCCAGAAGCTTTTATTTAATAATTTATTATTATTATTATTATTGATGGATTGATTAATTGGTTGGTTAATTGATTGATTGCTTGTTTGATTGATTGATTAGTCTTGAAGCAAAACTAGCGAAACACATAATAGCGGAGAATTTCTAAATAATAAAACATTGAAGTACATTAATCCATATAATAAAATAAAACATAAACGTAGTAGTTTTATCACAAAAATTTATTAAGTCATTTTTTTATTTATGAGGTAGACACCCCTGCATGACCCCTATAGAGAGTAGGTGACGTCCAAGTACGAACCCTTCCCATCATATAGGATGCCATGACAATTGCTAATACGGTAGTTTTAAAACTCACAATAATGCTATTACAGATACTATACATTTGGTTGCAAAATTCTTATCGCAATAAAGCCCGATTTATTTCTGTTAAAGACATTTAAGTTTTAATAACGTTACTTTGAAACTTTTAAATAATATTACGTAAAATAATAGAAATTAAGTTTATTTTGAATTTTATTCATTTCATAATTATACTCCTAAATACGTATATAATGTGATTTAGTATTAAAATTTTAAACAAAATGCAAAATAATTTTCCAACGTTATATATATATATATATATATATATATATATATATATATATATATATATATATATATATATATATATATATATAATAATTATCTTTATTACTGAATCAATTCTGAAACTGCCATAGCAGACTAAGTTTTACGTATTTTGTCATCAAGTAGACTTCTGTTAAGTAGAGTTTGTAACGTAGGGTCTGTCGCGTAGAGTTTGGTTACGTACAGTCTGTCAAGTATAATCTGTCACGTAGAATTCTTTCAAGTAGTCTGTCACGTTGAGTTATGTGAAGAAGATTTCGTCACGCAGAGTGTTGTCAAGTAGAGTCTGTCACGTAGAGTTCTGTCAAGTAGAGTCTGTCAGGTATAGTTCTGTCAAGTAGAGTCTGTAACGTAGAGTTCTGAATAGTAGAGTCCTGTCAAGTAGAGTATAAAACGTATAGTTCTGTCAAGTAGAGTCTGTCACGTAGAGTTATGTCAAGTAAAGTATGACACGTTGAGTTTTGTCAAGTAGAGGTTTCTCAAGTATAGTTCGGCCAAGTAGAGGCTGTCACGTAGTGTTCTGTCGAGTAGAGTCTGTCACGTAGAGTTCGGCCAAGTACTGATCTGTCAAGTAGAGTTATGTCAGGTAGAGTATGTCACGTATAGTTCTGTCAAGTTTAGCATATCACGTAAAGTTCTATCATGTAAAGTTATGTCAAGTAAAGTCTTACAGGTAAAGTTCTGTCAAGTAGAGTCTGTCAAGTTAAAATCTGTCAAGTAGAGTCTGTCACATATAGTTCTGTCAAGAAGAGTTGTAACATAGTGTTCTGCCAAGGGCTGCCAAGTTGAGTTTGTCACGCATAGTTCTGTTAAGTGAGTCTTTCTAGTAGAGTTCTGCCTAGTAGAATTCTGTCTTTTATAGGTCTGATAAGTGGAGTTCTTTCTCGGAGTCTGTCTCGTAGTGTTCTGTCAAGTACAGATCTGTCAAGTAGAGTTATGTCAAGTAGAGTCTGTCACGTAGAGTTCGGTCAAGTACAGATCTGTCAAGTAGAGTTATGTCAAGTAGAGTATGTCACGTATAGTTCTTACAAGTAAACTCTGGCACGTATAGTTTTGTCGAGTAGTATTATGTCAAGTAGAGTATGCCACGTATAGTTCTCTCAAGTTTAGTATATCACGTAAAGTTCTATCATGTAAAGTTATGTCAAGTAAAGTCTTACAGGTAAAGTTCTGTCAAGTAGAGTTTGTCAAGTTGAAATCTGCCAAGTAGAGTCTGTCACATATAGTTCTGTCGAGTAGAGTCTGTAACGTAGTATTCTGCCAAGGGCTGCCAAGTTGAGTTTGTCACGTATAGTTCTGTTAAATGAGTCTTTCTAGTAGAGTTCTGCCAAGTAGAATTCTGTCTTTTATAGGTCTGATAAGTGGAGTTCTTTCTCGGAGTCTGTCTCGTATATTTCTGTCAAGTAGAGACTGTCACGTAGAGTTCTGTCAAATAGAGTTATGTGAAGTAGAGTTTGTCATGTAGAGTTTGTCATGTATAGTTCTGTCAAATAGAGTCTGTCACGTATAGTTCTGTCTCCTAGAATTCAGTCAATTCTAGTTATGTCACGTATAGTTATGTCAAGTAGAGTCTGTCACATAGATTTCTGTCAAGTAGAGTTATGTCAAGTAAAGTATGTCACGTATAGCTCTGACAACAAGAGTATGACTCGGAGAGTTCTACCAAGTAGAGTCTGTAACGTATAGTTCTGTCACGTAGAGTCTTACACGTAGAATTTTATGAAGTAGAGTCTGTTACGTGTAGAGTTCTGTCAAGTGGAGTTCTGTCACGTATAGTTTTGTTAAGTAGTGTTTGGGAATTATTTAAAAGTATCGAATTTGTTTGTTTTAAACAGGGTATACAACCAGAAAATATTCATAGAAACACGCATTTCTTTATACAAGATGTTTAAATGAATCATCAGGTTTTTTCTCACGACGTTTTTTTAACGAATTGCAATGTTATAAAACCTTTATCATTATTATTTACTTTTCCACAAGACCAAATGAAAGAAAAGATTCTCGTTATTTTGAATTATGTTGATCGGTAATTTATTGAGTACGGGCAACGAAATAGGACTCACGAGTGAACAACTAAAGTTTGACGCATGCCAAATATCATGTGTTATTATTGGGACGCGGTCGAGCGTTACGGGCACAATACGGGGTTAATGATATGACTGGAGGCACGTGAGTGCGACCCTAAAGTCGAGGCGGGGGACAAACTAAATCGTAAATCTGTATTTAATCACAAGTTATCTTGATCATAGAGAAATCTACGCACGGATATAAAGTGTCGTCATTAAGTGGGCGATTTTATTACTAATACTTTAAACATTGAAAAACTATAAAATCTAATAAAGCTTTAAACATTCAAAATTGTAAATATAAACTCAATTGTATACATAGGCCTATATAAACAAAATTTTAAATGTAAACTCAATTGTATACATAGGCCTATATAAACAAAATTGTAAAAGTATAAACACTGTATTGGCTAAAAATTGAAAAAGAACGGTCACTTTAACATGTCCTTAGCACGCTGAGCTATTTTAGCTTTTCCTGTGCATTATCTAACGAGGGAAAAGCGCTTTGTTTATAAAGAAGTAATAAAAACTAAAATGTTTTAAGTCAATTACTACTTAGTTAATATAAAAAGAATTATTTTAGTTACTTTTTATTAAATAATTACAAACAATATAATTAAAGTAATATAACCTATGAGTTGAAACAGCTGGCCTACCACATAACCTAGAACATAAAATCAGCTGTTTATTGAAATAAGTTGTTATCACTTATTTTAGCTCAAATGGGACGAAATAACTATATTGGGTATCTTGCCCCCTATATTAAAGGTTTTTCTCCCACATAAAATTAAAATTAATGTTTTAAATTTAACTAATGATTTTAAATTATAAATACAGAAAATTATAATTGGTTAGGTTTAAACTATAGTATGTTTATTTTGCTTTAATCAAATAGTGCTCTTAAAATACCGCAGAAATTTTACTACGGAAATAGGGCTCGGTCTAGCCTGACACAAAAAGCCGAAACAGTACATTATTATCTAAATTTTTGTAGCAAAACGATCTGAATTTGAAAAGAATAAGATATTGTCTCTAAATTAAAATCTGGAAGAATGTTCGGTAAGTCTGTTTTAAAAATAGGTAGAAAAAATTACTTGAACAGGTTTTCCTACAAAAATTGCGTTACATTTTAAACAAGACAAGTGCGTGCATATTGTTCCCATAAATTATGGGAGCTGTATATAAGGTAAAACGTCAATTATATGTGGTTGTAATCAATTATATGTAAGAGAAACAAGGAAGAAATTAAAAGAAAGATATAAAGAGTGTTTATACTCCTATATAAAACCGAACATATACAAATCAAATTTGGTTACTCATTGTATCAATAATGGACTCACATATGCTGAAATAGGAAATATGACTAAAAGAAATAAACAAAAGGTTAAAAATTATTACATATGAAACATTAGAAATTTATAACCATAATGTTGAAGACTAATTAATTAAGTTAATAATTTAAGTTAATAATTTTGTTTGACAAATTCAAGTAAAATCAAAACACCAAAGTATTTACAAGGTCATTGATGTCATGGCAAAACTATAAATACAAAAAAATATGGTTGATTGTAGTACATATGGTTTCATTTTTGTAAAAACTTATATTTTGTAAAAACCCTTTTTTAATATTTATTTACCATCTGAAGCTTATCGCAAGTCTATATTGCCGGCATCATCAAGTGGTACATTACAAAATCAACATACCTTCTTCACAATTAATGTGTAGAAAAAAAAATTTCTAATTTAATATATGTTTTAGGCCTATATCTTGCATTATGGTATTTTTCATTCCTGATGATGTTGGTACTGTTTACCAACGAAAAGCTTTGAATATAAATTAATAAATATTCTTGTATTTGAATAACCTATGTTGTTATATATATATATATATATATATATATATATATATATATATATATATATATTTATTTATTTATTTTTATATATATTTATATATATATATATATATATATAGAATATCAAATATGTTTTCCTGTTAGAAAATTTTTAAGATTAAATAATATACACTATTACAGGAATATTTAATTTATTGAATAATACACTCAATAATATTGAGTGTATTATTCAATAAATTAAATATTCCTGTAATAGTGTATATTATTTAATCTTAAATATATATATATATATATATATATATATATATATATATATATATATATATATATATTAAATATTCGATACGGTTTCTTGTAAAGTAGTTAATGAATAAAAATATTTCAATTATAAGAATTGTTTTAACTTAAATATTTTCAAATCTTTTCGCCAGTTAAATAAGTATTAGCATTTTCAGGAAAATCTATGATATAAAATAAGATGATAATACTTATTTTGTTCTCGAAAAGCTTTGAAAAATATATAAATAATTCTTGTATTTGAAATCATTTTATAAATTGTATGTGTGTATATATATATAACATAAACATATGAGGAATATAGTATAATTTTAGCTAGTATCTAAAACAATAATAATCTGTAGAAATATTAAGTAAGGAGTGACCTAGAATAGTTTACTAAAGTACCGACAAAGAGGTGTTACCCATTGTTCTATTTCGGAGGTAGTTATAAACCAGTGCTGTGAGAAACCTCTTGACAAAAGAAGGGTCCAAGTATTTAGGATTTAATTATTCCACGTGATTAAGAATAACCTGAGCGAGTAACTCTGTACCGTTTGGAAAACTATTTGTAAAAGCTATAGGGGAACCACCGATATAACTGAAATACGTAAGGGAGGTCATTATGCTGGTTCTTAAATACTAAAATCATAGGGAAAAAGACTAAGTTTTTGTGGAACTTGAGAAGAGTGTTTTGGGGGGGGGACAAGGTTGTAAGCAATGTTTTAAAGGAGTAAATTTGTTGAGAAAAGTTAAGGGAATTATTAGTTATTTATATGTAAAAATTTAAAAGTGTGACGAGTATGAATTAGACAGATAATAAAGAAAATAGGGAAGTAAGTTATTTATGTGTAAAAGTGCAATGAAGCAGTAAACGCAACCGTCAGGATTTCAGGAACTCAGCAATAAGTACAGTCTTTCTTACATTAGATTTAGCCAACAGAGATTTATAAATTAGTAAATTCAGAACCAATTTAAATTAATTGTATCTATAAAAATTATTCTAGTTTTTTCACCACTTTCTAATTTATAGAAGATCCCGTAATAACGACCAGGGAGAAAGAGCAATTCAACACTCAAGAGTCCACCTTTTTTTTAATTCTAGTATTAGTTAAGCAATCAATCTTTGGCACTGTAAATCTTTGGTGTAATTTGTTACAATTTGTAATTTTTGGATGTCAGATAAATACATGTATATTTATATGATTGTTAATTATTTAGAAACCTGAAGATGTGACTATAAAAAGGTAAGGTAATTATAAACCTACCTTAGGTTAAGGTAGTATAACCTAAAGGTAAAAACATATTGTAAATAGGTTGGAATAATATATATATATATATATATATATATATATATATATATATATATATATATATATATATATATATATATATATATATATGTATGTATGTATATATAATTTTAAATATATAAATATTGAGACGTTATAAATCGTTATTCTTTAAATAATCGATGTCTTTTTATCATTTCGTTTTGATCAAATTATTTTTAAACATTTTTTTCTGACATCATTAATAAACTAATAAACATATGCCCAACCACTGATGAATATCGTCTTACGCGATCGCAAAGTAAAAGCGTTCAAAACATTTACCCAAACTATGAGTTCGGCACGTCGTTAATTCGATTAAAGCTCGCCTCTCGTTATTAACGATGAAATTACCAAAACATTTTTAACCGAGTTGAAGTTTAAGTTGTTTATTAAATAAGGAATAATATTTGACATT
>JBAIZL010000005.1:217121406-217126406 GCA_036971475.1 Prosapia bicincta
ATTTTCAATAACGAATTATAACACTTTTTAACGGAAATAAGTCTTTTGAATTTTAAAAGTAGTTTTCATCACACAAACGATATAAAAATTAATGATGAAGATCGTTATAAAAAATACGTTTACATAAACTTGTGATTACTATTAAGATATTCAGAAAATGACTTTTTCATGATCGTCTTCTACATACTATAGTTATAAAAAATTATATATATATTTTAAAACACAATGTGAAACACTGCATTACGATAACATACACGGCTCATTCAAAAACTTAAAGTTTAATACATCGGTAAAAAAACTCTGATATTTTTAAATAATGAATTATCAATCAGTCAAAACATGTAAGTCTTGGGACACGTTTCTGTATTTAATTATATAGCTTGTTTTTAGTACAGCACATCATATATAATTAATACAAACATGGACTTACTTTTTGCAGTTGCAAGGAGTAATTAAATTTAAAGTGCACTTAAAAATATAGTCACAGTATTTTTATCTGATGACTAATTCCTTTAGGTAAAAACAAAATATTGGATCTATGGTTTTCAGACTATCAGTATGAATATATATATATATATATATATATATATATATATATATATATATATATATATATATAAAGAACATAGGACAAAATACAAATACAAGAATTATAATTGAATTGTAAATTCAATTATAATTCTTGTATTTGTATTTTGACTTATGTTCTTTATTAATACACAAGAATACATATTGCGACATTTATATATATATATATATATATATATATATATATATATATATATCTTGTTCTAACTTTCAATCGTTAATAAAATACTTTCTAACTATCCATTCAAGTTAGATTAATTTTTTTTTAATTAGTATAGATAAAACTTGATGTTAATACAGTTTTTTCAAATGTCAATTCAATAATAGAATCTAATAATAAATTAACTTTAGTTTTATATGGGACAAAAACCTCTTACATGAGGGGCAAGATATGCAATATAATTACTTTGTCCCACTTGGATTAAAATAAATGATTACATGTGATTTCTTAAAACAGCTGATTTTATTTCATAGATCATTTGGTACAACAGCTGTTTCATTACGTATAGGATATATTACTCTATTTATATTAATTGTAATTATTTAACAAAAAGTTACTAAAATTTAAAAAAAAACAAATTTAGTTGACTCAAGTAGGAAATCGACTCTAAAATATTTGTAATTATATTACTTGTTTATTGCTATAATTATATTAGTAATATAATATATATTGTATACAATTATATTTTATATTATTTTACGAATATATATAAAATTACTATGGCTCGTACAGTTTAGCGTATTTTGTGGGATGAAATATTTCGGAGCTCAAATAATCTACATAGGAGCTTTACAAAGGTTGTCAGGTCATACATATGCTTTTACATACAAAACAAAACCAAAAAACATATATCAGAGAAAGAGTTGGGTGTGTGGCTAGGTAGGTGTGTGTCCGGAGGAAACCCTCCCGGAGACAAGCGGCATCCGCCGGGGGTAGACCCGCCACCCATTTCCGCCCGTCCCCCCACTTACCCCTACAATCATCCCTCTACCACTTGCTTCAACTATTTTAATTAAAAGTTTTTCAACAAATGGAAACGTAGAGAAGTTAAAGACTGACACTAACATGCTCTTAAATTGCGCCTCGTTTCCTCCTCTAAGGAAAGTTAACGCAATGACAGACCTATGTTAATGAGTAGCATAAACTTTGTGACGTTTCAACCGGGAAAACTTTAACTTAACCCCTTAATAAATAATTATATTATTTTAAAATAATTATTCTAACAAACCTTTTTTAATTAATTAATTATTTTTAATTTCAATCATATATTTTACTATTTCGTATAATTTTAATTACCATACGGTAGCCTATATCCATATATTTATTAGTAATTAATTAATTTTACTTTCGGTTTTTTGTGTTAAATTTTAAAAAATAATATTGATAGAAATAGGTATAGTCCTAAACATACATGTGTTTATATATATATATATATATATATATATATATATATATATATATATATATATATATATAGATAGATAGATAGATATATAAAGAACTAAGTCAAAATACAAATACAGGAATTATAATTGAATTTACAATTCAAAGCTTTTCGTTGGCTAACAGTACCAACATTATCAGGAATATTAAACAATTGTTAAATTGTTAATATTAAACAATATTAAACAATTGTTTAATATTCCTGATGATGTTGATACTGTTAGCCAACGAAAAGCTTTGAATTGTAAATTCAATTATAATTCTTGTATTTGTATTTTGACTTAGTTCTTTATTAATACACAAGAATACATATTGCGATATTTATATATATATATATATATATATATATATATATATATATATATATATAATATATATATATATATATACATATATATATATATATATATATATATATATATATATATATATATAGGCATATATTATAGGTAGATATATTAGGTAAATGTAATAATAAAGGGAAACGTATTTAATTGATAACCTAAATATATATGATAGTTAGATATATATGATAGGTGAATATATAAAATAAACAAATGAAGGCCATATGACACGGTTAGCCTAAATTTAGATGATTGGTAAATGTTTCTTATAGGTGGCTTATATGTATATGATGAGTAAATATGTAAGTCTATGGTATTTTGACTAAATGTATATGATAGGTAAATGACGTAATATGAAAAGTCAATTTCTATATTAGGTATATGTTCATGCAAGGTAAATGAATATGTTAAGTAAATGTGTATAATAGATAATGTGTATGATAGATAAATGTAGGTATATGAACGGTAAATGCATACGACATGTAGCCTAAATGTCAATTACAGATAAATTCTTATTATATGTAAATGTATATGATACGTAAATGTGAGTAGTATAGTTTATTAAAATAGGTTAAATTTGGATTCATATTTCCATAAAACCCATGTATTACATAGTAAATACATACTTTATTTTTTTTGTGATGAGATGTTTTAAATAAAGTTATTGGTAGACTTTTCTTAATTCTGAATATATTATGGAAGTTATATATGAAACTATATTGGTTTGTTGCTATCGTGATACATCTTAAAAGAAGCGTTAAAATATTTTTTTAAGTAACAGAGTTGGGATTTTGATAATCAGTAATGGTTTTGCTAAATTTAGTTATTTTCATATTCCCTCTATGAAGTTTCCTGATATATAGATATGTAGAGTCAAAGTGAAAGTCAAAATAATGAACTCAAAATTTCACTGTAGTAGCCAAGCACTGAGGGAGGCGACATCGTCGCCGAAACTAGTTTCTTTAGTAAAAAACTCATATTATGGTGAGATTTTGAGTTCACTATTTTTACATTTACCTTTGTGAATAGTTCTCACTAGCTAAGCTCTAATTAACTAAATATATATACTTTCGTAAAAATTTTCAATTGTTACAAAAATGCATTTATATTCACCCTATCATATTTAAATACATTTGTTTCCTGTAGGGGATGACAATTGATATTAATACTGTTTTTTTCAAATATTCAATGAATAATAAATTATAAATATTTAGGGGTCTAGGCCAGATTCGAACTAAGTATTTTTATCTTAGCGTTTTTGGCGAACGTTTAGCGTTTTTGGCATTGATCCAACTTTCCCATATCTAGAAGTTTACTTTTAAAAATTGTATATATATATGTTTCTTTTGCCCCATCTGGTTGTTGTAAAACCATCCATTGTACAGCCTTAAGTTGTAATAGAAACTACAATTCAAGCGACGAAAACAAGAAAGCGTCCAACACCATACAAATAAAGGAAAATTGCAAGGAAATTAGCTTTCTATTTTACCACTTAATATTGTTATTCTGATATATGCATATACATATTTATAATGTTTGTAATTATAAAATGAAAAGCAACTGAAATAAAAATGTTTGTTGTTGTTTTAAAAAGCAATTGACTTTGTTTACTTGTTTATAAAATCCTTACACTTACCAATTAACCTTAAGTGGTATATGCTAAGACTTACAAATAAAGCCGTAGATTCATTCTTAATTGTAGAGTTAAGTCGTTGCATCATGTGGTTTTGTATATTAAACCAGTTATATATTTCCCTTTTTCTAATATAAATATATTATTGTTACATAGTATATATGTTCTTTATACTTTAAATAAACCACTGCAGCATTAGAACAACATACAAATACAGTTTTTGTTTGTTAATTATTAGTTCACACTCTACATATAGGCCCTATATGTATCTTGTATAATTGTAGAGTTAAGTCGTTGCATCATGTGGTTTTGTATATTAAACCAGTTATATATTTCCCTTTTTCTAATATAAATATATTATTGTTACATAGTATATATGTTCTTTATACTTTAAATAAACCACTGCAGCATTAGAACAACATACAAATACAGTTTTTGTTTGTTAATTATTAGTTCACACTCTACATATAGGCCCTATATGTATCTTGTATAATTGTAGAGTTAAGTCGTTGCATCATGTGGTTTTGTATATTAAACCAGTTATATATTTCCCTTTTTCTAATATAAATATATTATTGTTACATAGTATATATGTTCTTTATACTTTAAATAAACCACTGCAGCATTAGAACAACATACAAATACAGTTTTTGTTTGTTAATTATTAGTTCACACTCTACATATAGGCCCTATATGTATCTTGTATAATTGTAGAGTTAAGTCGTTGCATCATGTGGTTTTGTATATTAAACCAGTTATATATTTCCCTTTTTCTAATATAAATATATTATTGTTACATAGTATATATGTTCTTTATACTTTAAATAAACCACTGCAGCATTAGAACAACATACAAATACAGTTTTTGTTTGTTAATTATTAGTTCACACTCTACATATAGGCCCTATATGTATCTTGTATAATTGTAGAGTTAAGTCGTTGCATCATGTGGTTTTGTATATTAAACCAGTTATATATTTCCCTTTTTCTA
>JBAIZL010000005.1:217131406-217196406 GCA_036971475.1 Prosapia bicincta
TTCCAAGTGCATTTTACGAAAACATTTATATTGCCAAAATTTCGCAATTGTAGCTAGCTAATTATAAGTCAATTGCTTTCGATTAAATCCGCATGAACAAATGAATTTATTGGTAGAAAAATCTTGAACAAACGTCTTTGTATTACATGACATATGATAGAGAAATATCTAACCCGCTGAGACTGGGAATAAACAGAATAGACTTTAAGCAACTGTTGTGTAATTTTTATTTATAAATAAATGAAACCTCTTACACCTCGAAAACGTTTTATTTATTTCCTGTAGCAAATTTTGATTCCCAAGCAAACATCTCCAGAGGAAATTACAATAAGGGTAGGTCCTAACTCTTAGACTTTCCTAACTTCTACGAATAGATATAACTCATTTTCTCGTACATTTTAGAAATAAAATGCTCCCTAGATTTTGCTGTAACATGATAAACTTCTTTGGTAACAATGCTTTCGCTCTGTGACTTGAATCTTTTCTCCTAAAATTATATTCCACTCACAAATTGCTTGTCGTTATCTATATAAGAACTATTCACACAAGGAATATGAAGATAATTGTAACATACAGATTTAGGGTGACAAGAAACCGCTCACTTTGCATATGGAGATTAATAATCACGAGACCAGGCGCAGGGTTGTAAGCCAGACCTCCAACCGAGCCAAAGGAAGGTGTTTACACGTTAGGCCCTGTGTAGGGAGGTAAACACCGAAGACTGGGTGGAAACAAGGTAAAAACAGTATCTCCCATTACCACGGTCACTCGCCCAAAGTAGATCTGTTTATACAATACATTTAATTCAATTTTAGTTAACTTTAGTGTTTATGAAATTCCTATTTTTTACGTAGTAAATCAAACTTGAACTACAAAAATCGGATTTAGAAGGACTTAAATTGCCGTTACTTTTAAATGCTAATTTTAAAAATACTTAACTAAGTGAATACGTAATTGCTTACTTGCTGACACGTTTCGAAACATTTGTTCCTTTTACGAAGCTAACCCTTTTACCATCGGTGAGGTGTAAAGGCTCTAACGGAAGGGATGCCGCCAGTAGAGGGTTAGCTTTGTAAAAAAAACGAATGTTTTGAAACGCGTCAGCAAATAAGCAATTACGTATTCACTTAGCTAAGTATTTTTAAAATTAGTTTAATCAGTGAATTCAAGGTGATACATCAAGAAACTTTTAAATCGCTGAAACAATATATTAGGGCCTACCTTAGTTTGTCTAATTTGATCTCTCTCGCTCTATCTCAAAACCGTATTCACACTTTCACCTTCTTTCGCTCCCGTTGTACTTTTTCTCCTTCTCACAACCCCGTCACCTCATATATAGACCTTATATATATACACGATCATGTGATATATAGGTGAATATATAGTCAACATTTTTGGTGAGTGAGTGGTCGTTGAGCAGAGTTCTTGACTCCTTACCTAAATGTATTTATATCGATATTCTATAGCGGCAAAGTCTCTATGTATGCTTTTCTAACTCAGAGGCCGTCTCAGTTTTAGAAAATTAGTGTTTCAGCCGATCCTAGAGCATTATTGGACGACTAGGTCACAGTTTTGGCTTCCATCCTTCCTATGAACAGTGTGTCAATTTCACCTTGGTCTCCTCGGCCATATTTATAATATAAAACTTGTTAATATTTAAATACAGTGATAGTATAGGCCTCTATAACTCTGAGATGTGTAATTATAATGCCTCTTCCATAGCTTCTGCAATACATACACGCACACGCGCACGCGCGTGCGCACGAACACACACAATCTCTCTCTCTCTCTCTCTCTCTCTCTCTCTCACACACACACACACACACACACACATATTATATATGTGAGTATGTGCATATATGAGTGTTTGTGTATACGTGTGTATGTAGGTATGTATGTATATAAGTTAGAACGAAAGGGATCGGACACCATTAAAGCCTGCTATAAATACAAAAAGCTTAACGCACGCAAAGAATTTATTTTAGCATTTCCTATACCTTATTTAACGAGGGAAAAAGCGCTTCGTTTATAAACAAGCAATATAAACAAAACATTTTTAAAGTAAATTACAGGTCTGTTAAAAAAAATTTATTTTACTTTTATTAAATAATTCAAATAAATGTAAATAAAGGAACATAAGCTACGCGTTAAAACAGCTGCACTATAACATAACCTAAAACATAAAATCAGCTTTTTTATGAAATCATATGTTATCATTTATTTTAAACCAGATGGGCGATATTGCATACCGTGTACCTTTTGTAAAAATTTGTCTCTCCAATATAAAACAAAAATAATCTATTAGATTTAATCATACTTTGCCCCCTTTGTGGAAACAATTAATTAATTCAATTTAATTATTGAAATTAAGTTTTGAAAAAACTGCTTTAACTTCTAGTGTCGTCTACTACAAGTTAAAAATGTATTTGAAAATATATATATGTGTGTGTGTGTGTGTGTGTGTGTGTGTGTGTGTGTGTGTGTGTGTGTGTGAGTGTATGTGTGTGTGTGTGTGTGTGTGCATGCGTGCGTGCGTGCGAGCGAGCGTGCGTGTGTGTGTGTGTGTGTGTGTGTGTGTGTGTGTGTGTGTGTGTGTGTGTGTGTGTGTGTGTGTGTGTGTGTGTGTGTGTGTGAGTGTGTGTGTGTGTGTGTGTGTGTGTGTGTGTGTGTGTGTAGAGAGAGAGAGAGAGAGAGATAGGGAGAGAGAGAGAGAGAGAGAGAGAGAATGGTCTAACAGAAGGAATTATGGTAAAGCTTCATGCTTTATTGTATGTTACCACGTATTTGTACAATCACTTTAAGTTGGCCTATTAGGTTTACTGGTGAAGCCCATAACGTAATGTTCATACAATGTTGACGAACAATAATGTTATTTGTATAAATAAACGAATAAATTACATAATTGAAGTATTATCAACAAGTATTATCAACAAGTAGGCCTATGTATTTTTGCAAGTGTGTAAGGGAAGGTTTTCGAATATTTGAAAAGTAGTAAAGAATTACTTTTATAATCATATTGAAACAGAGGTAAGAGTATTAAATATTTTGGCTGAGGAATGCAAGTGAAAAAATTATAAACAAGTAATAAAAAAAAATTAAGAAAATTCCTACTGTGGTTAATAAGAAACATTTTATTTTAGTCACCTTAGATCACTATTTATGATATTGTGTGGTAACCAAGGCAACGGTTTAAGGTTGTACAATGGAAAGTCCGACAACTAGATGGAGAAAACTATCATATACATCTTTTGGAAATTTATTTCTAGTTATTGGAAAGTTGACGCAGTGCCAAGGTGCACTAAACTTCGAACATGAAGATTTCAGTTCGAATTCGGCTGAAGCCAACAAATTTTACTATTTAATTATTGGATAAATATTTGAAAAAACTTTATTAACATCAATTGTCATCCACTATAGGTTTACAAAAATGTATTTAAACTTGACTGGATAAATAAAAACTTATTTTATTAACGATTGAAAATTTGTACAAGATATATAGGCCTATCAGGAGACTGTGAGCTTAGAAGGAATTTAAAATAATATCTATAAGAGCGACTCTGGAACCTATTATACCTTATAGGCTACGGATACAGAGAAAGAAAGAAATAGAGCGAGAGAGAGATCAAGAGAAGAAAAAGAGTTAGAAAATCAAGTTACTAATATCATTCAGGATCCCCTTTTCCACAATCTCGAAAACATTCGTTTGACAAAACATTATTCCGTATCTACCAATTGTAAAGAAAATAAGTTGAAGTAGTTACAGATTACAGTGGCAGTGCACATATTGTCGGTACCCTTAGAGTCACGTGACCCGTAACACAGGGGTGCCAACCGCCACGTGGCTTCCATAAACACTGCGTGTACTGGTAAAGTAGAGGGGGGAGTTAAAATCGTGTGAAAAACTCGGACAATACGTCGGCCCAATGATATCTGATTTATTGTAATGTTTGTTTACGTCTGGGGGATTATTTATGTTCCATTAAACCACAATCGTTGTTAACTTTATTTTCCAAACATTTACCGCCGTCTGATTTGTTGGCGCGGTTCTCGTGAAACCTCTCCAGTGTGCTAGCCACACATATTTCCTATAGTTTTTTAAGTAAATACATTTTCGAGTTGGCGGCGAACCAAAATCGTCACTGTCTAACACATCTATATAGTAGCATATAGACTTATGTGCTCTTTACAGCTGCTTTAACTTATATTAAGTGGTGATACATGATTTCACACAACAGCTGTTTTTTACGTAATGTTACAGAACAGCTGTTTCAACATGTAGGTTATGTTACTTGATTTATTGTACATAAATTAAAATGTTATTATTAAATATTTTAAATCAGTTAGTACATGTAGTCCATATTATTCAATTTATATTTCAATAAATCTCACCACAGTTATTTCGATGTAATTACAATGATTTATGTATTTCAATTCACACTTTGAAATGTAACATTCTTTTCCGTTTTTTAAGAACGTCAATTCAATTCTTCAAGTAAAAGTAAGGTTTTCTATTATCTAGATTCTTTTGCTAATAACTACAAGGACTAGATTATATAAACATTTCTAATAGGTTTTTGAGAGAAAAACTTCCTTACTTTGGGTACTTACTTACTTACTTATTTATTACTTATTAAACATATTAATTTCTATATTGTTTAATTTTTTTACAACTAATTCAATATATTAACAATAAAATATAATTATTTATAAATTAAAACTCCTTTAAACGATTTTTAAGAACTGATTTTAACCGAACTTTTATACATACAAGTTTCAGCATCTAATAAAGGTTATACATTAAGTACATTCTTTTATTAATAACTGCAATAACGAGATTCTATTGAGACCTCTACGTTGCCCAACGGAAGTATTCATTTCTGCTGGCCATTCCCACTGGCTGCAACATTTTGCAGTTTGCATTCAATGTTTTTATTGCATAATTAAGTATGCTACTTTGCTTAGCAAAAAGTATCCGGCTTCTAAGGGTAAATCTTCTATGGGATAAAATGTAAATTCTTAGCTTAAGGCAAGGCTGATCAGGGTTTTCAAAGCTAATACTGTAAGCTTATCCAGTATCGACGATCAAACACTTCGAAAAGTCTACCACGTTTCCCCTCTTTCAATTATCTCTCACAAATTATGCACAAAAGAAAGTAATTTTTAGGGGTAAAGTGACAATAGAATTTGTCCAAAAAAACGTTCTGATACCCATTCAAAATACCTAAATCATGATGGGATAAATGTTTTCCAATCTTTAGTCTAGTTCATATAATGTTCCCAATGCAAAACAAAATAACCGATTAGGCCTACACTAAATTTGAAACAATATCTGAGTACTTTTTTCATTTATATAAATGAAAAATATAATGCATTATTATTAGGTATTAATTATGTAAAAGCTAAAAACAAACTTTCAATAATTACCTCTCCCTGTATGCATTTTTAAAAATTATATATATATATATATATATATACTATGAAACAGTTCGTCAAAAACCGTATCAACCACAGTTTAGAAACACCTTCTTATTTTTAGGATAACCCATTTTACTAGACAACGATTAACAAAAACACATTAAATGTGCTGCAGCGATGTCCTAATGCAGTGTTTCATGAATAAATAAAGAGCACAAAATATACTTATATGATAAAAGGTTGGAGCTCATGTTCAAATATTTATATAGACCCCAAACACTATATCTAAATATGATCTAATTTGTAGGAACTATAGTGGAAAGGTTTTTTTCAGTCCTTTAAGTAGTCACATTGAATGAGCAAAAACCTAATTAGTTTAATAAACCATGTAATAAACTATGTATAATCTATGTACAAACTATGTACATCAAGATAGTATAATTTTTATAAACATTTTTCTCTAAGTGGATTAATTTTTATTGGTAAAAAATTACAATGAATTTTCCTAAATGTGAAATTACGAAAGTAAGTACCTAAAATTTACGGTGAAACTTGTTTTACAGAGATGTAGCATACTTTATATATGCAGCACAGAACTTAGTTCTTTACGTAAACCTCAAGAATTGTTTATAAACAATAGAAATTCTGTAAAATACAGTTTTTTCTATATAGGCCGATATATTCAAATAATAATAAACGTTATGTGTTTCCTTGGAATAAATTTATTTTTTATATAAGTATACTCATAAACATCCAGACACACATACACGTGCGCGCGCGCACGAACGCACACACACACACATACACACAAACCCACACACACGCGCGCGCGCATGTGTGTGTGTGTGTGTGTGTGTGTATTCGTTTATTTATTTATTTATATGTGTAAAATCACGTAATTTTGCATGTACTGTATTTCTGTGTTTGTGTGTGTTTATTTTTAAAACATGAAATTACTTTCAGAAAACATATAATACTCAGTTTAATTATTATTATTTTTTTCAGTATGTTAAACAACAAGAAATGAGAACTTACGATTGTTGGCAAATATTAAAAATATGTATAGGTCTGTTCCAGGTAATAAATGTCTTCAAGACAATGTTCTTGGAGGAAATCTATAAATAATTAATAACATGTTAATAAAGTTTTGATAAAAGATATCTCGTAAAACAATTGCAACTTAAGATGTTCGGAGGAACGGCTCCCAGCTGTTAGAACATTGTACTGAATAAATATCTATATGTTGTAGAAAACTTTGTTAGGTAATAAACCTTCATAATTGTATTTTAATTAAAAAAGATAGTTTAAAATCTCATTCAGTTTATATTTCGTTACACTTAACAAATGTTAATTTTGTTATCTACAAGATTACAATGTTGGTAAATGAAAAATATCTTCTGGCCATATCAGTCAACTTTTCCAGCTGATTATGATTAAAAGGTAAAGAAATATACTTTAAGAAACCAAAAAATAAATTATAACGCTAAAAAAAATATAATAAAATAAACGTTTGTTATAATAACCTATAAAAACAATTAAAAATCCATGAAATTTGTAAAATGATAACCTTTTTATGAATAGATAAAAAAAAACCATCAATAAAATTCAAGCGGTTAAACATTTCGCATTCATTGGATACGTTGCAGAAAAACAAAATTTGATTTTACAAATACGTGAATTCATAGTCAATGCTCGCCCATTGAATTATTTTGTGCAACTAAGATATCATAAGACTTTTTATTCACGGTTGTAATAAATCTGTTAAAACTTCCCCTTACTTCACAGACAGTTTTATATCCAGTATAATTAAAATACAGGAGCCTGACTGGGTAGACAAATGCTTTCTTTCAGATGGCAATGTTTTTTCAGGATATTTCTTAGCGTAAGTAAATTTAATTAATAGAAAAGTTTTAATAAACTTTACAACAAACATTTTGAAATGTTATCACCAAGGTCGGTCTCTTAATTAACATCGCGCATATCCCCAAGCCCTTTATAAAGCGAAGCCCGGTGGTATAACTAAATGACAAACAGTAAACAGCAAAAAACCGAAGCACTCTTAATCTTTTCCATCGTTTGATATCTCTTTTACGCCACATAAGAGATGATGCCAGGGGGTTAAAAGGGGTGTATCTTTAGAGAAGGGAGGCAAGGACGATCCTCATTGGTTGTCATTGATTTTTCCAATACTCTCGGAGCCCCGCCCTCTTATCACCCTTAACAACGGCAAAGCAACACGCGAAGTCGGGTGGAGGGAGCGTAGCTTGGCCCTCAGTCTCGAACACATATTATCATTCGACAAGTTGCACTCATAACGTGGACTACGAGTGACAGTGAATCTCGTTTATAAATCTTTTATATAAAACATATTTTTTAGACACAATCGTTCACTTAATGTTAAATTTATGAATGAATGTTGTGTAAAATAGTGGATGTAGATGCTTAAACATAATATTTAAAATTGTGTTATTTAAATTTTTTTTCAGCCTAAAAAAATCGCTATAGAATCGCTAATAACACAAAAGTGTAAATTAACCTATAACATTTCAAAAGATTACTGTTTCGATGATACGAGCTGTGACGGCTTAACTTGCATCATAAAAATGTTACGATTGGTCTATTTTTGCATCACGTGATTCTGTGACATCATTCCGAACATCATGCTGGACATCAAAACATCAGCTGATTATCTCAGTCGCTCTGGGACGTTTACCAATTTCTCCATGCTTTTCGCTGGTATGTTAATATTTCTAAATACAAAAACATTGTAGCCAAAGAAATTAGTTTTGTGTGTTTGGCTTATCTTAAATAATTTGTTTCAGTACATTGTTAGGTTCTGGTCAAACCTCCCAATATATCAAACCTGATTCTGCCATAGACGGATTTAAGAAAAAAATATCCATTTTTTGTAAAAATGTAAAACATTGATAGTTCAACATACAAAATTGATTTTAGATTTCATCAAATTATTCAATGTTAACATTATTAAATGTGTAATTAATCATAGAAACTTCATGACTTAATAGAAGATATTTCCCAGTCCTAATTGTTAAATTAGACTATTTATTAATACGTAATTAAAAATCACCTCTAATTACAGTTTCATTAGTAAAAATATTTACACTTTTTTCCAATTAATAAGGGTCTCCTGTGTGAAATTAGTTTTGAGTTTCTATTAACTCATTTACAACTCGAACGTAAAAAATCAATATCTTTAGTGTGTGTGTGTGTGTGTGTGTGTGTGTGTGTGTGTGTGTGTGTGTGTGTGTGTGTGTGTGTGTGTGTGTCTGTCTGTATGTGTGTGTGTGTGTGTCTGTGTGTGTGTGTGTGTGTGTGTGTGTGTGTGTGTGTGTGTGTGTGTGTGTGTGTGTGTGTGTGTGTGTGTGTGTGTGTCTGTGTGTGTGTGTGTGTGTGTGTGTGTGTGTGTGTGTGTGTGTGTGTGTTTGTGTGTGTGTGTGTGTGTGTGTGTGTGTGTGTTTGTGTGTGTGTGTGTGTGTGTGTGTGTGTGTGTGTGTGTGTGTGTGTGTGTGTGTGTGTGTGTGTGTGTGTGTGTGTGTCTGTCTGTATGTGTGTGTGTGTGTGTGTGTGTGTGTGTGTGTGTGTGTGTGTGTGTGCGTGCGTGCGTGCGTGCGTGTGTGTGTGTGTGTGTGTGTGTGTGTGTGTGTGTGTGTGTGTGTGTGTGTGTGTGTGTGTGTGTGTGTGTGTGTGTGTGTGTGTGTGTGTTGTGTGTGTGTGTGTGTGTGTGTGTGTGTGTTTGTGTGTTTGTGTGTGTGTGTGTGTGTGTGTGTGTGTGTGTGTGTGTGTGTGTGTGTGTGTGTGTGTGTGTGTGTGTGTGTGTGTGTGTCTGTCTGTATGTGTGTGTGTGTGTGTGTGCGTGTGTGTGTGTGTGTGTGTGTGTGTGTGTGTGTGTGTGTGTGTGTGTGTGTGTGTGTGTGTGTGTGTGTGTGTGTGTGTGTGTGTGTTTGACAGTATTTAGTTCAAAAACCTTTAAGAAGACGTTATTTACGCACCTGTTAAAATATATGTGGCTCTGTCAAACAGGAAATGTCTATTTTGTATTTAAAGAAACGATTGTTAACAAGATGGTAGATAATTAAGATGTGAGACTTTGAAGAAACAAACGCGGTAATATTCAAATTATATTTTCCTGGATAAATTTTGCTAAAGAACATTTAGACATCTAATTATACTTTAAAACCACTTGTGGCAGACATATAGATTGTAAGAAACATTTTACAATACAAATTTTGGTAACATAGTCCTGTTTTTAAAATGAACCAATAAAATGCTTATCTGTACATTTGGAAGGATGTTAATAGATATTGTTAATTTACAAAATAACATTCAAATAATAAAAAAATTATATAGCCAATGAATGATTTAGAGAAGCTATAAAGTTAAATAAAAGGGTTTCGTTTGGGGATAGTTATTAATTTATTTAAATTAAAAAGAATGTTAAAAAATATGATTATTTTTTCTAAATAATTTATTAAAACATAAAATCAATACAAAACCATAAACATGCTATTACTCATGAAAATGTACCAAATAAAATTAATTTGTACATAGATAAAAAATTAAAATGTTATGACATTTGTTTAAATATAAGTTCTTTTTAAATTACAAGAGCACAAATACAGGAGTAGTTAATAAAAACAAAAAACCAAAAGAATATTTGAAATATTTGTAAGTATTAAAGCACCAAGTAAAGATTTTACGGACGGTCATCTTTTAGGCTTTAGGTCAGCAAAGAATAATTTTATATTATTAATTTTAATAATTACAAATAATATACATAAAACAACATAATCTATGCGTTAAAACAACTGTCCTACTACATAACCTATAACGTAAAATCAGCTGTTTCATTAAATCATATGTTATTACTTATTTTAACCCAAATGGAACGAAATAAGTATATGGCATACATTGACCCTTTTGTGAAAAGTTTTTCTCCCACATAAAACTAAAATTAATTAATAAATTTAATTAATATATTATACATAAGAAGACTATGAACTCGTAGACAGAATCGGATGAAAGCCCAATAACTACAATAAAATAATTCATTCCGTATAAATCATCTCCTGATTTACACTACTTCTGAAGATCGTTAAATTCTATCCAAAATGCGCAATAGGTGTTGATTTAAGAAATAATTTTCTTGTGATTATTGGATTAGTATTTTGTTGTGTTTAGCTACTCAACGAAATATTTAATGAGATTAGGCTACTGTTTTTTCAGTAATATCCATTAATTAATTTTAGTTTTTTATGGGAGAAAACCTTTTCACAAAAGAGGCAAAGTATGCAATACAGTTACAACAGTAATCATTATTACTTATTTTTATTACGAAGTAATAAGTATGACGCAATAAATATTATAAAATTTTTCTTTGTTGACCTAAACAGGAATGGACTTTTAAACAATTGTGTTTATATTACTTGTTTTTTATTGTTGAGTTCTTATTTGACAGTTTATCAGGGGAATAATTATTAATTACGTTTAATTATAAATTACTCGTAAAGCAAAACTTCTTAAAGAAGAATATAAATTACTTGTTGTAAAAGCTTGAAATTGTTTTCAGGCTACAGTTTTTATCCAAAAATATTTTAAATTCTGTATCTGTTATTTTGTTTATTAAAGTATTAAACAATATTTTTTTGAATTTTTTCTTCGCATTTAATAGGTTACTCTAGAATGGAGTTAACTTGAACAATACTAACAATATTATACAATATTGAAAAATTCTGTAACCGTCGCCTTTAATAAAATATTATATCTATATTTTTGTAATATTTTCATTTCCAATCATGGTCACTAGAGTGACCATATAAAATGTTGAACAATCCCATTAGAGTTAACGATAATAAGTATTGTAAACCCTTTCGGAAACTAAACAATAATTTTATATGTTTTATAAAAAGCTTGACTATTTATGCCAATAAAGTCATTACATTTTTAGACTTGAGTGAATTCAATTTGTTCTGATTAAAGTGAAATACATAAAAGCCTATAGCTGTTTCAAAAACATTTGTTATATACTCAATCAGATAATACGTATTTACACTACAAAACTATTGATATATGTGGTTGAACGGGTTTATACACACTACAGACTCAAATAGACAACACGGCGTTAAGTAGGCAATCTAAGTACTATGGACCATAAAGTAAGCTAAAAGAAAATATGTAAAAAATGCAGTTGTTATGAATGCCTTTGAATTCCGAAAATTAAAAATTTCAATTAATATTAAACACTTGATTTAGATTATTTCTCTTAAAACTAAGAAATATGTAAAACAGTTGAACTATACATTTTGGTAGCGTTTGTCACAAAATAGGGAGGGAATATTATAAACATTTTGTGAACATTAATAAAACACCGTATGCACCAAAATAAACAGTACTGAAACGGAATCAGCTGTAGTTGTCTTTTAGATAAGCTGTGCCGACTTTTAATTGTTGGCGCGTATTCAAATGACATATTTCATTTGAGGTTAGATATTGCTAACACGGAGCTAACTACTGCAGAGAAAACTTTTATCATAGAGCATTGTTTTAGCTCATTTTGGAACTAGACGTGTCTGTGGACGAAGTTTGACACACACTGCATTACGTTTTCAGGAACAATTTCCCAAAAATCCGCCAAGTAACGCTGTGGTTATTAGAGTTGTTGAATTATTTCGAAGATCAAATAGTGTTTTGACACCTCGGGAGGGCTTTTCAGGTCACTCAACTACTGACTGTACAAATAAAAACCACGGAAAAGTGTTGCAGCAGTGTTACAGTCACCAAAAAGAAGCATACATAGAACACCTTTGAAACTGGATTAAAGCAATATGTCGGCAAGAAGAATGAGCAAAAACATTGGTGGTTTTCCCTGCAAGATACAAGCTGTGCAACCTTTGAACTCTATAAGCAACTCAGCCAGAGTTCAGTACCACGCCTCGATATTAGCACCTATGAAAAACCTGAGTTTCTGAGTGATGTATGGTTTTCGAATTATTGTCGGGTGCACCTTAGTGGTTTCATAAACAAGTCACAACGCATCCTGGGTTTGAACGTCTTGACAAAATTGTACAGAGGCCACAGCATAGTGGCCGTGAAACCATTTGGTGCGCTGTGTCAAGGAGAGCCATAATTGGTCCATACTTTGTTGAAGACAGTAATGGATACCCTCCTAATATAAATTAAGACCGTATATATATATATATATATATATATATATATATATATATATATATATATATATATATGGGAGACAGAAGTTTTTGTTGTGCCCGAAACTTGCCTTTTCTCTCACAATGGTTCCAGAAAAATGCTGCAAACAGAAACTCTTGGCAACCCCCACATCTGAAGAAACTTTCCTTACACCGCACACTTCACAATATTAAGTGGCAAAATAGAAAGAGAGTTTCCTTACAATTTTCCATTTTCCACTCTATACAGTGCATGGTGTTGGATGAATATTTTTGTTTGTTACTATTTCTTCTTTTTTTTCGTTTCCAATTTATGAAGCTGATGATGGTCTAAAATTTCTCATTCTATCCATCTCTTGTAATGATTCATTATTGCAAGGAACCTTTCTGTTGTAACTTTATATCTACCTTTAACTAATAAATATGTGACGTAAGCTCATTGCCAAAGTACGGTTTAAATTCCACCGACACATTAACTTTTTAAAATTTAATTAGTGAGTAATTATTTGAAAACATTGCATTAACGTCAATTGTCATTCCCCTACAGGTTGGAAACAAATATTTGAAATTGACTGGATGAATAAAATGTATTTTATTAATGAATGAAAATTTGTGCAAGATATATGTCAGGAGAGTGTGAGCTAATAGAAAGAATTTAATAATCACAACCATAACCATAAATTCATCTGTTTTAATATATCACTTATTTTAAGCTAAATTAGTTCTCTACAAAGCATATATACAGTTATACAGATGTGTTGAAGCGTGTCACTGGAAGATATTTCGCCGTACAATATTTCTGTTGAGGCGCCCAAAACAAGTATTCATTTCAACACTTACTTTGTCACACTCCCGCAATCTCACAGCTGACGCGTGTCGGATAAGTCCGGAAAACTCTGCGTGACTATTCTTTAAGCCGGCCAATGTATGGTGGCAAGACAAAGATCTTTATGGAAAGGCAGAACAACAGCCTGCAGGAATGATGAGCTTTGTGCATTGCATTATTTGCATTGCAAATGCTACTGTACTTAGATACTCCTATTATCTGCGCCTGTTCCTTTATAAAACAAACTCACTTTATACCCCAAGCATAAACACTTGTTTGTTTGTAGGATTCTTTTTTCCTACGAAATTGTTTGTTTTTTTATCAACAAGTGTTATATTCTCGCTACTCGTGACTAATACATACTCCTTGTCGCATTATGTTAGTTGTAAAGGCAGGTTAGGTTAGATAGGGTTAGGTTGGTATAGTATAGGTTAAGTTATAACATTAGTTTTTGGCATTATTTTAACCTTTTGGTTTTACTAGCGGAACCTAATACCGTTTTGGTAATAAGACCTTATTTTACCACTTGAAGTAACAATTGCTTAGTTTATAATTTAAAGAAATAAAACCAGCTAACCACAAATAACACTTTTTTAAATTTCAATCCTTGTATACATAAAAGCAATCATCTTAAGGAAATGTATTATAAGAAATCCTCTATTTTTGTACAAATATTTTCTCTATTCAGGAATGTATGTGTAATGAATTCCTATGAAAATACCACTGTACGCGAATTGGGGATTAAATAAAAATATTATTATGGCTAGAATGTTTTGATCATTTAAATTACGACCAATTTTAATAGATAAATTTATAATTGATAATTTTATAGAAATAGAATTGTTTTGTATTTCAAGATACCTAAATTTGTGCGTAAACACATTATGTAATTTAGGTCCTAGGGAGAGTTATATACAACTACTTTACTGCTCCAGGACACGGTTAACCGCAACTTGGCTGATTTCCTCAACTACCAAGGTCCCAGGTTTCCGGGAGACCAACTACGTCATACCAATACAGACATTTATGTAAGCGCCCTTGCCCACGTTACATTATTACCCTACCCTAATGTCCTGCGGAACATTTCGTGTCTACTTTAGTATTACATTGTGTGCCCTGCCTGTAGGGGGGGGGTTATGATTTCTTCCTTACACGTAGTCAGTGACATAATTCTACTGAAAGTAATTGTATTAAAAATTATAACCGCAACACTATCACATTACCTGCAATACCCTGCTTCGCTGTTTAAAGTCGAATCTATCAGTGATATAACAGGACCTCGTGTAAAGCCGCCTTTACACAAACTGCACCAAACATATGAGTAATTATATTTTTCTAGGCTACCAATAACAATTCATTGAATTTATTTAAATATCTTACAACGTCTATTTGAAATGAAATAGAGTTTAAATTACAATACAATAGATATAGTAATTAAAATCAATCCCCAATCATAATTAAAATTTTAAACAGTACCTTAGTTAAATATATTAAATAAGTCGTCTTGACAGTATATGGTCTGTAAGACCTTTTCTACACTGGCGAATTTGATCCAATGGAAATTGGAAAAAATGAACTTTTAAGAAAAGCCCAATGAATATTATATTATGTATCACTCAATTAATAAATACTTTAGGGCCCTGGGACAAGCAGAGTGCCACAAGATGGTAAGGAGTTGTGTAATTACTAATTGTTTGGTTTTTCTCCATATCTTGGATTTATTCCTATCCTAGTATCTCGGCCCGTATCTTGTACCCAGATCTTTTTGTCGGAGTGTTTGTCAGTCATGTTGCTTTTAGATGAATGTAATTACTAATTGTTTTTGTTTTACTCCATATCTTGGATTTATTCCTATCCTAGTATCTCGGTCCGTATCTTGTACCCAGATATTTTTGTCAGAGTTTTTGTCAATCATGTTGCTTTTAGATGAATGTAATTACTAATTGTTTTTGTTTTACTCCATGTCTTGGATTTATTCCTATCCTAGTATCTCGGTCCGTATCTTGTACCCAGATCTTTTTGTCAGATTTTTTGTCAATCATGTTGCTTTTAGATGAATGTAATTACTAATTGTTTTTGTTTTACTCCATGTCTTGGATTTATTCCTATCCTAGTATCTCGGTCCGTATCTTGTACCCAGATCTTTTTGTCAGAGTTTTTGTCAATCATGTTGCTTTTAGATGAATGTAATTACTAATTGTTTTTGTTTTACTCCATGTCTTGGATTTATTCCTATCCTAGTATCTCGGTCCGTATCTTGTACCCAGATCTTTTTGTCAGAGTTTTTGTCAATCATGTTGCTTTTAGATGAATGTAATTACTAATTGTTTTTGTTTTACTCCATGTCTTGGATTTATTCCTATCCAAGTATCTCGGTCCGTATCTTGTACCCAGATATTTTTGTCAGAGTTTTTATCAAATCATGTTGCTTTTAGATGAATGTAATTACTCGGATTTATACACTCTGGCAAGCACTGCATGCCACGAACCTTTACAATACTGGACGGATATAAACATAGCCGAATATTATGACGAATATTATGTGTACACTCACAAACGTTTTCTGTTGAATACAAATGCGGTGGATTCATGAGTTACGAATCATGACTCTTGACTCATGAATCAACCGTATTTTTATTCAATAGCTTAATATTTTTCTCGTGTCCATGAGCTCATAATGATTGATCTGACGTGACGTAACTAATCTGGAATAAATGGAAAATTCTTCTCCGCAAGGTGCCACGCTCTGACGTAGCTATCGGCATTACTACTAATTATCGCAGATAATTTAAATACCGATGGTTTATAAAAAAGCTGCTTTATGAGCTGGTTCCAATTAACATTTTATCTTTCTTCTTTTAACGCATCAAATACCTCACTCAGCCTTGACATTTTACTTCAAGTAACTAACTATCCACTATTACTGTCTCCTATATCTCCACCAGAGGTTTTATGGCCCTACCATATGAACTACTAACCTTTACTAACCCTTCATGGGCGTTAACAATACTACCTTGTAGTCTTAAAACCCTCCATCCTGATTTAACATCGATATTTGCATCGCTAATTGTTGCAAAAGTTTTGTTACTATTTTCTAAATTAATGTTTACCTTATAAAGATACTTTCATTAAGTATGATATTAAAGTGGCAGCTGTCAGGAAATCATATTAATAATAACCTAACTATTAAATAAATGTCAAGCCAATTCCTACTTCAGTCACAGAGTAACTATTTTATGTGATAGGTTATATGGTAGAACAGCTGCCTTAACGCATAGGTTATGTAATTCTATTTATATTAATATAATTATTTAATAAAAAGTAATTAAAACAATTTTTTACCCGAATAGGAATCTACTTTAATTTTTGTTTTTGTTTACATTACTTGTTTGTTTATATCTTTAAACAATTTTCTTTACCATTGTGCTAAATTATTAACTTGTAAAATATTCTGTAAAACAAAATAGAAGTATCTTTCGAAACTTGCTAACATATGTCATACATTTTTAAATTAACCAAATAATATTAGAAATTTTGTAAATGCTATAAATAATTTTGTATACGAACTTTTAAATCCAAATCATAACATTTAATGTCGTATATGTATCCTTACACGGGGTACACCTGAATAGTGGTTCGTATAAACACGTTAGTAACGTCACCGTCAGCATGGCCTTGATTTCCTGAAAAGCGGGTCCCCTGCTGGACAATTTCCTCTGCTCTCTTCAACTGAGTCTCGTTTGGTGCACTTGGAAATAAATTGAATCCTATTAAACAAATCCAAACGCAGAGTCCGTCGCTTCATTGACATGTTAAATCGCACCTTCTATTCTGCTATACGTAGCTGCTGTCCCTAATATTTTACAATTCACAATTCATCACCCCTGTGTGATTTCACACCCTTCATTTCAGTTGGAAAGGGCCTGACATCCTTTACCTTTACAGGGCCATCCTTCCGAAAATATGCGATGAATATTTCGGAAATGACAGAACACAATTTCCTTTTATATTCACAATAGGAAAATGTCGACGCCTGTATTGTGTGTAACTGCACATGACGCATGTTAAACGGCCTTTAGTCTTCGTTCTGTGTGAAGAGCTTTCTACTTACACATGTTTTAGCAATCCCGTTGCTTACCCACATAGTTAATGATGGAGCTCGATTCTATTTTATTTATTAACATTATTTATTAATGAATACGACTAGGCCTGTATACACGGAGTATATTACTACTTATATTTATTCTTGTTTCAACAAGTAATAAAACCAATTTTTAAAAATTAAATTCCTAGTTAGCAACAAACATTTTTTATTCAGTTATTTTTTATTAAATAATTACAAATAATATAAATAAGTTGGCATAACCTATGCGTTAAAACAGCTTTTCCATCAAATGACCTATAACAAAATTGACTGTTTTATGAAATCATATGTTATTGCTTATTTTAGGCTAAATGGAACGAAATAACTATATTCCATACACTGCCCCTTTTGTGAAAAGTTTGTATGCCATACCAAACTAAAATTAATTATGTGAAATAATATTTGAAATAACTGCATTAGCATCAAGTCTCATCCACTACATGTTTTAAAATATATTTGAACTTAAGTGGATGAATACGATTGAATATTTGTAGAATATATATATATATATATATATATATATATATATATATATATATATATATATATATAACAACTAAGGTTATTTATTCAAATACAAGAATACGTTTTAATTTATGTTCTTGTAATTAAACATTATTCTTGTATTTGAATAACATTAGTTGTTTTTTTGATTACAAAGATAAACAAGAAAACATATTTTATACTTATATAAAATAAAATACCTCTGAACTAATAGAAGGAATTGAAAAATATGGTATTAATTTTCATTCCTAACTTGAATTGTTTTAAAAGTTATAGGTTTTTATTTATTATTTTAAATAAATAAAACTTCCTAATCACAAAACATTTTTATCATCTTTAGAGGAAATGACTACAAGAATGATGGAGTAATGGAATAAATGTACATAAGTATACAAATAATACGTTTTTGGGGGAAGAAGGTTTTATTTATTTAGAATAAAAAATTACACCACAATTGATCCAAGTAATTATTTTTGTTTCTTTTTTTGTTATATTTAATAACTAACTAGTAAATTTTCACCAGTAGAAACATTGGTCAATTTTTAAAAATAAATTCAGTGATTTGATGTTAACGAAAGGAAATCAATTAGCTTAGTTATATACCTTGATATTATTGACTGTTATTCACGTTTTTGTGGCAAGTTATATGGTATATACACATTCACTTGTAAAAGTGTAACTTTTACTATAAGAAATGTATTTTACACTACATACCTTTTGTGTAATATTACCAGTAATGGGTTGAAAAGTAAATAAGCAATTAGAGCATTAGTGAGCAAACTTATGCTAACATTATTTTGCAACCAGTAATCACCAGATGCCTCTTTCAAGAATACATTTTATTTGTTGCACAATATTTATATACTTAAAACTGAAAAAGCTATTTCATTTGCAATAAATTCACCTCTATACACAAAATATATGTTCAAAACACAATGAAAAATAACAGTCGAAATATATGAATACAAAATAAGCACAATAATGTCAATACAACAAGTGAATAAAAAATATATTCGTTTTCTCTTTATGTAAAATAAAATATATTAAATATTTTTTCAATATTAGGAGATGTATTAAACATCTCCTCTAACATCTTCACAGCCTCGAAACGTGTACCCGATTTGTCGGTGTTCATCCAAAATTGGGAAAAGACAGGGAGCTGCTATAGAAATCTTTTGCTGCTGCTAAAAATGTCATTTAGAAAAATCTAGCAAAGCTTGGATTTCAAAAAGAAACTCTGGTCTTGATTAATAAATCAATAATACAATGCATTATTTCAATACATAATTATTAAGAATTACTTATTTAAAAAATAGAAGGCTTTATTTCTGATCAGTTATTTTTTCTTAATCTAAAATTTTAAAAACTATGAGGGAAAATTAAAATATGCATTTAGACATTCTATGAATTTCTGCTGGCACTCGAATCACTCCGAATGACGTCAGCGGTGGAGTTCACTTGTTTCCTCGGTACGTACGTCGTTTAAAGACGGGAAGTATTTGCTATCGTGTGCTATTAAGGTAACATTACGTATCCTATAGCAATGTTTTTAAAAATATCCAGGACTTTATTAAAATCAGCACAAAAGATAAAACACTTTTTACAAGCACAGTTTCTCCACCACAATACAAATCACAGCAACAGTTAAAGCCGGCTAAAAGAAACCTTGAACCATATAAAAAGCCTTGTAATTTATGTTTGCGTGTGTTTGTGTTACAGACACGTCGTACAAAGGGACATGGAGCACGCATTCTGCCGCACAGTCACAGGGTAAGTTCACCTTATATTTATAGCTCGAGCATGTCGACGGCTGAATAAAAATACAGCCACTAGTGTTAAAGCGACCATTTTATTACGAACAATTATTCCTTACAATTTTTTATTGTTATACATGAAAAACAAGTAATATAAACAATACATTTTTAATGTCAATTCCTACTTATGTCAACAAAGAAAAATTGTATTTCAGTTACTTATTATTAAATAATTGAAATTAATATAAATAACATATTACGACCTGTGCGTTAAAACAGCTGTTCTACTACATAACCTATAACAAAACCGGCTATTTTATGAAATCATATGTTTTCTCTCATTTTAAGCTAATTTTGACGAAATAACTATATTGCATACCTTGCCCTTTTTGTGAAACGTTTTTCTCCCATATAAAACGAAAATTAATTCATTATTAAATTTAATTACTCAAGTAATATCTTTATAAATTGCATAGACATCAAGTTTCATCCATAAGTTTCATCTAACATAAGTTATAAAAAATTAATTTGAACTTGAATGGATAAATAAAAAGTATTTTACTAACGATTGAAAATTTAAGCAAGATATTTATAAGGAGAGTGTGAAGTAATAGAAGGGATTGAACGATAACTAAGTAACTTGTATTTACAAATTGATATGTTCAGTGATATAAACATTTTCCTTTCCTTTGTGTGAGGTTTCAAGGCAATAAGATACGCCTAAGAGGGATAGGAAAGGATTGCGAAACGTTGACTTACGCTAGACATGTTTAGCTCCCTGATCCAGGATATAAGATATTTACAGCATCGCTTGTCCAGAGACATGTACCTACACTCTATCCGGGGACATAAAGGATTGTCTATCCATTTCAGCCCTTATAAGTGTAACTTTTTTTGTATTACGGCCAAACACCCGATAAAGTTAATTGCCACAACACAAAGTAGTTGCCAGTTTCAATAGCCGCTGCGCGACAGCACGTTGCAATCCCCGTTCATAATCAGCTGATCGCCACAAACGTAATTTTTCCTGTCCTTTTGAAAATTAAAACCAAGTAAAGAGAAGTAGGTTAAGAGAAGTCAAAGAAAGAGGCCATAAGGTAATAAATACACAAAAAACCTCTTAACCACAAACTTTCTTTATTTTACCCTTATGTACATTTCAGTTACCAGATAACCCTCCTCTCAGAGGGATAACATACAAAGACTGTCTTTGTATGTTATCCCTCTGAGGATGGTTATTTGGTAACTGAAATGTACATAAGGGTAAAATAAAGAAGGTTTGTTGTTAAGAGGTTTTTGTGTATTTATTATTAAATTCAACCACAATATATTCCTAATAAATAGTAAGTGTCATAAGGTACCAGACAAGAAAAGCCAGTGGTAGCGGTGACTGCGGGAATATCTCTGATCGTTCGAACTTCTTTCTCCCAAGGAAACCAGCAAATACATCTGAGGTAACCTTATTCATTTACAGAACCACAAAACAAAAATAAATATTTTAAATCTTTTAAACCCTTCTACGTTTTATAAGTATGCACACCGTCCAAGACCCAAGGAGGGTTTTTTGTCAAAATTAAAATTATGGAGGGACATTCTAAATCTTATTTGGAGGAACAATAACTTAGCTATTTAGCCCTCCTAATAGGCGCTGTGTAATATAATAGAAGTAAAATGAAAGGAAGATAGAGTTAAGTAGGACATATTGATCGCCTGGTACTTGGAATAAGGGAAAATTACCCCATAGCGTGATCAAGTCGCTTCAAGTAAAATGGACCTACTCTTCAATGGCGTGAAGAAGGGTACCTACCCTCTACCAGTAATTGTTCTCCGATTTAATGATTATGTAAATATTATGTATCAAAAAATCTGTAGTAAATAAAAAAAAATTATATATTATGATTTGTCAGAGCTTTTAAAAACAATTGTTACACTTTAAAAGCAAAAGTAAAATTTGCCGAAATTGCTGTATACGTTGTATTTAAACATAAAATTAAAAAACTTTATATTTATATATATTGTTTAATATTTATATCATCAGAATTGTTTAATATTCCTGATGATGTTGGTACTGTTAGCCAACGAAAAGCTTTGAATTGTAAATTCAATTATAATTCTTGTATTTGTATTTAGACTTTTGTTCTTTATATATCTTATATATATATGTGTGTGTGTGTTTATTAGAAATTTTGTTATTTCTGTTTCCATAACTCTCCGCAAATCAGATTCTGTTTATAAAAAGACATTGAGAGATCATCTTTCAAACGTACGCTCATAATTCATCTATAAGACGTTTTTTTACATATTCTTGGATTAAAATAGTTCCATAAGATGACATAAAATAACGAGCTCCAACACTTCCAATAACAGTTATCTCTTAGAAAATTCCACTGTAATTATTGTATTAGGCTTTTTATTAGAGAGTGCACAAAAATACAGTGCTACCTAACAAAAATTAAAATCTCCTAACGTCAGTGCCCGTACTTGTTATTATTACAGTAATACCCATAATTAAACTTGCACAGAAATACAGTGCTACCACCTTACAAAGCAATAATATACCCAGTCATAAAAAGTTATATCGGAACTGTAATTGCTAATTCAAATCTCCTTAGGTTACTGTCCGTACTTGTTAATATTCGACTAAGAAATACAGTCATACCAACCTAATAATGAATAATTTATCCAGAAGTAAAACGTTATATCGGAACTGTATTTACAAGTTCAAATTTCCGAAAGGCAACGTACGTATTTGTTAATATTCGAGTAAGAAATACAGTGTTACCACCTTATGAAACAGTAATTTACCTAGTAATAAAATTTCATATCGGAAATGTAATTCCAAATTGAAATATCCTAAAGTCACTTTCGTACTTTGGTATTTCAGTAAGAAATACAGCACCACCACCTTAAGAAACATTAATGTACCCAGTAATAAATCGTTATATCAGAGATGCAATTACAACTTATATCTCCTAAAATCAGTGTTCGTACTTGTTAAATTTCCTGTCAAACCTATATTAAAGCGTGCACAGAAATACAATGCTATCCCTTAAAAAACAATAAATAATCGAGAAATAAAACAACAGCACGGAACTGTAATTGAATATTCAAACCACCTAAAGAAACTTTCGTACTTGTGAATACTACAGTAAAACCTATAACAAAACGTGCACAGATATAGACCTACAGTGCATCCACTTTAATAAACAATAATGTACCAAGTTATATAAAACTAAAGAAGTGAATTATAACTGCAAATTAAAATCTCCCAAATTCACTCTCCGTACTTGTTATAAAGCGTGCACAGAAATACAATGCTGCCACCTTAAGAAACAATAATGTACCTAGTAATAAAACGGTAGATCGGAACTGCGATTGCAAATTAAAATCTTTCCATAACGTGACGCTAAGGAATTATTGTTGCTGCGGTGGAAAAACTCGTCATTTTCTGAATGGCTTTTCTTGCCTCAATAACCACATCTGTATTTGTGAGTTTAATGGGTGAATTATGCAATGGCTTGGCTCACAATGAAACGGAAACATGCATACATGAACCGGAAGCTATGTGAAAGGCCATGAAATAACGTCTATGTTTCAATTAAGCAGGTTCGTGTCCCAATGCGATAAGCCCAAATTATCCGTCGCACGGGCTGAATTGCAAAATTCTCTAAATAGTGACACAATGAACGGAACATACGTTTCGACGCTTTTTAGAAACAAATTTCTGTTCTTTGGGTTTACATGTTATGTACAAAATCAAGTGCGTAGCAAAATACGATTTTTTAATTGAATACTCCATTGGTGTGCCCGAAAAGGAAAAGTCTAAGAGAAACAAGCGTGGATCAGTCGTAGTTCGAAGTATTTTGACGGTTGGTCCTGAAGCACTGCTAGCTACTCTTTTCCGGTAAGTTTTGGCCCAACATCTGAATTAGAGACTTTGCCAGGTCGTTTTATTTTGTGACTTCATTCTATCCATGGTCTAGTTTTCCTGATAAATATTTTTTTTCTTACAGGGGATACGATGCATTCGCCACTTTTCGATTGTTTTTTTTTAAATTCCTTTTTTTTAGCGCACACTCTCTTGATACATATCTTGTATAAATTTTCAATCGTCACTAAAATATTATTTATTCATTCAATCAAGTTCAAATACGTTTTGTTTAACCTATAATGGATGACAATTGATGATAGTAAAAATTTTTCAAATATTTATTAAATAATTAAATTATAAAAATTTGGAACACTAAGTTATATTCTAACCGAGTATCCTCTTATTCAAAATCAGGCGCTCTTGGCACTGAGCAACTCTCCAATTGCTAGAAATCTGTTTCTGAATTATATATATATATATATATATATATATATATATATATATATATATAATATGATATTTTATTTGCTCCCATATGGCTCTTGTTGAAACCTCCATTGTACAACTTTAAATTGTTGCCATGGTTACCAAAACAATATCGCAAATGGTCAAGGATAAAAAATGAATGAAAACAATAAATTAAACAAACAAATTGGATTAACGCTATCGAACCGTTTTATGTTCATAAAAAGACAATGAGAAATAAACGCGTAAAGAAACAACACAATGCAATCGACAAATAAAGAAATCGTATAAATAGTAACAAAAAATAACCGTCCAAAACTCTACATAGTTTGGAAAATGGAAAATTGGAAGAAATTCGTTTTCTATTTTACCACTTTATATTGTTATTCTGACATATGTATATACATATTTATATTAGTGGTAATTATAAAATAAAAAGAAACTAATATAAAATTTTTCTTTGTTAACTAAAGTAGGAATTGACTTTTTTTATTTTATATAACTTGTTTAAATGTTTGTTTTATTTTATTTTTTAACGTAATCTGAATTCAATTCAGTAAATTTCTATATGTCTGTAGTTTTTGTTAAGACTAATTTGTTGACGATACTATGGTGTAATATAATCATGTTTCCCTAGACTGGGAGAGTGTACCCAACCAGCTAAGCTTTATCGTATTACACTTGAAAATAAGTAAGAAAATTTGTACTAAGGAAATTTCTAACAAAAGCAAAACAAAACAAAATAATAAGAAAAATCAACTATATCTCTATCATTTTATCTTTAAAAAAAATTAAATATTGAATTTAGTGCTGTGTTTGTGGGAGTATGTATTATGGGCCTGATTTATTCGTTTAATTGCTGGACTTGTTTAAATCACATTCATTGAAACACGGCTTGTCCATAAATAATATTTTGTTATTATAATAATGTATTTATTTTATTATAACCCTGGCATTTATAATCTTCCGTTCTCAATTACTTAATACTACTGTGAGTAAAACAAGTTGTTCGTGTAAGAACCTCAATGAATTTATTACTGAATTGGCCTTCAGCCGTTCCACACAACCAACACACATAATAAAAGCCTATATCTTTGCTTTAAACTGTTTTTGAAGCAATAGTTTTTTCCGAAGGTTTTTCTTTACAGTAAACTTTCAAATTGGGTATAAAGCCATTTTAATTTAATGCTTAACCATCTCCTTGTACACTTTGTTTTTATTTTAGGGTTTAAATAACACCTAGGCAATGTTGGGATTATTATAACAATGTTTTTTTTTAAATAAAGAACATTTCAAACTTTTCTTAAGAAGGACCTAAACATTAAAATAATCTCTTAGAAGATTTTACAAATTAATTATTATTGTAACATTATACAGATCAATAATTATATATAGATTGTCCTAGTACTTTGTCAAAGTTTGTATTAAAACAAGTAAAATAAAAAGATGTTTGCAGTTAATTCCTACTTATGTCAACACAAGAGGAATTTTTATTTGAGCATTTTTAAATTTTATAATTACAACTAATATAAATATCTACAAGCATATGTCAGAATAACAATATTAGGAGGCAAAATAGAAAGCAAATTTCCTTGCAATTTTCCATTTTCCTTTCTATGTATCGTGTGTTATTTTTGTTCGTTACTATTTTATACATTTTCTTTTTTTTGTCACTTGCATTGTTTTGTTTTTTTTTCGCTTTCCATTCGCATAGTCCATTTGTGAAGCAAGGTTCGATAACGTTAATCCAGTTTGTTTGTTTATTTTATATTTTTAATCGTAGCACATTATTTGCCATATTGTATGGTAACCATGACAACAATTTTAGGTTTTGTAATGGAGGTTTCGATGACAACCAGATAAGGGGGGAAAAATTCATATATATCTTCGAGAAGTACATTTTTAGCTATGGGAAGGTTGGCTCAGTGCCAAAGCGCTGGACTTCGAACATGAAGATACTCAGCTCAAATCCTACCTAGACCCTAAATTTTATATAATTTACTTATTTAATAAATATTTTAAAAAACTGTATCAATTGCCATCATCACTACAGGTTGCAAAAATGTATTTGAACTAGATTGGATGAATTAAAACGTATTTTATGAACGTTAGAAAATGTGTACAAGATATATATAAGGAGAGTGTGAGCTAATAGAAAGAATTTAAAATAATGATAGTTATAGAATTAAAAACCAGTACTTTATATGCGATACTGGTCCATATTTGTTTTATACATTTTCATCGAATTGTGAGATATGTTTAAAGTTTCAGTTTTCTAGGTAATCGAATGGTATGGAATCATCGATTTATACTAGACACACAGACAAGAAAGAGAGTTGGTAGAGTCGTGTTAAAAGCAAGACAACATATCTTCTTTGTTTTACTCAATAAATTGACACAATTCTATGCTTGTGCACACTTAGCCATATACTTTATTGCTTTCATAAGAAACTCTCATTGTTAACTTCGTATATTTTCGTACACAAGGGATATCGGAGGACCTTTCTACATACCTTTAATAGAGTTAACTGTATTTAACAATATTTGATGCTTTATTTAAACATCTAAGCTAACACAACTTTCCCTTTGATGGTCATTTTGTGAGGGAGGGGTGTAAACATGATTTGTTGGCGATGCTAGGGTGTAATATAATCATCCATGTAGACTGGGAAAGTGTACTCAATCAGCTAGGCTTTATCGTATTACATATAAGAACACGCAAGAACATTTGTACTAAGGAAATGTCTAATGTAAAAAAAAATGAAGAATAAGAAAAAATATCTCCAGAATTCTATCTTTAAAAAAAACATTAAATATTGAATTTTTCGCTGTTTGTGAGTTAAATACACTTTAATATACATCTAAAACAAGTAATATACATTTTTTTTTCAAAGTAAATTCCTACTGAGGGCAAGAAAGAAAAATTGTATCATTGTTTTGCTTTTTACAGTTTGTTTATTTTATTCGCTTCATTCGTTTTTTAACCCTACAGAACTATTTATGATATTTTGTGGTAACCATGGCAACAGTTTAAGATTGTACAATAGAGATCTCGACGACAACCAGATGAGGGGAAAAAATTCATGTACGTCTTTGAGGAATTCATTTCTTGGTATTGGAAAGTTGGAGCATTGCCAAAGCACGCTAGACTTTGAACATATTGATTCATAGTTTTTTTTATTTTAATAGAATTAGGTTTTGATAGACCCCTAAATTTTTAAAATTTAATTATTGAAATAATATTCGAACAGACTTTATTAACATCAATTGTCATCCACTATAGGTTTTAGAAAATTTATTTGAATCCGATTGGATGAATAAATCGTATTTTAATACGATTGAAAATTTGTACAAAATTTATATCAGGAGGGTGTGAACTAATTGAAGGAATTTAATAACAACAGCTCAACTTCCACAAGTCTTTACTTCCGTCAGGCATGTCTCGACAACCTCGTAGCCATCATAAATGATGAACAATCATTGAAGATGAAGGGGTTTTTGGTTGTCATCAGCAATTAGCCTTGGTTTTAGTTGGCAGTTTCGTGTCATACGTAATGTTCATCTTATTTTTACACTATACGACATGGTGTAGCGGAGACATGGAAGAGGTATTTTAGCCATATAATGTCATAACAGTAACAATAAAATCTTAGGATTGGAGCTATATATGCCTACTCATTATCAAAGGATGAGTCGACTTGTAGGCCTGAAAACACACGCATAAATTCTTTGGAGCTACTGGGAATCGAACCCTCAATCTTTATTTACGTGATCAAAAGCTCTACCCACTTAACCATGCAACCATGTGCAATCTTTTGATAGCAAAATAAGAAAATAGAAAATGTTCTTAAATAAAGTGAACAGCAGGCGTAACAGGATAAGTGGGCAATCACAGAAGAAAGGCGAATCCAGTGAACCGAAATAGAATTTGTAATGACTCAAGAGGCTTTATCCTCAGAAGAAGCAAAAGAAATGGCAAATACTGAGGTTGAATTTGTTTTATACTTTATGAACAATAGAATCAATGAAGGAAGAAAAACTGTTACATCATGTGAAGAGAAAAAGTAAAAGGAGAAGGGTTAAACAAGTTATTAGAGATAAACCACATATAAGGCAGAAGAGTTATAGACTCTGTCGTTATTGAACAAGGAACGGACAACAGTAAATACCATAAGCCGAAGAAGAATACTGTTCACACGGGAGTCGTGTAGTCTCAAAACCAAAACGACCAAAACTAAAATTTCTGACACAAATTTTCAATACTCTTAACCTTCTTGTTTTAGCTTTGGAAAGACTAATATTTTTATAATTATTTTAGTAACTTATTTGATTACACAGTAGAAAATAATGTAACATTTACCCTAGTATTATTGGAGTAAAAAATACTTACATTTGGAAATCTTCAAGAAAGGCAAAATATTTATGAGTAAACCTAACAATAAAGGTAGCGAACTTTAGAAACAAATACCAAAGCAAGCACAAACAAATTAGAAAATAAAACTGTTCATTAATAAAAATTACTTATAAAAACATAAGTTGATACACATTTCGTTGACATAATAAAAAAGAACTTTTGATACAGCTCTTTGTTTTACTGTTATACTCTTTAAAAAACTACTTTACTGTTTCAACTCCAAACAGTATAATTGTGTATTGTCTTCGTTAAACCATTAAAAATTTATATTCTTTTAGGATAAAGTATCATTAAATAATAATAAAAGTAAGACACTCTACATAGGGCATTCAATCGCGTTACACATCAAAAGTGAAATTAATGGGTTTCCCCTATTTAAACTCCTTTTTCTATTCCTTCTCTTAGTTCACACTCTGTCTCTCTCTCTCTCTCTCTCTCTCTCTCTCTCTATATATATATATATATATATATATATATATATATATATATATATGAGTACATCCGCTCATTGTGATGTGCATAAAATCGCAGTTCCGACGTTTCGCTAGAATCTCATCTAGCATTGACGAGGTGAACCCAACAACAGTAGAAAAGTGAGTCAAACTCTTCTGCAAATCGCATACTGCGATTTTATTCACTGCAGAATGAACGGATGTACTCCAGATAATAACTATTCATTTATATATATATATATATATATATATATATATATATATATATATATATATATATATATATATATATATATATATATATATACACACACAGGGCTTTTCAGGAAGAATCTGCCATACTGTACAAGCCTATGAAAAACAACTTACAAAACAATGAAAAAAGTCCATATTAACATGGGTCCGGAAATGCTTCGTTGGCGAGTTACTCAAAGTCAAAGATTTCACCTAAAATTCAGCTCACTTAGTGAAATGTTTAAGGGGTTAATTATTAACTAGATACTTTTTATGTAAAATGATCTGAAAAATCGTTAAAACCAGTCCCAAAACTCTATCACCAATGCTTAAGGAGAAATTTGGAGTAAAGCTAAAATGTTTTGTATCCAAATCACACTTTTTTCGTTTGGACTATAATAACTCCCTTGAATTGCCTATAAACAAAGAAAAATGTTCGAAAAAATTTGTTGAGAGTTTTATTCTGAAAAAAAATATTGTAACTAATTTACTTTAATTTTATTGGGTACTTCTTTAGCGGTGCTTGATTTTAATAATTTTTAGTTTTGTATGATTCTTATTATAATTGAATTTAAAAGAAAACTATCCCGTTTTTATTGATTAAACCCTGTATAACTCGAGGGTCTCTGACCCTGTATAACTCGACAACGAGCATTTCCAGACCCATGTTTATATGATCTTTGTTCATTATTTAATGAAAGGAATAACCCTGTGCAGTGCGGCAGATTCAGGCCTACTGAAACACCCTGTGTATATATATATTTTATTCATCGACTCGCGTTCAAATATATTGTTATAAACTTGAGGATGATACTTGATGTTAATACGGGTTTTTTCAAATATAACATCATTAATTCAATTTATTTAATTAATTTTAGTTTCATATGGGAGAAAATCATTTCACAAAAGGGGAAAAGTATGCAATACGTATAGTTATTTCGTCCAATTTGGCTTATAATGATCATCTCCTCCAAACATGGACAAAATACAAGATTTGGAGTGTTTGCAAATAGGCAAAGTTCGTTTTCACAAAGATCATATCGCGCCACTTCAGCTCTGAAAAGTAAACCTTTATATGAAATATACCCATTAGATTGTTATAATTATCAATACTACAAGATATTTATCAGGAAAAATGCTGTTTAAAAGGAACTGTTAAAGCCCTAGTCAACACTTTCTATGTATGGTGCTACAATTATCCCGTAAATGCAATTAGACATGTTGAAAACACGGATATCCAAAGACTCGTTCACAGGTCTTACTGACGTCATCTTCATTGCCATATGAAAGTGATCCCTGACAATATCACAGATGGATTTGCCAAAAAGTCTTTCACTTAGTGCTTATGGTCCGATTCAAATTTACTGTTTTAATTTTAAAATTGTTATAATAAGAAGTCCCACATGAAATGCACAGTAAAAGTATAATTTCAGATACTATGCCTGTTCTATAATTAGTACACCTTCTTACGAGAAAACAGATGTTTAGATACAACGAGGGTAGGGCCTATGTAAATTTATATTTTTTTTCTATAGTTTTGCTAACGTACAAATTTTTTATTTTTTTTAAAACGACTAATTTTATGCAATATATGTATATTTGAAACCTGTATTAAATATCGAATTTAACAGACTTTGAATTGTAAAAACAGACAATAATTATTACATTTTTGCTGCGTAGGTATTTCTAGAGTCAGTTCTTCCAAACATTTAGTAATAATATCTCCGACTAGGAAGACAACTAATACAGTTTACAGAGAAGCTATAAATAGGAAGTAAGCGTATTCTTAAAAACCTTTACGTTTATTAACTACATAACTTTAAACATTATTAATCATTACCGAATAAAATATAAATATTTACTATTTAGTTTTTAATAGAATATTTATTGTAATAATAAAATATTTTTGAAAATTTGTGGGAAATTTTGCATTTTCAAATAGTCAGTCACTAATCAAATTTATATCAATTAATATAAAACTTTTCAATTTTTTTCTTTTATTTTACGAAAATTATAATAAGTGTGAATGATGAAAACAACAGAATATAATATTATACTCCTGTACAAATACCTGACATATTTGTATCATGAAAATAAAAACAACAGTTAAACATTTATTTACTAATTAATACGCTTTATAAATTTGTATTCCTATTCCATAATCATTATAAATTATTAGTTGTATATAAATTTATTAAATTAACATATAAATTGACAATTTTAAACGAGTGCCGGTGAAGCCGCCATGTATTAGTACTAATACACGATTTTTAGTCGTTTAAGAATGTGAGATTAAAATAAATTGTGACTTTTTTCTGCTGCAAATATGGAATTAATAAACTTGTCTCACTCCATTTTCTCTTCATCCTTATACCAGAATTCCAATATTTCTTTACATTGTTATGTATAAAGATATAGACCTATAAATCAAATCTAATAAATAAATATTTGGTTTAGCATTCCATTTAAACCTCCGTATTTCTCGTAAATCTGTTAATCTAACCCCAGTTTTTCCGATTTATTTCCCCTCCCCTTCTTTCTATAATTTCAGGATACAATCATAACCTAACCGTATTTCCATCAAAACAAAATTGTCTGATTCGAACCACATTTCCTCCTCTGATGGCTGCTCGAGAAGTTGAGGAAATTTGCCGGCAGAGAGCAGCTAAGTCGGGTTTCCGGCCGCCTCTACCTTCCCCATCTATTCCTAAGTTAATTACTATTTCAATCTTCATTCCGTTTTACTTTAACGTTATTCGATTTTATCATTTAGATTTATCTGATACAATGTGTCTTGAAGTTGTTGTATTAATGGAAAACAACATACTTTTTAATTCCTACTGTTAGTTCACACTCTCCCTAAATATATATAAAAATGCAGAACATAAGTTTTTAGAACCTAATATGAACATTTCTTGGAAGCCCGTCTCATTTCTTCAGCATACCGTACTGATATAAACATTTATTGGGAGAACAATTCATCATTTTCTTTTAAAATGATAAACCAAGCTACAGAAATAGGTTTGAGTTTAACGTAAGTTCGAAATATCGGGACTCGGATTATCGAAACTTTATTGTAATAATATATACTGATATATATATATTATGAAATATAATTATTTAATTATTATTGTGTATGTATATATATATATATATATATATATATATATATATATATATATATATATATATATATATATATATATATATATATATTGTACAAATTTCAATCGTTAACAAAATACGTTTTCATTTGTAGAATCAAGTTCAAATACATTTTGTTTAACCTATAGTGGATAGTAATTGATGTTAATACAAATTTTTCAAATATTTGTTCAATATATAAACTATAAAAATTTAGGGGATCTAGATTGGATTCGAACCGAGTATCTTCGTGTATGAATTCTAGCGCTTTGTCTCTGAGCCAGCTTTCCCATAGCTAAAAGTGTACTTCTAAAAGATGTATATAAATTTTCTTTTCCTCAATATGGTTGTCGAAGCCTAGACTGCACAACCTAAAATTGTTGCCTTGGTTACCACAAAACATCATAAATATTTACCTAGGATTAAAAATGAATGAAAAGAATAAAACAAACTGGATTACGGTATAAAAACCTTGCTTTACAAACGGACAATGTGAAAGGAAGACGAAAAGAAACTACAACACAATGCAAGCGACGAACAAAAAGAATGTCTATAAATAGTAAAAAACATAAATATAGTTCAACACCAAACAGGAATAGGCAGGAATATGGAAAATGTTGTAACGTAATATTGTTATTCATATGTATAAACACATTTATATTAATTGTAAATATAAAATAAAATAGAATTTTTCTTGGTTGACTTAAGTAGGAGTTGACTTTTTTTTAAATCTTATTTTACTTTTTTAATCTTTTATTATTTACTATACTAGGAAAAATGTTATTTTGCAAGATTTAAAAAATTTGACTTCAACCACAAAGTCAGAAATTTCACAGTATTTTCATACTAGTTCAGAGTATTGCCCCATCCTCTGAGAAACAATCTGATGCTACTATATAGTTTTGGATGTTTAAATATATTTGATTTTCGGTATAGTATGTATATTTTGATTTATCTTTTTTGTGTAAATATGGTTTAGAAGGAAATGTGTAATATTTGGGTTTTTCTTGCTGCTATTTAAGCTATATTATTTTCCTTTCTACTTCAATACGTGAATATTTTACTGTGCTGTGTTCAGGTTGCCGTCGACGAGTTCTCGTTCTTTAGTGTTGTTTATCGCTCGGAGTTAAAACGTAGAATTTTATTGTTGTCGTTAAAAAACATCATTAAGAAATTCTTAATAAACTCATCTTCCCTTCTATTAGGAATATTTGTATATATTCGAGAACATTTTTCCGCCTTTCCTAACGCTACAATATTTTCGACGCGTTTCGGAATTAATTAATTTTAAAAACTTAAATAAAACTTTTGGCTTAGGTACTATTTGGCTAGTTGACAATAAACCATCATATTAATTGAAAATTCAGGAATTGTAATAAATTGAAAACTTAACAGTTGTGCTAAATTGGCTATTTAACAGCTTTGGTTAATTGGCGATTTAACATCTTTAAATAGTTAACAGATTAGCAGCTTTAGCACGTTAAAATCTAACAAAATTTAAGCTTCAATAATTTAACAATTCAAGAGCTTTAATAAATCGACAACTCAACAGTTGGGCTAAATTGGCTATTTAACAGCTTTGGTTATTTGGCGATTTAACAGCTTTAAATAGTTAACAGATTAGCAGTTTTGACACGTTAAAATCTAACAAAATTTAAGCTTCAATAATTTAACAATTCAAGAGCTTTAATAAATCGACAACTCAACAGTTGGGCTAAATTGGCTATTTAACAGCTTTGGTTATTTGGCGATTTAACAGCTTTAAATAGTTAACAGATTAGCAGTTTTGGCACGTTAAAAATTATCAAAATTGAAACTTTAATAGATTAACAATTCAAGAGCTTTAATAAATCGACAACTTAACAGCTGTGTTAAATTGGCTATTCAACAGCTTTGGTTAATTAGCAATTATTGAGCTTGGATGAGGTAACAGATTAGCCGCTTTGGCTAGTCGACAATGAACCATCATAGATTAATTAAAAATTCAAGAGCGTTGATAATTTGACAACATGACAGTTGTGCTAATTGTTCATTTAACAGCTTTGAATAGTTAACAGATTAGCAGCTTTGGCACGTTAAAAATTAACCAAATTTAACCTTTAATAAATTAACAATTCAAGCGTATTAATAAATTGACAACTTAACAGCTGTGTTAAATTGATCATTTAACAGCTTTGGTTTGTTAGTGATTTAACACCTTTGTTACATTGAAACGTCACCATTTGATGATTTTGCAAGTTTTAATATGGATCGGGGATCCAAGACTATCAACACCGAGCTCTAGGTAACCATTACATCACTACATATCTCATTTAACAAAAAAATACATCACACACGAAATACATAACACCAAAATATGTACACAAAAATTAAATCAAACAATACTTCACAATATCAAGAGCACAGTGGTACAATATATTACAATGAAAATATTGGAAAAACCCCAATAACACAAAAACTAATCAAAAATAACAAATAAAAAAAGGGTTTAATCTTAAGTAACTTAAATTATTTGTTATTTTTGATTATTTTTGTAGTATTCCAATATTTTCATTGTAAAACAATACTTCAATACACCACAGATTCGCACCAACACAACACACCTGAGCTACAGTCTTGCCCGTGATTCAGAGTGAGATGAAAAATTCACTGGTGTAGTGCGAAACTCATCTGCTCAAAAATATCAGTAAGTAGTGATTTTATGCCAAGTGATACCAAAATTGTAACTTATATGAAAAACCTCAAGATGTACAACACAAAACTACACGTTTTACTTATCTTATCTAAATGCACTTCAAATTTTTCAGTGTAAATATTAAAGGAATAAATATAATTTTAATTATTTTAATATAATATTAAAAAATTTAATATGTGTATACCGCATCCAGCACATTAAATCTTATAGAAGATTTCAAGTGTGTTGAATAAACACTTGTTTCAAGAAGAGAAAATCAAAACAAAACAAATAAATGTTTTATTTTGTTGACGGTTATTTTATTTAAACTCTTAAGTATAAATTTTTAAAATAAACCAATATTTTCTAGACATGATAAACTACATAAGTCACGCTATATCGTTAGATACCTACTTGGGTAATAATGACTAAATTGATAAATAAAATAAAAGCATTTAAATAATTATATCTGCAGTTTACTTGGTTAAACGTCCGTTGTACTGAAGTCTTATCCAGGATTGTAGAGCCACAAATTTAATAACACGCTTTTCTTTACTTTGAAATGTATGAACTCAATTCATCGGCTCTTAGAATTGAAACTAACATGACTTAATCGATAAGACTATATTTGTAAGACGTTCCAATAGTTTCGAACTTGATAGTCGTATCTTGTATTTTCTCCCGCAATTGTAACCACTCTCTCCCTCAACTTCACCACCCGGTCACGCGGCCCTGTCAGTCATACTCACCCTCATCCACAATAGAGCGGTCACGACCCTTACTCCGATTGTAATATTCTGAGACAGTTTCGATCTTTGCACCTTAAACGACTTATCTTCTAATTTAAAAGTAAACTTTGAATATATGCTGTACTACTTAGAAGTCGTTTTATCTTCACCAGAGGTATATATATATATATCACTTTCACTATATGTACTTAAACAAGAATCTTACTTGGTATTTATGCGAGTTAACTTTCTCGCATCATCGGACAGTAGACAGTCTACTACAACCCCCGGCCATGATGGTGATACGACCAATCTTTGAAAGCTAACCCGCATAAATACCAAGTAAGATTCTTGTTTGGGTACATATAGTAAGAGTGATAAATGAATTTAAGAAAAAAGTGTTGCAAATCTCTCTCTCTCTCTATATATATATATATATATATATATATATATATATATATATATATATATATATATATAAGTTATGTGTTTTTTTAAGCTCGGAAGGTTTTTAAAAATAATTTTATTTTAACAAACCTTAGTTAATTAAGAACAATTTAATTTTGAAATTATTACAAAATTAGGCATAACAAAAAGCAGCTGATGTGCATTCAGTTGGAGTGGCGACAACTGTTCCCTTCTAAAGTTCGCTACACACTTCACTATGGTCTGCAGGGTCACATTACACATAACCTGCATCGGCATAATTATAACTAGATCATCTTAAAATAGTAGCTAAATCTACAATATTTAGTAACATAACTAACGTAAATATTTTTAACAGAAATAGATGATTGTAATAGGAATTTTATCTGTTACTAATTAAAATATTATTTAATAACTCTCTCTCTCTCTCTCTCTCTCTCTCTCTCTCTCTCTCTCTCTCTCTCTCTCTCTCTCTCTGTTTCTTTTAACTTCACCCTCACAAGCCTAGTTGCATTCCTTAAAATAGCCCCTCACTCTTCCTAGACAAAACTACCTTTGATTATCGCCACTTAATCTTTGCCTCGGGTAAACTTGAAACACAATTAATTCCGTCAGCTTATTTAGAGCCGGCGATGACAATCGAACAAGCCGGAGCGAGTTTCTCTTATTTGCATTTGTGTGTTCTAATCTGGTGCACGGTTCGCCGGTCAGGAAGGGTGGCGCCAGAAATTGAGAAGCGTCACGTTCAATATGGCCGACGCCAATTTGTTACGAAAACGGTTCTTTTCTTTGTCACAGATGCCTCTTTGCAAATTAAATTCTGTGACGATATTGAATCATCGCGACGAGCAGGCCGGGATTAAAGTAATCATTGAAGAACCTGGTTGTCGAGGCATGTCATGATAGCAAAAGACATTTACAGCCGTTATGTAACAGCTATGTACACATTAGGAAAATATTCACTAATATATTTTTAGGTTAAACATATTACAAATTTAAATATCTTGCTTGCTTGTTTTATTTTAGCTTATATTCATAAAAATTTTTATTTTAGGATTTGTTTTATTTAGTAAGTTTACGACAGGCAAGAACACGAGCATAATGATATATTAATTTTATTATCCTAATAGCTACACGTTTATCTGGTGTGTCGGAATAATAATGTAAACAGGTTCTACAGGTTAATGTGATGACATTAACGGTTGGTCAAGAGATAATATGTTATAGAGTGGATTGAGATATCTGCAATAACTAGAGAATAACCGGCAGTACTGGAAGCAGACATGTAGGTCTTCTAGATAACTGGAAGATTCATATATATATTAAGGTTAAACATATTTTCTGTAAGTACTGACAGTCACAAGATCATTATTTAAGCAACAAACTAGTTGTGTAAAGTGTCGAGTAGGCATCAGAAAAAAGTGCATGTCCTTCCCACCATAGCTTCACTAAAAAGGTATTCGTAAGGCTATACCCCTCCTTATCTCTTACTGTAAGGCGGTCCTAAAGCCTAGGATTCCTGGCAGAGAGAAAAGGAAACGTTTTTTTCTGGCAGGGAGTTTTTCTTGCCTGTTTTTTTTTTATCTCGCTCTTAGCGCGACACGTACCGCATTGTTTCATTCTACAATCTCCTGGTTTATTCATGGAAAGTCCTTACTCCCGCATGGGCATCTTTACGCCCGGTAGGGATATTAATCACATGCTCATATGATATCCAGGCAGCTCGCTAAAGGATGACTATCAAGAGGTCTGGGTGGGTTTCGAAAACCAAACCTGTACCAAAAAAACTATTTTCAAAAATTAATAAGTAAATAAATAGGCCTAAATAACTGAAAACAAACTCACAAAACAATATACTTTATTCGTGAATTATTTTGTTGAACACATCAACAAAAAAGGACCACATCTCAACACACTAGAACAATATGAAATTTACAGACACACAAAAACACAAAGTACAAACATATTAAACGAAAAAACACAATACAAATCACACATACTCTTTGATACTATCGAAAACCCACCTTTAAAGACGTCACCGCTTGACCCGACATCTCCATGCAGAAGACACTGATGAAGATCGGCACATAGCGATTGAAAACGTTCTGTCTCAGTAAGTTTTAACAAATTTACTAAATTCAAAGTTCGGATAGTCATAAACTATTGTTAAAGTGATTAATATACTTTATGTTCATACTAGTTTCAATGACTCATCTCATCATCATCAGTGACATTACTTCAAATTTACAACTACAGCTAAATTTGTAGTAGTGTCACTGATGATGATTACATAAGTCATTGAAACGCGTTTGACAATAAATTATATTGTTTTGTGCGTTCGTGTACTGTTATTTAATTACTTATAACCTTAACTCACAAACCAGCTCAATTATTACTTATAAATAAACGTATCTAAACCTGCCGCTCTTAATATAAGCCTACGATGTTGTTGTAAAAGCCAGTATATAAATGAATCCTACGATTTTCCGGAAAAGTCTAACTGTACCAACCCTTTTCGGTAAACATCCGAACTCTTCTGTAATCACCTTTCATTTAAAACTCTCATCATGACTCACTCTATAAATAAAGTATTACATTTTACCTCAAAAACACGGTAAATAGTATCTCACAAAGGATGCGTTCGTTGCTAACTACAAACATTATTTATTAATAAATACTCTTTGTTTTATCCACTAATTCTATGTTTTACCCATTATTATTGATTAAAACTAACATCTCTCAAATTTTAATCGAAATTTCCTGAAAGGTCATCTCTTATTAATAAAATTCTTACAATTACCAACTCTTCGATAAATTCTAAAATTTACTTGTATAACCAAAGATTTACAGATAAACGGGGTTTTATCGTAAAATATAGAATCTGAGACCTTTTACTTATCAAAATGACAAATAGCAAAACTTTAATCGGCAGCTAAATGTTGCGTTTTAGATAGCCATTAATATTTACACTTTAGACATTTTTTGTCGTTATTTCATTTATTGTATAGAAAACGTCATTATGTAGGTAGCCTAATATAGCCATATAAGGTTGCCGCTGCAAGTGTTGAATTGGATTATATTAAATATAAAAATATATGGAATATATGAAATATAAAAAAAATCTCAATTCTTACCGAGAACACAATCAGCACAAAACCAACCAATATCTAACTTACTTCTAGAGCTGTCTAACACAGGTAGAACTGGTGTTCGTAGAAATATTTTAAAAGACTAAATGACATCCTCGGTCTTGTTTTCCACTTGCCATTTAACGGTTCAGAAAACGCAAAAGGGTTCGTGTAAATCTAACAAAGGCAAAACTTGTGAAATCACTGATGCAAACTCCATGTCATATCTGTGAGTCAGTTGCAGACTCAACGGTGCCTCGGGCATCCGACGCGTCGCATCGCTGATCAAAGAGAACGAGACAATCTGTGGTTAGCCTAGAGCTTCTGTGGCCACAGATCTTACACCCGTTATTAACACCTTCAAAGCCAATATCGCTCTCGACATATTGAATCTCTTCCTACGTATAAACAACAATGTTGTTGGAGGAGTGCTTTGATTTCGGAACTAAACAGAGTTTGTTTAACAGTTCTTTGTGTGGCTGTTGATTTAACAGCAACGTCAAATAATTGGTTTTCCACTGATGTAGTTCCTCTTTATGAAAAGTGATAGGTTATGTTCGATTATGTGTATTAAATTTTGCACATTATACGACCGTGACAATCCAAATCTCATTTATAGATTTTGTGTGAAATTTATGTAATTTTATTCCTATTAACAATAAATTTAATCAAATAGGTCAAATTATTTGGACAATAATTATAGTATTAACAATTACTTCTCTTAACAATAGATGTTTGTTTTACACAAAATTCAGTTCTCCACTTTAGTATTAAAAAGGTAAAAAAAAACTACTTAGAGATGTAAGAACTTGTGTTCTACAGAGAATTCTGTCCGACTTGTAAGTATATTTACAGTTTTATAAAACATAAATATTTTCTGAAAGGTACCCGAGTACACGATATTATTTGAAGAATAACCTAATAAACGATATTCTGTGAAGGGTAACTACTCGTAAATAAACGATACTCTGTGAAGAATAACCAAACCAACAATACTCTGCCAAGTGAATCTAAATAAATCAAACTCTGTGAATGACAATAAACTAAACGATACTGTCTGAAAGGTAACCAAATAAGCGATACCCTGTAAAGGGTAACCATATAAAATAGTTTTTTGTTAGACTAAGGGTTATGAAATCAACTATACTCTGTGAAGCGCAACTAAATCAATAAAACAGAGTAACATAAATAAGTAATATAAATGCTACTCTTTGAAGGTTATAAAAAAAAACGATAATCTATGAAAAGTATCCAAGTAAACGATACTCTGTGAAAGGTAACCAAATAAATGATACTCTGGGATGCGTAATCAAATACTCTGTGAAAGGTAACCAAGTAAATGATACTCTGTGAAAGATAACCAAGTAAACGATACTCTGAGAAAGGTAACCAAATAAATGATAATCTGGGATGCGTAATCAAATACTCTGTGAAAGGTAACCAAGTAAACCATACTCTGTGAAAGGTAACGAAGTAAACGATACTCTGTGAAAGGTAACCAAGTAAATGATACTCTGTGAAAGGTAACCAAATAAATTATACTCTGTGAAAGATAACCAAGTAAACGATACTCTGAGAAAGGTAACCAAGTAAACGATACTCTGGGATGCGTAATCAAATACTCTGTGAAAGATAACCAAGTAAACGATACTCTGTGAAAGGTAACCAAGTAAACGATACTCTGTGAAAGGTAACCAAGTAAACGATACTCTGTGAAAGGTAACCAAGTAAACGATACTCTGGGATGCGTAATCAAATACTCTGTGAAAGATAACCAAGTAAACGATACTCTGAGAAAGGTAACCAAGTAAACGATACTCTGGGATGCGTAATCAAATACTCTGTGAAAGATAACCAAGTAAACGATACTCTGTGAAAGGTAACCAAGTAAACGATACTCTGTGAAAGGTAACCAAGTAAACGATACTCTGTGAAACGTAACCAAATAAATGATACTCTGTGAAAGGTAACCAAGTAAACGATTCATTGTGAAAGGTAACCAAGTAAACGATACTCTGTGAAAGATAACCAAGTAAACGATACTCAGAGAAAGGTAACCAAATAAATGATACTCTGTGAAAGGTAACCAAGTAAACGATGATCTGTGAAAGGTAACCAAGTAAATGATACTTTGTGAAGGGTAATTAAATAAACGATACTCTGTGAAGTATAATCAAATAAACAATACTCTGTGAAAGATAATAAAATAAACGATACTCAGTGAAAGGTAACCAAATAAATGATACTCTGTGAAAGGTAACCAAATAAACGATATTTTGTGAAAGATAACCAAGTAAACGATACTCAGAGAAAGGTAACCAAATAAATGTTAATCTGTGAAAGGTAACCAAGTAAACGATGATCTGTGAAAGGTAACCAAGTAAATGATACTCTGTGAAGGGTAATTAAATAAACGATACTCTGTGAAGTATAATCAAATAAACAATACTCTGTGAAAGATAATAAAATAAACGATACTCAGTGAAAGGTAACCAAATAAATGATACTCTGTGAAAGATAACCAAGTAAACGATACTCAGAGAAAGGTAACCAAGTAAATGATACTCTGTGAAGGGTAATTAAATAAACGATACTCGGTGAAATATAATCAAATCAACAATACTCTGTGAAGGATACTAAAGTAAACGATACTCTGTGAAGGATACTAAAATAAACGATACTCTGTGAAGGATACTAAAATAAACGATACTCTGTGAAGGATACTAAAATAAACGATACTCTGTGAAGGATACTAAAATAAACGATACTCTGTGAAGGATACTAAAATAAACGATGCTCTGTGAAGGATACTAAAATAAACGACACTCTGTGAAGGATACTAAAATATACGATACTCTGTGAAGGATACTAAAATAAACGATACTCTGTGAAGGATACTAAAATAAACGATACTCTGTGAAGGATACTAAAATAAACGATACTCTGTGAAGGATACTAAAATAAACGACACTCTGTGAAGGATACTAAAATAAACGATACTCTGTGAAGGATACTAAAATAAACGATACTCTGTGAAGGATACTAAAATAAACGATACTCTGTGAAGGATACTAAAATAAACGACACTCTGTGAAGGATACTAAATAAAAACGATACTCTGTGAAGGGGTTACAAAATAAACTATACTCAGTAAAACGAAACTAAATAAATAAAACTAAAAATAAGAAAAGATTTTCTTTTAATAAATCCTTTCTCTGCTAGAGGGAGTGTGATGTAGGGGGCCAAATTATTAACCTTACATGGAAAGCTTTATTACAAAATCGTCTGAAACTTCATTTATAGCCGTGATTTTTTCCTATTATTCTTGCTTAAGAGAATTGTGCCTACCGAATAATTATATTATGTGGAAAGTAACCAGATGCCAATTATTTATATATAGGGTTTTCTTTTAGAAATTTCTGTTGCATGAAAACTGTATACTTGTGAGCAATGACGGACTTACTCGTGAGTCTGGCCTAAACAATCGACCGCTTAAAGAAGTTGAAAGTTTAAATTGCCAAGTTGTGCATCCCTTGCTGCACTTTCCGCACCGACACTTGGCACCCTCCGTTGGAAACAAAGAGGCCAGTTAACCACCCCATCCCTACCCTTATATGATGGATTGACTGTTGTCACCTCATCAGGCGAAATTAAAACAGCACTCGGATTTGCAACAACTTTACCGTACTCGCAACAAAAAAAAATATTTTGTAAATATGAAAACTCATTTCGGATATCATATTAACGTCTGTGTTTACTATACTTTGTTTCACGTCTCGCACAAATTGAAATATTTATTGATACCTAAATTATTTATAAAATCGATAAATATGAAAGTCAACAGTAAATTTTATAACTATTTGTAGTCCCTCGTATTTTCGTGGTTCTTTTCTTGATTGTTTCAAAACTAAAGGTAGAAAACAACCTTTAGGTAGAAAGGGTAGAAAACCACATTATTCAAAAACGTCAAAGGTAAAAATGTTTGTTAAATGATAGGCCAGCAATATTTTAACTACAGTTGTGAATGACATAAATTTCACTTTAGCGGCGCCTGATCCATCTATTATAATGCAATATATTTGAAAATGTATGTCCAAAATATGTTTCAGGCATACTTAAATATTGCTTAACATACATTATCAACAATTATGATTATTCAGTGATAAAGACAAATAACTTTGGGTTACACATTCAAGTAATTATAGCTGAAGATGACCATAAAGCTGCTCGACCTAGAGACCAAAAAACAAGTATTATAAATTTTTTTCAAGGTCAATTCTTACTAAATCAACAAAGAAAAAATGTATTTTAGTTACTTTATATTTTAGAATTACAGTTAATATAAATTTGTATACATATGTCAGTATAACAATATTAAGTGGCAGAATATAAATCGAATTTCCTTGCAATTTTCCATTTTCCCTTCTACGTATGCGGTTGGACTATCATTTTAATTTGTTATATTTTACGCTTTTTTCGTCGCTTACATTATGTTATAGTTTCATCTCGCATTCTTTCACGTTGACTGTTTGTGATGCAAGGTTCGATCCAGTTTGTTTGTTTATTTTCTTTTTTCATTCATTTTTAATCCTAGAGCATTATTATGATATTGTGTGGTAACCATGGCAAACGTTAAGGTAAAATGGAAGATTATCATATAAAACTTTGAAAAATTCTTTTCTAACTATGGAAAATTGGCTCAGTGCCAAAGACTTCAAACATGAACATACTCAGTTCGAATCCGACTTACACCACCGAATGTTTATAATTTAATTATTGAATAAATATTTGAAAAATCTGTATAAGCATCTATTGTCATCAACTATAGACCTAAAAATATGTATTTGAACATGATTGGATAAACAAAAACGTATTTTATTAACGTAAGATATATATCAGAAGAGTGTGAGCTAATAGAAGGAATTTAATAATAATAATAATAATTTAGGAAACACATTTTTAACAACAGTAGTCTCCAAAATTTTATATTTCGACAGTAATGTACTAGCTCGAGGAGTTTGTGAAAATGACGTCACTCATTTGAGAATGAAAAGTCCGGGAACATGATGTATGATGCTAGGTAATTACTTATAGGCTGTAGGAGCTCACTATGAAAATGACATCACTCATTTGAGAATGAAAAGTCCGGGAACATGAAGTATGAAGCTAGGTAATTACTTATAGGCTATAGGAGCTCACTATGAAAATGACGTCACTCATTTATGAATGAAAAGTCCGGGAACATGAAGTATGAAGCTAGGTAATTACTTATAGGCTGTAGGAGCTCACTATGAAAATGACGTCACTCATTTATGAATGAAAAGTCCGGGAACATGAAGTATGAAGCTAGGTAATTACTTATAGGCTGTAGGAGCTCACTATGAAAATGACGTCACTCATTTGAGAATGAAAAGTCCGGGAACATGAAGTATGAAGCTAGGTAATTACTTATAGGCTATAGGAGCTCACTATGAAAATGACGTCACTCATTTGAGAATGAAAAGTCCGGGAACATGAAGTATGAAGCTAGGTAATTATATATAGGCTGTAGGAGCTCACTATGAAAATGACGTCACTCATTTGAGAATGAAAAGTCCGGGAACATGAAGTATGAAGCTAGGTAATTACTTATAGGCTATAGGAGCTCACTATGAAAATGACGTCACTCATTTGAGAATGAAAAGTCCGGGAACATGAAGTATGAAGCTAGGTAATTACTTATAGACTGTAGGAGCTCACTATGAAAAGGACGTCACTCATTTGAGAATGAAAAGTCCGGGAACATGAAGTATGAAGCTAGGTAATTACTTATAGGCTGTAGGAACTCACTATGAAAATGACTTCACTCATTTGAGAATGAAAAGTCCGGGAACATGAAGTATGAAGCTAGGTAATTACTTATAGGCTGTAGGAGCTCACTATGAAAATGACGTCACTCATTTGAGAATGAAAAGTCCGGGAACATGAAGTATGAAGCTAGGTAATTACTTATAGGCTGTAGGAGATCACTATAAAAATGTTTACAAATCAACCACTAATTTGAAAATTAAAATTGTAAACCGTAAATGAAATATTAGCTTTAATATAAATTAAATAAAATAGTTATTTAAAATAAATAATAAAAATTCAAAAATTTTCTTTTTTTTAACTTAATTTTGGTTACTTACATTACGGATCTTATAATTAATAATTTATGGGCTTGTGAGTTAAGGTTATTATTAAGAAACTGCAAACGAACTCACAAAACAATATACTTTATTACAATACGCGTTTTAACGACTTGTGTCATCATAATCAGTAACACTACAGTTTACGTAATCTACAAATATAGTTGCAGTTGTAAATTTGTCACAGTGTCGCTTGTGATGATGAAATAAGTCATTGAAACGCGTTTGATAATAAAGCATGTTGTTTTTTGAGTTCGTGTGCAATTATTTGTTTATTACCTACCTGGTTTTGCAATTTTTCCAGCTAAGGTTAGACAATGCTTCATCCTTCATCCAGAACCAAGGGATCTATATCTCCTTTCCTCAATCCGATCTATTTCGATCCACTCTCTTTAAAACATGGTGTAATAGTCCCCCCCCAGTAGAGATTAGGGATTCAAGTACGCACCATGGACACTTGACCCCTCCCCCCTATATTTTCGTGTAGCAACTTTTATGCCTTTTAGTACTGCCTATATGCATAGCCCTTCACTACACTTCGTAGCTTGTAACAGTCTGTTACTATTGTGTAAAATATATAAAATCATTAATTAAAGGAAGTCTAAGATTATATCTCCTCCGTTTCTTTCAACGAATAAACAATATTTGGACCGATTTAGATTGTTCAAATCGTAAGAATGTTTTACTTATTCATAACAACCACTTTCTAATACTTTGTAAAATAATAACAAACCTTCGGAACTCTAATGGGTTGCAAGACAACAGTTCTTATATCCATTTATATTGTTCTTATTTTCAACGTTCTGGCCAATCGCCTTATTCTTATGGTTATTACTACAACTTGAACCATTTGGACCATATTTTAGTAAAATTTCCTAAATATACCTTGCCTCAAATTATATGCATGTCAGGGTATCTTATCCATGGTATAACCATGTCAGAGTCATATCCATGGTATATCCAAGTAAGAGTGATATCCATGGTATATCCATGTCAGAGTCATATCCATGGTATAACCATGTAAGAGTCATATCCCTGGTATAACCATGTAAGAGTCATACCCATGGTATATCCATGTCAAAGTCATATTCATTATGTATCCATGTAACAGTCATACCCATGATATAACCATGAAAAAGTCATACCCATGGTATAAACATTCAAGAGACATATACATGGTATATCCAGGTCAAAGTCATATCCATTGTGTATCCATGTAACAGTCACACCCATGGTATAACCATGTAAGAGTCATACCCATGGCATATCCATGTCAAAGTAATATCCATGTCAGAGTCATATCCATGGTATATCCAAGTAACAGTGATATCCATGGTATACCTATGTAAGGATCTCTTATCCATGGTATATCCATGGATAGAGTCATATCCATGTTATATCCAAGTAAGAGTGATATCCATGTCAGAGTCATAGCCATAGTATATCCATGTGAGAGTCATATCTATGCTATATCCATGTAAGGGTCATACACATAGTATAATCATGTAAGAGTCATAACCATGGTAAATCCATGTCAAAGTCATATCCATATATATATATATATATATATATATATATATATATATATATATATATATATATTTTAAAACAACATAGGATACATCCAAGTCAGAGTCATATCCATTGTATAACCATACAAGAGTCATATCCATGGTATATCCATGACAGTGTCATATCCATGATATATCCATGACAGTGTAATATCCATGGTATAGCCATATCAGAGTCATATCCATGGTGTAACTATGTAAGAGTCATATCCATGGTATAACCACGTGAGAGTCATACCCATGGTATATCCATGTCAGAGTCATATCCATGGTATAACCATATAAGAGTCATATCCATTGTATATCCATGTCAGAGTCATACCCATGGTATATCCATGTGAGAGTCATATCTATGTTATATCCATGTAAAGCTTATACACATAGTATAATCATGTAAGAGTCATATCGATGGTAAATCCATGTCAAAATCATATCCATGGTAAATCCATGTCAAAATCATATGCAAGGTATATTCACGTGGGAGTCATACATATGGTATATCCATGTAAGAGTCATATCCATGGTATATCTTTGTAAGATTCATATCCATGGTACATCCAAGTCAGAGTCATATCCATTGTATAACCATATAAGAGTCATATCCATGGTATATCCATGACAGTGTCATATTCATGATATATCCATGACAGTGTAATATCCATGTTATATCCATGTCAGAGTCATATCCATTGTGTATCCATGTAATAGTCATACCCATAGTATAACCATGAAAGAGTCATATCCATGGTATAACCATGTAAAAAAATTATCCTTGTTATCTACATCAATATTTTCAAAGATTTTACTTTCCTATGACATAACACTTCTTAATCATATGATTGTGATAGATTTTATTGTTTGAAAGTGTACTTATGTTCATTTCTATTTATGTTAGTTGGGCTTTTAGGTATTTTAATATGATAAAAGCAGTATTGTGAATAACTGAAACAATGTGTTTTAACAGAGTGTTGTTTAGCAGTGTACAAGGCTCTTGAAAATATGAAGCTATAGGCAAGTATTTAAAAAATATTCTTATATAAAAGGAGTATGTGATATATGTATCTATCTATATATATATACACACACATGTGTGGGTTTGTGAGTGTGTGTGTGTGTAAGTGTGTGTGTATGTGTGTGTGTGTGTGTGTGTGTGTGTGTGTGTGTGTGTGTGTGTGTGTGTGTGTGTGTGTGTGTGTGTGTGTGTGTGTGTGTGTGTGTGTGTGTGTGTGTGTGTGTGTGTGTGTGTGTGTGTGTGTGTGTGTGTGTGTGTGTGTGTGTGTGTGTGTGTGTGTGTGTGTGTGTGTGTGTGTGTGTGTGTGTGTGTGTGTGTGTGTGTGTGTGTGTGTGTGTGTGTGTGTGTGTGTGTGTGTGTGTGTGTGTGTGTGTGTGTGTGTGTGTGTGTGTGTGTGTGTGTGTGTATGTATGTGTGTGTGTGTGTGTGTGTATGTGTATGTGTGTGTGTGTGTGTGTGTGTGTATGTGTGTGTGTGTGTGTGTGTTTGTGGTGTGTGTGTGTGTGTGTGTGTGTGTTCTGTGTGTGTGTGTGTGTTTGTGGTGTGAGTGTGTGTGTTTGTGTGTGTGTGTGTGTGTTAGTGTGTGTGTTTGTGTGTGTGTGTGTGTTCTGTGTGTGTGTTTGTGTGTGTGTGTGTGTGTGTTTGTGGTGTGTGTGTGTGTGTGTGTGTTCTGTGTGTGTGTTGCAAATCAATATATTATGAATTATATATATATATATATAAGAGTGTTTTCGGGGATATTGTTAGCATTTCCCTTGTAATACTGATATATGTTGGGCTTTTAAATAAACCGTATCGGGAGACAGTCCAACTGGGATTCGAGTTGGGCCTTTTCATTGTTAACCTTTACAATATTGGCTTTACAAAACGTGGCGTCAGCGACAGGTCATGCGGCAAGAAACACAGTTTAGCTTTCCGCGGGGCGATGCTATATTGGCCTGTTCAAACATCACACCCCAGTCCATCCCTCTCTCCCTTCAACCCTCTGTCTTGTGAATATTACTCAAATATAAACACTAACCTTCAACCTTCTTACTTCTGTTTCCCTGAAGCCTGAACCAAATCTTTTCTGAAATAAATCACTAAAATCTAGCTTGGGTATATTAAATTATAAGCAGAAAGTATTTAAAAGTGAAATTATTCATCAAAAGACATAAAAATTAAATCTCAGTTTCAATAAATTTGCAGTTTCTTTGAAAAAATAATAAAAAATTAAGAAACAAACAATGTTATAAAGAATCCATTTACATGGTTCAATGTAATGTTGAACTATTATTTATATAAATAAAACATACAGTTGATTTCTTAATACTATAATATTTTTTTATCTTTGGTACATATTTTTTTTATTTTTTAATGTTATTTGATTCCATCTTCACTTGAGTTACTAGTTTTTCGCTAAAAACATTTAAACAAATATTAACATGTTACACTTGCCTATATTAGACAATGGGATACATCTCCTTACTAAACGTAATGGGACACTCATTAAACAATAAAACATTAAACACACACACACACACAAACACACACACACGCATATATATATATATATATATATATATATATATATATATATACAAGATATATATTATATATATTAATATATATAAGAATAGTTGAACTAATAGATGGAATTGAAAAAAAACAACTAAAAGTAAACATATCAAAAACATTCAACACAAGCTAACCATAGTTTATGTTATTTAAGCAAATTATAATTTAAACTTACCACTGACGACTGTTTTTGTTATTATTTAATTTTCACCTTTGATGGCAAATTAGAGAAAAGTTTCTTATTATAATTTATTTTTCACAATATTTTCTTTATTATACAAGTTATAGCATTCTGAGTAAAAATAACCTTTTAATTTTAAATTTATTTGTACAAATTCAGACTAAAAAAAAATTATAGACAAGAATTTGTTTAATGTTCACACATTTTACAGTTTTACATGTTATCCGTTTAAGGAGGTTTAAAAATTGAAAACCAAATTCCTGATTCTAAGAAGTTCTGTTTTTTTGTAATATTATCTAGAAATCTGGTCATATATATTTTTTTAGAACAAATATGTAGTTTTGTTAGTTTTTGTATTATATATTTATAAATTTAACTTTTGATTGTTTAATTCAGGCTTTTACAATTGCTACAAATTTCGGAAGAATATATAACAACAGAAAATATGACTGCTTATTAAAATATATATAGGCTTATACCTATGTAATAATAAATACTCCATTTGCTTAGTCATAACAATTTTTGTCTTTATAAAAATATCAGACCTCTGAGTCTAAACGAAAAACATTACATATTTTATTATTATCTACCCTAATGAAATTGTGCTGAAAGATTTGTCTCTTTTAAAGTTAGTTGGTTACAGTTCTTGAATAATATTTGACTAATTTCGTTAAGTGTACGTCATATCACAACATGAGATGGCAGTGAGTTTATATTGTCTCAATGATTGCTTTGTTTCAGGTTACGGGAACACACTCTCAGGGATGGCCAAATCCTCACTAGACCCTCACAGCCACTTGAGGCAACCAGGTATTTTCCCCTTAATGCACACTACTAGATGTTAATAAGATTACATAAAACTAAATGTTAAAGTGTTTGCAGAGCTTGTTGTACGTAGTCGCTACCTTCACTGTAGACCAACAAGTAGAGTTTAATTATTAGCTATCACGTACGTAAATGTATCTATAAATGTTCTACACTATACGCATAAAGGGATTTGTAATCGATAATATTATTTCATTTCACCCTGCTATCTTATAGCATAGCATATGCTTTTTCTCTGTATTTGCATTTAATTCGCATTTTATTTACTTTTAAATTCAATATAGTATCGGCTCAAATAATATTATTCTATTAATCACTGGAGATTTTCTACGATTGTTTCATATAGGAAATGTATTTACAATTACAAGGCATTTAAATTTACGAGCTCAATTTCAGTAGAAACAAGTAGGCCTACTATAAACAAACATTTTTTAAAGACCTAATTTAAATTCCTACTTAGGTCAAAAATGAAAAATTTTAATTTTATTTATTTTTAATTTTTTATTAAATTAATTTATTATAAAAAATATATTTTTTTACTTTTTTTATAAATGAATACAATTACTATAAATAAATAACGTATGCGGTAAAACAGCTGTTCTACCACAAACCACAAAATCAGCTGCTTCATGAAAGCGGTTGACTTGCGAGTCAGGTACAACTATTTGTTTACACAGGCAATGTTTCAATAAAGGATACATTATCGTCTTCCAGTCTACGATACATAAGTACACTATTAGAATTGCCAGCAGTAATAACAATCGTTTACAAGTAAACTAACATAGCTACAATGAAATACCTTATAAATATAAAACCCTTTTAAACCATTAAAATAAGTAACGTGATAAAATATTTTTTTTAATATTACTAACGTATTATATACTATTACATATTTAATTGTTACAAAAACATGAAAACCCCTAACCACATCTACAACTACAATTACTTACAGGGAATAAAATACATTTCTAGATTTAAAAAAAACCTAATTAACATTACAAAACAACCTCCCAAACCATAATTAATCAACCTAATCATAACTAAGTATGTTTAAGTTTTGTAATAAGTGCTGTATAAACGAAGGCCAATACTTTAGTGTCCCCCTTAATATTAACAGCATTCTTCTGTAACTCAATATGGATCATCTCAGAAAAAATACGTCGTTACCAGATTCTCTCATAGTCCAAAATCTCGGGACTTTTAAAATCAAAACTATGATTAAACTCCTTGATGTGATCCAATATGACAGACGTTTGAGGTGTATATTACCATTTTAGAGGTTTATGTAGTGTTTTATAAATATAAGATGAATATAAGTGTTTATTTCATTAGATGAACTATTACCAGCACTGTTGGTATATTTAATTGTGTACTTATGTATTGAAGGCCTAAGGACGATAACGTATCCGTTATTGCAACGTTGCGTGTGTAAATAAATAGTTGTACCTCACTCGCAAGTCAACCGCCTCTATTTAACAATAATCTCTGCGAGTGTAAACATGATTAATAAAATAACCTCTTTTATCAAATCGAATGTTATCACTTATTTTAAGTCAAATAGTACGAATTAACTATATTGCATACTTTGTCCCTTTAGTGAAAGTTTGTATCCCATATAAAACTAAAATTAATTATTTAAATTTAATTGATGAATTATTTATTGAAAAAAACTGTATTAACATCAAATGTCATCCACTACAAGTTTAAAAAAAATGTATTTGAACTTGAATTGGTGAATAAAGAATAAAGAATTTTATTAACGACTGAAATTTTGAACAAGATATATATAGGGAGAGTGGGTACTAAGAAAAGGATTTTTAAAATAGGGATTATTTAAATGAACAATTTAACTTTCCACACTTGTTCGTTCGTTTTGTATTTAACAGGACGTCTTCTTAAGTCGTACACTTTAGTACCTATAGCCCCCATTTCTCTGTGTCCTCGATGTATAACAATGTTTAAACCTATCGGCAGTGCCCCCAGCTTTAACAACCTGCTGAATATGAAAAAGCCATAGCCAGTCATAAAGATCGATAGCACCCTAACCTATCAATCCGATACTGGCAGCGGTAAACACTTCAAGTGAAGAGTTTAAAGTGCTAATAGCTAGAGCCACTCTCTGACTCACGACCCACCCCCGTGCGTCGATGCGTAACATATGCGTACACAAGTGAAGTCGTGCGTACGGACGCGTGTCGCAAGAAACTGTTATCCGTGCGATCGACTCCATTATACCCCGACAACTGATAATTTTATTGTTACAGTAAAGTCATGATTGACGTCTTTATCTGATTTGAATCGGAAGACAGAATCTTAAAACATTATAAATAAAAATAAGATACTGTGTTATAAATTCTCATAAATAACGTCTGTCAGATAGTAAATTATTTTAATGTAAAGCCATTTAATCTTCTCCTCGATTCCTAGAATCCTATTCTTAAATCATAAATAATTGCACATTAAAAATATTGTTCAACCGTACATTATTGTGATTTATCATTCATATTTCATACTAAGTATAAAATGCACAGCAAAACGTATATCGTAAAACAACGATATTGTTTTATTTATAAAATATTCAAATAACTATAAAAAAACATAACTTTGATTATATTTATAAATAAAACTTAAGTAACAAATATATACAATACATTTACAATAGTATACAATAGTATAACAAAACGGCATTTAAGACCTCTTTAAAACTACTAATACAAAAACTTCTTATAAAAGTGAATTCCTACTTAAATCGACAAAAGAAAATTTTATTTTAGTTTCTTTTTATTTTATAATTACAATTAATATAAATAAGTATATACGTATGTCAGAATAACAATATTAAGTGGCAAAATAGAAAGAGAACTTCCTTGAAATTTTCCATTTTCCTTTCTATGCATAATGTTAGACCTTTTTTTATTTGTTACTATCTATACGCTTTCTTTTTTTCGTCGCTTACATTTTTCTATAGTTTCTTTTCGCTTTTTTCGCATTTTTCGTTTGTAAAGCAAGGTTTTATAACGTTAATACAGTTGATTCGTTTATTTTATTCTTTCATTCATTTTTATCCTGCAGCATTATTGATGATATTCGTGGTAACTATGGCAACAATATAAGGTTATACAATGGAGGTTTTACATATAGATCTTTGAGAAGTTAATTCTTAACTATAGATAGTCGGCTCAGTGCCGAAAAGCACTCAGGTTTAAAAAAACGTATTTAAACTTGATTGGATAAAAAAACTTATTTTATTACCGTTAAACAATTTGTACAATATATATCAGGAGAGTGTGGGAAGGAGAGTGTTAAAGAAGCAATTTATTATTATTTTTTTAACAAAGTTATATAGTTCTCTTATAAAAAATATTTTTTTTTAAAATTTATTACTTTCTTTAATTTCTTTGAACTGCTAATATTTTATATTGTTTTATAAATATAAAACTATATATATATTGTTTTACTTATATATATTTTGTTTGACCTAATTTATAAAAAAAGACAAGCTTTATAAAACACAATTATCAGAAAGCAAAACTTTGGAAAGAAATAATGGAATTTATTAAAACCAGTCAGACCTGAGCTAATTATAATTTTCAAATATATGAAACCAAATTGCCAAAAATTGTTTGTTTTGGATTATAAGGTCTCATATCAAAAATATTTAAGTCATTGCCTTTAATAAAATAGTTTTCGTTTTCTATGAGCGCGAATATTTTTAAAATTTATATAAAGATAGATTCGAGGAAGATTTTCAACAGAAAAGTAATTATTTTAATATTCTTACATAAATTTAAAATAACAACTATAATATATTTTATCACTCATACTGTGCTACACTTGAATAATGTGTATCTTTCTTTATTTAAGGGAAAATAATGGTAGGAATCACGATGCGACATCTGTTGTCACGAGCCTGACGGAGATGCGTGGGATTTTCCGGCCGAGACCAATCTGAGGGTAGCACAAACACATGCGGTAAACAAATACAGACTGTAACCGCCCTACTACCCCATACTACCCCACATTGCAACGCGTGGTTTTATTGACAAGGCTTATTGAAGGACGAGCAGACTTTAAGCTGGATCCAAAACGTCTGTTAATAAACTACTGTAGCCCATATTTAATGACTTCATGGGGCGATTTTGGTTTTATAAACATTCTCACAACCACCATATTATCTTCTACATGTTATCATGCATTAATTATCTACTCTTGCTTCTCAATTTATTTGTTCTGAATGTTAGAATTGGAAAAAATCTAAATAGCGTCCACCTTCTCTCACATAATTTTTAAGTAACCACTCTATATGAGCATTCAATAACTTTTCACTAACTATATATACATATATATTCGAAATCATTTTCACTCAAATTTGAAAATCCACCCATTTTATATAATACTTATTGCAATTTGAAACACCTCTAATTTAATGATTTTTAAACATATCAAAACTTCGGGGTTTTACTTGGGTAAAACTTGAGAATTCGCTTTATGACTATGATCCCAGTTTGAATTCGTCTGAGATATTCATGAGAAATCAGATACTTTCGTAAAATGATTGAATATCATACAGGTGAATTTTTGTGGATAGCTTCTATATGACGTTCTTACTATATATTTCAATTTACCCACTTTTGAGTTCCCCTTATTATTAATAGCATTCTTCTGTAACTCAATATGCATCTTTTCAGAAAAAATACGTCGTTGTTCATAAGGTTGTCATAAATATATGAGCTTGGAATTAATCACACTTAGTAATTACGTCGTGACAGTTTCAGGTTGGAAACAGTATACATAGACTCCTTTCCTATGTTGTAACCTAATTATGTCGTGACAGTTTCAGGTGGGAAACAGTATACATAGACTCCTTTGCTATGTTGTAACCTAATTACGTCGTGACAGTTTCAGGTGGGAAACAGTACACATAGACTCCTTTGCTATGTTGTAACCTAATTACGTCGTGACAGTTTCAGGTTGGAAACAGTATACATAGACTCCTTTCCTATGTTGTAACCTAATTATGTCGTGACAGTTTCAGGTGGGAAACAGTATACATAGACTCCTTTGCTATGTTGTAACCTTATTACGTTGTGACAGTTTCAGGTGGGAAACAGTATACATAGACTCCTTTGCTATGTTGTAACCTTATTTCGTCGTGACAGTTTCAGGTTGGAAACAGTATACATAGACTCCTTTGCTATGTTGTAACCTAATTACGTCGTGACAGTTTCAGAGGGAAACAGTATACATAGACTCCTTTGCTATGTTGTAACTTAATTACGTCGTGACAGTTTCAGGTTGGAAACAGTATACATAGACTCCTTTGCTATGTTGTAACCTACGTCGTGACAGTTTCAGGTGGGAAACCGTATACATAGACCTCTTTGCTATGTTGTAACCTAATTACGTCGTGACAGTTTCAGGTGGGAAACAGTATACATAGACTCCTTTGCTATGTTGTAACCTAATTACGTCGTGACAGTTTCAGGTGGGAAACAGTATACATAGACTCCTTTGCTATGTTGTAACGTAATTACGTCGTGACAGTTTCAGGTGGGAAACCGTATACATAGACCTCTTTACTATGTTGTAACCTAATTACGTCGTGACAGTTTCAGGTGGGAAACAGTATACATAGACTCCTTTGCTATGCTGTAACCTAATTACGTCGTGACAGTTTCAGGTGGGAAACAGTATACATAGACTCCTTTGCTATGCTGTAACCTAATTACGTCGTGACAGTTTCAGGTGGGAAACAGTATACATAGACTCCTTTGCTATGCTGTAACCTAATTACGCCGTGACAGTTTCAGGTGGGAAACAGTATACATAGACTCCTTTGCTATGTTTTAACCTAATTACGTCTTTTGTTATAGAACATTTCTGCTCCACAATAAAACTGTAGGCCTATTCCATTTTCTTATCTTATGGTTAATATAAATACAGTTCTTATAATTAGTAATAGTGATTAATAAGGGGTCCATTGAGAAACACTAGCATTAACACACCATTATAGAAAATAAAAAAACAGAATCAGAAAAAGTATAGAATTTTATGAATTACCATAATTTATTAAGAAATGTAATATCATATTACGAAATCATATACCATATTAGAAAATAGCATGACATTAGGAAATGGCACAACGTATTACAAAATATCGTAATACATTTGGAAATGGCATAGAGTATTAGGAAATGGCATAACACATTAAGAAATATAATACCATGTTATCAAATAGCATACTATATTAGAAAATTGGGAAATGAATCACAAAATATCACAACAATTTAGACAATAGCATGCCAGGAAACTGCAAAATATATAAGAAATATTATATAATATTAAGAAATAGCATAAAATATTAGGAAATAGTATAACATATTAGAACATAACATTAAATATTAAAATATAACATAATATATTAAAAAATACTTAAAATATTAAAAAAAAGGAATCAGAAAATACCACAACATATTAGAAAAGAGCATACCCTTTTAGGAAATAGCAGAATCAATTAGAAAATATATTATATTATAAAAAAATAACATAACATTTTAGGAAATAGCATATTAGGTTAGGACAGAACTATTGCTAGTAACGGATTAGTAAAACGTATTGAAGCATAGTATAACATATTAGAAAACAGTATAACATATTAGGCAACAGCATATTCATTAAAATATTTAATGCTAGTAAAACGTATTAGAAAATAGCAAATATATGATAAAATAGTACAACGAATTAGAAAATGACATGATATATTAGGAAATAGCATAATAAATCAGGAAATATTGTATAATAATAAGGAATAGTATAACATATTATTAAATGGCATACTGTATTAAAAAAATGTGTTATTCAAGCAACACGATAGAAAAATGAATTCAAAAACGTATTCTAAGTAGCATATCATATTGGAAAATGGCGTACTATATTAAGAAATAGCATACAATATTAGAAAATAACATAATAAATCAGGAAAAATTATATAATAATAAGGAATAGCACAGCATATTAGGAAATGGCATATTGTAATAAGAAATGTGTTATTCTAGCAACACGACTGAAAAACGTATTCGAAATAGCATATCATAGAAAAATGGCGTACCATATTAAGAAATAGCATAAAATATTAGAAAATAACATAATATATTAGAAAATAGCATAATAAATCGGGAAATATTATATAATATTAAGGAATAGCATAACATATTAGGAAATGGCATAGTGTATTACGAAATATGATATTCTAGCAACACTATAGAAAAACGTATTCGAAAACGTACTCGAAATAACATATCATATTGAAAAATGACGTACCTATTAGGAAATACCATAAAATATTAGAAAATAACATAATAAATTAGAAAATGGTGCAACAAGTTGGGAAATAGAATAAAATATTAAAATATAACATAATGTATTAGAAAATAGCAAAAGGAAACAGAAAATAGCCCAACATATTAGAAAATAACATAACATATTGAAAACAAAACATATTATAATACGTATATAGCATGTTATACTAAGAGATGTGCTATGCTACTAATACGATAGTAAAACGTATTAAAAAATAGCAAACATGTAGAAAATAGTATAATATATGAGAAAATAGTATAATATATAAGAAAATAGCATAAGATATTATAACAAGAAAGTAGCATATTATACTAAAAGATTTGTTATGCTAGTAACAAGATAGTAAAACGTATTAGAAAATAGCATAACATATTAGAAAATGGTATAATATTTTTTAAAATTGCATAACATATTAGGAAATAGTATGTTATACCTTTAAAAGATTTTTTTAATAATTGGGGGATTGTATCACATATTTCGTAATAGCATAACATACTGAGAAATGGTATAGCGTACAAGGAAATTTCATCGCCTGTTAGGATAGCGTTAGATATTAGTATAAAATATTAGAAAGAATAGCAGCATATAAGGAAATACTAGACCATATTGGGGAACAATATAGTTTTACTTGAAAGATTACTACCAAGTAAATATATTTATTTTACGTTCAAAAAGCATAAATTTAAATCTAAATAACTCGGCGTTGAGCTTACTTCTAAGCATTTCACATATTTCCCCCATCAGAACGTCAAACAACCGATAAATTCTTAATAATATTTCACAAGAGCCCTAACCTTAGAACTAATATTTTGTATAACTATCTCATGATTATCATTGTTATGTATAGGAAAGGAATGAACTTTAGAATAACAATCTATCAGAATTTTTGAAAGTTATATTCGTAAAAAACGTTCTCTTCCGAGCAAACATAATGTCTTTTTAGCTTTCAAAGCTTTTCTAATTGGTTTTCCGTGATATGATTTAATTTTTTTTAATTATATTGCATAGATTTGTTTTCCGTTTGGACAATACATATGACACTATTATTAATAATACCCTCACTGCACAAAATAATGACCTGAATGGATTTGAAATATTTCGCAAGTAAAAGAACAAAAACTTATTTGTTTTACCTTAGTCTTACAGATCTAGTAGCGCTGAATGGCACCCTATAAGAAGACATGATTGCCGCCCTAGGCCGGACTCACCCCTGGCTCTAATTGTTGACTAGTTCTCCCCTAACTCTAACATAATCACCACTGCATTAGCTATAGGCAGCTAATATCACGTCACCCGAAATCGCTAAGTAATATATTGTGTTCCCGTGATTGCATTGCTAAACTGTTAGATCTGAAGAACCAAAGTCATCATAATAAATAGAAATGCCTTACGTTGAAAACATCTATCACGTGAAGTTTTAAAATTCTTAATTCAATATTTTTATTAAAATTAATTTTATACTATGAACTAAACGACAACTTTTATTTTAAAGCAAATTAATATAATTGAACTAACAACTTTCAAAAATGATTCATTAACAGTTAATTTGAACTATACATTAAATCCTAGACTTTATTTCCATTCTTACTAGAGGTCTTTTTATTTCATAAGCAATTCCTAATAATGTACAATTTTTTAGATAAAACCTATCTTGTAGCTATGAGATTTACATTAGTAGATTCCTTACATTATCCTAAACTAGTCACCATGCTATTATGGTTTATTAATTTTATTAATTACTCAGAATAACTGCTCTTGTGCAGCTTATGGTAAAAATAGGGAAAACTAAAATTATTTTTCAAAGTGGGTCCAATGTTTCAACTTACATATGTCTCGTTAAGATAAAAATACAGTAGATTTGCAATTCAAGTCTAATTTGTTTATTTGAAATTTTTACTATTTTTAAAAAACTATAGTATTTTTACAATAGATCTCAGACTAGTTTTGTAAAAATTAGAACATAAAAAGTAACTTAAGTCTTCTTTGTACTCGATATATTTCTGCTAGTGTCAATGATTTATAAACTTACACTTTAATAAAGCAATGTTTATTTGGCTTGCATATCATCAAGTTTGACTCATCTTCGAAATTCTAGTAAAATTATTTTTCCTTTACTCATAATCCTTTTTCTGAGAAATAAGGAAAATATTTGTCTATTAAAATATTTAATAATTGTGTCTTTACTGTCTAGATCAGGGGTCTCCAACCTTTTCTACTCAAGGACCGCATAGAAAACATTTGGAGGAAAGGCGGGCCGTTAATATTTCAGGACAGAAAGTTTAGTCCCCCCCCACCACGACGTTTTTTCGAATCAAGAGCTCAGTGGTGGTTTTTGAGATTTTCTTGCCTAATTTTTTACTTCTTTACAGCTAGTTTTACACTTATAGAGAAAAGAAGGGGCAAGTCAGAGACGGGTACTGTACTAATATTTAATGGAAATATATTGCCAAATGAAATTTTTTTTTAATATGCTAGCTTTCCGCGGACCTGGAAAAAATCTGTTCGCAGGCCGTAGGTTGGAGGCCCCTGGTCTAGATTAGGGAGTTGCTAAATTTGTAAATTAAGTACATTTATGATAAACTTACTGAGAATAAATGTTTCCGATCGCGCTAAGCGTCAGTCCCAGTGAGCTATTAGGGAAAGTCGCCTAGTGCTATCTAAAACGTAAACCGAAATCTCTAAGTAGACTTAACTGAGTATCCCAAAATTTACATAAATTACAAATTCAACAAATAGTTTAATTAGTTTTCGTCAAACGTTACGAAAATATTTATTTTATATTAACTATTTTTCATTGTGAAAATACTTGAAATATACAAACATTTCCATTTAAAATAAACCTATATAATTAGTAGTGGAATAAAAATCTTAAAAATATATTTTCCAAAACATTTTTCAAACAATTTTACCTTATCTTCAAACAATTTTTTCTTTCTTCTTTCCATTTCACCTTTTCACAGAGTGTTCCTATAACAAAAATCAAAGCTCATAATTTCAGATTAGATCCTAAATTTTTTGGTTTTCCCTAAAATCAATACTGTAGTTTTATTTATTTTTTAATTGTTGCATTCTAATATTTTTGTTTAGAAACGTTAACAATTAAAATTAAATTATACATTTATAAATTATAACACTTTGGATATTGGCTTGTGAGATCTGTACAATTAATATATTACACACTCACATCAGAGTACGCTTGGAAATTTTTTGCCACTGATGAAGACAACTGTAGAAACGCGATTAACAGAGAGCAATTTTTACTGTGGGACTATGTAAAGCTATTCCTATTACACTCTATGCCAGGGGTTCCCAAAGTGTGAGCATAGAGTCTACGCTATAATTTAAAACGTATTTATAAATAAAAATAAGTCAATTCCTATGAAGTCAAGAAAGAAAATTTTATTTTAGTTACTTTTTATTAAATAATTCCAATTAATATAAATAAAGTAACATAACCTATACGTTAAAACAACGTTTCAACCATATAACATAAAATCAGCTGTTTCAAGAATTTATGTTATCACTTCTTTTAAGGTAAATGGGACGAATTAACTATATTGCATACTTTGTCCCTTTTGTAAAACGTTTTTTCCCATATAAAACTAAAATTAATTAAATATTAAATTTATTTTAGGAATTATAATTTTGTAAAAAAATATATGACATCAGGTGTCATCCAGTACGAGTTTTAAAAAATATGTTTCAACTCGAGTGGATGTATAAAAACTATTTATAAACGATTAAAAATTTGAACAAGATAATATAATAAAAAAGTATGAACTAATAAAATGAATTAAAAACCATGTTTAAAAAACTAGTAGCTATGATATTTTGTACGTTTAAAATTATATTTAAACCATTAATTTTTTTAATCGCTGCAGGAAATTGTAAATGTTTAATTAATCACGTTGTGTTCACACTGAATAGAAGCTTGTACCAGGGCAGATCCCTGGCACGCTAACTTGCTATTAGTACTTGCAGAAGCGAGTTACGTATAGCCGAAATGCAAAGGTTCAATCATCACAGTGGCAACGTACATTCCGACAGGCTTAGCACTTCACGACATCTGGCAGTTTGTGAATGAAAATTACTAGGTCCGCTACAATCACTAGAGCTGATCGTCTTTACAGATATTTCAATCGCCTGCTTAGCTACACTCCCATAGTGACAGTAAATTGAAATATTTAATCACCTAACCCTTATTGTTAGGTTAATTTAAAAAATAATTGTTTTAATTGACTTTTTATTTCAAAAGTAATAAACCCACTTTATTTTTCAATTTTCAGAAACATATAAAATTATACAAAAAATAAAAGAAACTAAATAGTGAAATAGCAATCAATATTTTCCAATTTCTTCTATTAGTTCACACTCTCCCTCTCTCTCTCTCTCTCTCTCTCTTTCTCTCTCTCTCTCTCTCTCTCTCTCCCTCTCTCTCTCTCTCTCTGTCTATATATATATATATATATATATATATAAAAAGCTATATAAAAAGCAAAATAATTTAACAACTGATATATATAAGTTACATTTAGAATTAACAAAATCTTTACATATTTTGAATTGGAATAGGAAATATCACAAAATACATGAAACAATTATAAAACTTAGGAAGGTAAAAATAGAAAAAATTAATAAAAAAATTAATATTTTATTGAAAAATAAAGAAACAAATAGGACTCCTATAAAAATATTTCATAAATTTGCACCTAATCTAATTAATTTAACAAATGTACAATTTAATAATAATGAAGTAAAAACATTAGAAAACATGAACAAAGTAAATATAAAAAGAAATATTATTAGAGATTTAGATAACATAATTGTAGATACTGAAATGGCGATTAATAAATTAAATGAAGAAGAACAGGAAAATATAAGAATTGATGCAACCTATGAGATAACTAAAATAATAAAAAAAACATAATAATAATAAATTAAAAAATGATGGTAATAAAATACAATCTTTACATATCAATAATATAAAACAAAAAATAATTGAAAATGAGTTAGCCATAGTAAAAGCGGATAAAAGTAATGCGATAGTAATTATTAATAATCAAGAATATATAAATAAAAATGAAAATTATATTAAAGATAATAATTTTATAATGCTAAAAAAAGATCCTATGGTTCAATATCAAAACGAAATAAAAAATATGATAAAAAATTCATATAAAATGTTTAGGAAAAAAAATATTAATGAAATGATAAATGATCTTCCTAAAATACCAATATTAAATGGACTCATAAAATTACATAAAAATGACAAACCAATACGACCTTTAATTAACTTCAAACAAGCACCATCTTATAAAATATCTAAAATTATATCATGCATATTAAAAGACAAGATAAAATTAAACAATAGATATGCTATTAAAAATACATATTATTTAATTGATAAAATTAAAGATATAAAAATTGATAATAAAACTAAATTAATTTCTTTAGATATTAAAAATATGTACACTAACATACCATTGAAGGACACATATAAAATAATACATGATAAATTAAATTTAAATTTAAAAGACAAAGAAGAAATTCATGAAATAATAAATACCGTAAAAATAATATTAGAACAAAATTATTTTACATATAATAAAAAAATATATAAACAAATGGATGGTTTGGTAATGGGTTCTCCATCATCATCTATAATCTCCGAAATATTTTTACAAAATTTAGACAATCACATAATTGAAATCATAAATAAATATGACAAAAATGGAATATGGTACAGATATGTAGATGACGGAATTTATATTTCTACAAATAATGGCATAAATTTACATTTAATAATTAAAGAAATAAACAACTTGCATCACAATATAAAATTTTCCCACGAAATTGAATGTAACAACACACTTAATTACCTTGATATTACAATATATAACCAGAATGACAAATTAGATTACGCAATATATAGAAAACCCATGATTACTGATAATATTATACCAAACCATTCCAATCATCCATATAATCAAAAGATGGCATGCTTTTACAACCTATTGTATAGAATGTATAAAATACCATTAAATAAACAAAATAGACAAAATGAATTAAACATAATATATCAATTAGCTTCAGTAAACGGTTATAAAAGGAAGACTATAGATAAATTGAATAGTAACGTTCAGAATAAATTACTAAATTATAACAGACAAATTATAAGTAAAAATGAAGCAAAATGGACTAAATTTATTTACACGGGATATGAAATTAAATCACTTGAAAAGTTGTTTAAAAATACTAATATTAAATTTGCGTTTTATACAAACAATACCATCAATAATCGTATTTTAAATCAAAGTAATCACACTAGTAAATTAGATTTATGTGGGATATATAGCATAAATTGCCAAGATTGCAATAAAAATTATGTAGGTCAAACAAAAAAGAAAATAAAGGATCGCTACAAAGAACATCTCAATGCGTATATAAAACCAGATATATATAAATCGAATATGGCCACTCATTGTATTGCAAATAACCATAGTTTTCCAGACATACAAAATATGAATTTAATCAAACATATTAATAAAGGTTTGAAAATGAATGTTCTGGAAAACCTATATATCTACAAGCATAAATTAAACAACATACTTATTAAAGAACAATCCCAAATTAAATCTAAACATAACACAATTTTTCATGTTTTAGACAGAATTTAAGATTTTATCAAACAGATAGTTCATTTAATGTAAAGCAAATAGATTAAAGAAATAAGATATCAGTGGTTTATGTACATAGTGCAATCAATTAGAGTAATGTTTAAATAATTTTACAAACCATGTTAGTAGTCTTTGAGAATGCTGGAACTATAATCCGGCGAAAAGCTTCAGCATAATTGTAAATGTTGAATAAAATATATCTTGATTATGAACTTTTTGAAGTTATTTAATAATTATAACAAATCAAGAAAAATAATCATCTTTATTATA
>JBAIZL010000005.1:217201406-217208906 GCA_036971475.1 Prosapia bicincta
TTTTTACGATAGTCTACTGTTTAACAAATTTCTAATATTTTTTTAGTGTCAATAGTTATACTGATCTAGTAATAAATGTTTGTAAAAGCGTGGTGGTAGTTATAACTTTAGTTTCTTTATTACATCTCTTTTTCAATTCCTTCTATTAGTTTACACTTTTCTTATAAATATCTTGATCAAATTTTCAATCGTTAATAAAATATTTTATTCATCCATTCAAGTTCAAATAGGGCCTACATTTTTTTTAAAATGACACTTAATATTAATACAGTTTTTCCAAATAATCATTCATCAATTAAATTTAATTAATTAATTTCAGTTTTATTTGTTAGAAAACCCTTTTACAAAAGGGAAACGTCATGTAATGTAGATATTTCGTTCCACTTGGCTTAAAATAAGTGATAACACATGATTCCATACAACAACTGCTTTTATGTTGTAGGTTATGTACAGCTGTTTTAATGCATATGTTATGTTGCGTTATTTATATTATTTGTTATTATTTAATAGAAAGTAACTTAAATTAATTTTCTCTTTGTTGATATAAATAGGAATTTACTTTTTTGTATTTTTTTAAAATATTATTTGTTATACCATATCAAGAACACAGTGGTACAATATATTACAATGAAAATATTGGAAACAACCCCAATACCACAAAAATAATAAAAAATAACACATAACTACAACGTTAAGAGCACAGTGGTACAAAATATTACAATGAAAATATTGGAAACAACCCCAATACCAAAAAAAAATTCAATAATAATTCATAATTACAACGTCAAGAGCACAGTGGTACAATATATTACATTAAATCTAGGTGTCTAACATCTTGTTTTCTAGATTATAATTTTGTAATAAAACCCACTGATGAAAGTAACATTTAAATGTATATAAGGTTTTAATCCTAAGTAACTTGTATTATCTGTTATTTTTGTGGATTGGGGTTGTTTCCATTGTTTTCATTGTAATAATGCATGTTATTAGAAATCTTTCTCTTTTACTTATATAAATTTCATCATTTATATATATATACACCATTGTCATTACAATAACAAACTTCTTATAAAATATTGGTTAAAACAATGGATTGTTTCTTTTTTTATTTCTATGTTCTATATATTTCTAAAAGTGGTAGCCTTAACATATTAATCAAATTCAAGGAACAATTAATTAACAATTCCGTTTACTATGGCGATTTAAAACCAGAATTAAATTGGCATTTAGAACGAAGTTAAAGCTTTGGCAGCCTCCTAAACACAAATTCCACTAAATGCTGTCCACAAGACTCTCATTAGAGTAAAATAAACAGACAATAAAAACGCATAGATTGGAATTGCGAGTGACCTATCTTTTATAAACTCTCTTCAAGATAAACAAGTTATACCCATTAAACGTATCAAGACACGACTTCATAATTTAAAATTTAGTAAAATTAAAACCTAGATTCAACAGCCTTGTGATCATCAGTGACTAATCTATACTAAATCTGAATAATAGACCAAACACTCCTCAAGTCCAATATAAACCTGTTGGCCAATTCAACGACATGGATTTAATCTCATATGTGAGCTCCAGCCTATAGTATAAAAAAGAAACTATGAGATATCCACAAACTGTATGTAAAATAGTTTCAATTTATACTTCTTCGTACTATAATTTTAAGATAAAATAAGAGACAAATAGGCACGAGTTAAGTAAAAGGGTTTCAAAAGTGATTGCATGTTCTAAGGACTCTACATTGTCATTGTTACACAAACTTGAAGATATTATGTAGTATATCAAGGCAATGTTTAAAATTTCTTTTCCATTACAATTACATAAATAGTATTAAAAAATTTACTTACAAGATTTGAAATTAGCATTTAAATCTACTTAACCTAATATATGAATTGAACCTAAGGATTTTATCAACTTAACTTTAAACGGGAAATAGCTTGAATGAAAGTAAATCCGTTGCCTGTTGAGTGGAGAGTTAAATTATTACTTAAATGCTACAGAGAAACGTAAAAAGTAATGTAACATTTTTTTAAAGTCAATTTCTACTCAAGCCAACAAAAACAAATTAATTTAGTTTCTTTTTATTTCATATCATACTTAATGTAAATATGTATATACATCTGTCAGAATAACAATATTAAGTGACAAAATAGAATGTGAATTTCCTTACAATTTTCCATTTTTCTTTCTAGGTATTGTGTTGGACTATTATTTTTGTTTTTTCGTCGCTTCCATTGTGTATTGGTTTCCTTTTGCTTCCTTCTTCATTGTCCATTTGTGAAACAGGATACGGTACCGTTAATCCAGATTGTTTGTTTATTTCAATTATTTTCATTTATTTTAATTCTAGAGCATTATTTATGATATTGTGTGGTAACCATGGCAACAATTTTAGGTTGGGTGACGAAGGTTTCGACGACAACCGCATGGGGGCAAAAGAAAAAGTCATATAGTAAATACGTCTTTGAGAAATAGGTTTCCAGCTATAGGAAAGTGGACTCAGTGCTAAAACGCTAGACTTCAAACATTAAGATACTTAGTTCGAGTCCTACCTAGACCCCCATAATTTTTATAATTATTTATTAAATAAATAAATATGAAAAAACTTCATTAACATCAATTGTATAGGCCTATGTAAAATGAAATGAATTTTAACTTGATTGGATGAATAAAAACGTACTTTATGAGCGATTGAAAATTTGTACACGATATATATATATCGCAATATGTATTCTTGTGTATTAATAAATAACTAAGTCAAAATACAAATACAAGAATTATATTTGAATTTACAATTGTAAATTCAATTATAATTCTTGTATTTGTATTTTGACTTAGTTCTTTATATATATATATATATATATATAAATATATATATATATTAAAACAACATAGGTTATTCAAATACAGGAATATTTATTAATTTATATCCAAAGCTTTTCGTTGGTAAACAGTACCAACATCATCAGGAATGAAAATTACAATAATGTAAGCTATAGGCCTAAAACATATGTTAAATTAGAAATAGAATTGTTGCTAAATTTATACAAATTGCCAAATTTATTTTGTTGCTGTAACATTATAGACATTGAATATAGTATCAAATTTAGAATGTATTTGTATTTGTTCTTTTATTAATTTGTTATTATTGTTGTATTTATATATTTCAAATGAATCATATATGTTCATTCTTAATCCCTTATTAATTTCTTTTATAAGTTTCATATTTTCAATATTTGGAAATTGGTGCTTATTATTAATACAATTATTTGCAAAATTTGATTTATATATTTCTGGATTAATATAGGCATTCAAATGCTCTTTATATCTTTCTTTTAATTTTGTCTTGGTTTGACCTATATAAGCTTTATTACAGTTTTTGTTATTCTAATTTATAAACACCACCTTTTTCATGCATAATAATTATTTTATTATTGTTATTTATTATATTTATTATTTTGTTATTAGTTTTGTATGCAATTTTGATATTTGCATTTTTAAATAATTTGTGATATTTTTTATTTCATGGCCTATAAATAAAAAGGAAGTCCATATTGTATTATTATTACTATTGCAAATTAAATTGTTATTTTGTTTATTTTTACAAAATATTATAATTAAGTTTGTCAACAGTTTTCTTTTATAACCGTTTTCTAATGCAATTTGATAAATTATGTTTTTTTCTCCATTCATGGGTATTTTACGCATTATATTTGAACAAACTATGTTTATTTAAATTATTAAACAAGAAAACATATTATATATATATAAAGAACAAAAGTCTAAATACAAATACAAGAATTATAATTGAATTTACAATTCAAAGATTTTCGTTGGCTAACAGTACCAACATCATCAGGAATATTAAACAATTCTTGTATTTGTATTTAGACTTTTGTTCTTTATTAATATACAAGAAAACATACTGCGATATATATATATATATATATATATATATATATATATATATTTAAGATCAAATACTATACACAAATACAGGAATATTTAATTTATTGAATAATAACCTCAAAGCTTTTCGTTGGTTTACATTACCAACATCCTCAGGAGTTACAATACTAAGAATGATTTTAAAAAACACTTTAACAAACATGAAGCTACTAGATAAAGCAATACACAGTTGCCAAATCTATTACAATATTGCCAAACCTATTCCACTGCTGCCACAACATTATATACATTGAACAAAGTATGGTATTTAGAACGTATTTGAATTTGTTCATCTATTAATTTGTTATTAATATTATGCTTGTAAATTTCAAATGCTTCACATACGTTCATTTTTAACCCTTTATTTACTTCTTTTATAATTTTCATATTATTTATATTAGGAAACATATGATTATTATTAATACAATGGGTTGCGAAATTAGACTTATATATATTTGGTTTTAAAAAAGCATTAAAATATTCTTTATACCTTTCTTTTAATTTTTTCTTTGTTTGTCCTATATAAACTTTATTACAAAATTCACATTCTAATTTATATACTCCATTTTTCTCATGTATAGGCCTACTATTTATATTATTATTATGGTTAATTATATTTATTATTCTATTATTGGTTCTATACGCAATTTTTATGTTTTTATTAGTAAATAATTTGGAAATATTTTTTATTTCAAAACCAGTGTAAGTAAAAGTACTCCATACAGTATTATTATTATTACTACTATTGTAATGAATATTATTTTTTATTTGTTTTTGTAATATATTATAATTTAATTTATCTACCGTTTTCTTTTTGTAACCATTTTCTACGGCTATCTGGTATATTATGTTTTTTCCCTCATTTTATTTTCATTGCTCATAGGAATTTTATTCATTCTGTAAAGAAGATTATATAAAGCAGCCATTTTCTGATTATATGGATGGTTGGAATAATTAGGTATTATTTGATTGGTTAATGTAGGTTTACGATAAATCATATATTTTAAACTCGTTTCATTTCTAATAATTGTGATATCTAGGAAATTTATTTTACCATTATTTTCCATTTCATATGTAAAATCGATACTATTATTAATTTTATTTATTTCATCTAATATATTTATTAAATTAATATTATTATTATTTGATACATATAACCCATCATCCACATATCTAAACCAATGTCCATTTTTATCATACTTTTTTATAATTGCATTTATATTATTATCTATTTCTTGTAAAAATATTTCAGAAATTATACTGGATAAAGGGGAACCCATAGCTAAACCATCTTCCTGTCTATAAATTTTATTATTATATGAAAAATAGTTTTGATTTAATATTAATTTCAATGTATTAACAATTTCTAAAAGTAATTTTTTATATAATTGATATATATATATATATATATATATATATATATATATATATATATATATATCAGGAGAGTGTAAGATAATAGAAGAAATTTAATATGAGACAGACAGATGCACGAGTTAGGCAAAAGAGTTTTAAAAGTAATTCCATGTAATAAGGATTCAACATTGCCTCTGTTAGGCAAAGTTGACGATAATTAGTTGTATATCAAGACAATTTTTAAGTTTTCTTCTAAACTAAAACTATTTAAATCGTAACAAAAATCCTTTCGCAGTGAAGTAATGTAAGATTTAAATCTACTTAACATAATCAACTTGACTTTTAATAAACATAACATGGGCGAAAGTCAATCTGTTCCTGTTGAGTGGGGGATAAAACGATTACTTTAATTTTACAGAGAACACATAAATAAAATCAACTATTAAAAAGAAATTAATTTTTAATACTTTTCTAATAGTAATATTACAGCACAAAGTAAATAGAACTGAAATATCGATTAACCAGATCAGGAAATTCCTTTAACAGTTTAACTTTATTTTAGCTTTAAATACAAATAGATCACTAAGAATTGTGTAAAACCTTTTTAACTCTCCAAAATGACAATTAAAGGAACGCTGTCACGTGGGCCGATAGAATTTTATTAAAATGCCAATTAAACCACTAGCTGCGACTGTCTTAGGGGTAGTAATGTGAGCATTATGAGTTAATGGTTGTAATCCACCCGGTGCCTCCCCTTCCTTGTTGGCTGAGCAAGAGTCATTAAACAAACCTTAGGCCTACACTCAACCCCCTCCAGGCTTTCTCCCTTGCTCGATAATACACACTTTGCCACCGTGTTGGATTTTGTGTTTACACATTGGACTGTTTGACGGGAAAGTATTTGTGGTTGCTAGTATTCAAATGGCTCATAAATACTTGGAACAGATTTAATAAAACACAAATTGTATTTATTTTAACTCTTTAAAAATACTTTTTCAGTCAATGTTAAAACGTAAGATTGAACATGCAAAATGAACAATTGGACACACAAAACGTACCACTGAGCATTAAAAAATTTATCATTGAACCATAAAATCGTCTAATTTAATAAAAAACGTACCGTGAACAAACAAATGTAAAATTGAACTAATAAACGTACTATTGTAGCCCAAAACGAATCCTTGAACATGCAAAATGAACAATTGGACACACAAAACGTACCACTGAGCATCCAAAATTTATCATTGAACCATAAAATCGTCTAATTTAATAAAAAACGTACCGTGAACAAACAAATGTAAAATTGAACTAATAAACGTACTATTGTAGCCCAAAACGAATCCTTGAACATGCAAAATGAACAATTGGACACACAAAACGTACCACTGAGCATCCAAAATTTATCATTGAACCATAAAATCGTCTAATTTAATAAAAAACGTACCGTGAACAAACAAATGTAAAATTGAACTAATAAACGTACTATTGTAGCCCAAAACGAACCCTTGAACATACAAAATTACAATTTGACACACAAAACGTACCACTGAGCATCCAAAATTTATCATTGAACCATAAAATCGTCTAATTTAATAAAAAACGTACCGTGAACAAACAAATGTAAAATTGAAGTAATAAACGTACTATTGTAGCCCAAAACGAACCCTTGAACATGCAAAATGAACAATTGGACACACAAAACGTACCACTGAGCATCCAAAATTTATCATTGAACCACAAATTCGTCTAATTGAATAAAAAACGTACCGTGGACAAACAAATGTAAAATTGAACTAATAAACGTACTATTGTAGCCCAAAACGAACCCTTGAACATGCAAAATGAACAATTGGACACACAAAACGTACCACTGATCATCCAAAATTTATCATTGAACCATAAATTCGTCTAATTGAATAAAAAACGTACCGTGAACATACAAATGTAAAATTGAACTAATAAACGTACTATTGTAGCCTACTTCCAAAACGAACCCTTGTACATACAAAATTACAATTTGACACACTAAACGTATCACTGAGCATCCAAAATGAATCATTGAACAGACAAATAGACTAGTTATATATAAAAACGTGCCATTGCGCATACAACCACTGACCATAGAAACGTGTTATTGAACTCCCAATGAACGATTTAATATACAAAACGTAAGATTAAACATATAAAATGAAC
>JBAIZL010000005.1:217213906-217266406 GCA_036971475.1 Prosapia bicincta
CTCCTAGGTCATGTTATACCAGTAGCTTTGCTATATCAGGAGCCATCCTATACCAGGAACCAAGCTGTACCAGAACCCATGGTATACCAGCGGCCACATGCAATACCGAGATAGGACATACTATACAGAGACACATGCTATACCTGAACTATTTGCTATTCCACGACAAATGCTATACTAGTAAAGCTATACTAGGAGCCATACAATACCAGGAGCCATACCATACTAGGAGCCATACTATACCAGGAGCCATACTATATCAGGAGCCATCCTATACCAGGAACCAAGCTGTACCAGAACCCATGGTATACCAGCGGCCACATGCAATACCGAGATAGGACATACTATACCGAGATGCATGCTATACCTGGACTATTTGCTATTCCACAACCCATGCTATACTAGTAAAGCTATACTAGGAGCCATACAATACCAGGAGCCATACCATACTAGGAGCCATACTATACCAGGAGCCATACTATATCAGGAGCCATCCTATACCAGGAACCAAGCTGTACCAGAACCCATGGTATACCAGCGGCCACATGCAATACCGAGATAGGACATACTATACCGAGATGCATGCTATACCTGGACTATTTGCTATTCCACAACCCATGCTATACTAGTAAAGCTATACTAGGAGCCATACAATACCAGGAGCCATACCATACCAGGAGCCATACTATACCAGGAGCCATACTATACCAGGAGCCATACTATATCAGGAGCCATCCTATACCAGGAACCAAGCTGTACCAGAACCCATGGTATACCAGCGGCCACATGCAATACCGAGATAGGACATACTATACCGAGATGCATGCTATACCTGGACTATTTGCTATTCCACAACCCATGCTATACTAGTAAAGCTATACTAGAAGCCGTACTATACCAGGAGCCATACTATACCAGGAGCCATACTATACCAGGAGCCATACTATATCAGGAGCCATCCTATACCAGGAACCAAGCTGTACCAGAACCCATGGTATACCAGCGGCCACATGCAATACCGAGATAGGACATACTATACCGAGATGCATGCTATACCTGGACTATTTGCTATTCCACAACCCATGCTATACTAGTAAAGCTATACTAGGAGCCATACAATACCAGGAGCCATACCATACCAGGAGCCGTACTATACCAGGAGCCATACTATACCTTAAGCCATACTATACCAGGAGCCATACTATATCAGGAGCCATCCTATACCAGGAACCAAGCTGTACCAGAACCCATGGTATACCACCGTCCACGTGCTATACCGAGATAGGACATACTATACCGAGATGCATGCTATACCTGGACTATTTGCTATTCCACAACCCATGCTATACTAGTAAAGCTATACTAGGAGCCATACAATACCAGGAGCCATACCATACCAGGAGCCATACTATACCAGGAGCCACACTATATCAGGAGCCATCCTATACCAGGAACCATGCTGTACCAGAACCCATGGTATACCAGCGGCCACATGCAATACCGAGATAGGACATACTATACCGAGATGCATGCTATACCTGGACTATTTGCTATTCCACAACCCATGCTATACTAGTAAAGCTATACTAGGAGCCATACAATACCAGGAGCCATACCATACCAGGAGCCATACTATACCAGGAGCCATGCTATATCAGGAGCCATCCTATACCAGGAACCAAGCTGTACCAGAACCCATGGTATACCAGCGGCCATATGCAATACCGAGATAGGACATACTATACAGAGATACATGCTATACCTGGACTATTTGCTATTCCACGACCCATGCTATACTAGTAAAGCTATACTAGGAGCCATACAATACCAGGAGCCGTACTATACCAGGAGCCATACTATACCAGGAGCCATACTATACCAGGAGCCATACTATATCAGGAGCCATCCTATACCAGGAACCAAGCTGTACCAGAACCCATGGTATACCAGCGGCCATATGCAATACCGAGATAGGACATACTATACCGAGATGCATGCTATACCTGAACTATTTGCTATTCCACGACCCTTGCTATACTAGTAAAGCTATACTAGGAGCCATACAATACCAGGAGCCATACTATACCAGGAGCCATACTATACCAGGAGCCATACTATATCAGGAGCCATCCTATACCAGGAACCCAGCTGTACCAGAACCCACGGTATATCAGCGGCCATATGCAATACCGAGATAGGACATACTATACCGAGATGCATGCTATACCTGAACTATTTGCTATTCCACGACCCTTGCTATACTAGTAAAGCTATACTAGGAGCCATACAATACCAGGAGCCATACTATACCAGGAGCCATACTATACCAGGAGCCATACTATACCAGGAGCCATACTATATCAGGAGCCATCCTATACCAGGAACCCAGCTGTACCAGAACCCATGGTATACCAGCGGCCATATGCAATACCGAGATAGGACATACTATACCGAGATGAATGCTATACCTGAACTATTTGCTATTTCTCGACCCATGTTATACTAGTAAAGCTATACCAGGAGCCATACAATACCAGGAGCCATACTATACCAGGAGCCACACTATATCAGGAGCCATCCTATACCAGGAACCAAGCTGTACCAGAACCCATGGTATACCACCGGCCACGAGCTATGCCGAGATAGGACATACTATACAGAGACACATGCTATACCTGGACTAGTTGCTATTCCACGACCCATGCTATACTAGTAAAGCTATACTAGGAGCCATACAATACCAGGAGCCATACTATACCAGGAGCCACACTATATCAGGAGCCATCCTATACCAGGAACCAAGCTGTACCAGAACCCATGGTATACCACCGGCCACGAGCTATGCCGAGATAGGACATACTATACAGAGATACATGCTATACCTGGACTAGTTGCTATTTCACCCATGCTATACTAGTAAAGCTATACTAGGAGCCATACAATACCAGGAGCCATACTATACCAGGAGCCATACTATACCAGGAGCCATACTATACCAGGAGCCATACTATACCAGGAGCCATACTATACCAGGAGCCATACTATACCAGGAGCCATACTATACTAGGAGCCACACGAATGATACTATACCACGAGGTATGCTATACCCTGAGCTGATATACCAGGAACAAAGCTATACTAGAAGCTAAGCTATACCAGGAGACATGGTATAAAAAGTGCACATAATATACCAGGAGCCACATGCTATAGTCTACCACGAGTCATACTATACCCGGAGGCATGCTACACCAGGAACTGATATAACATTAAAAAAGCTATACCAAGAGCCTTGCTATACAAGGAGCCACATGCTATAGTCTACCACGAGTCATACTATACCAGGAGCCATATTATACCAGGAGCCATAAAATACCAGGAGACACACGAATGATACTATACCATGAGATATGCTATACCAGGAGCTGATATACCAGGAACAAAGCTATACTAGAAGCCAAGCTATACCAGGAGACATGGTATAAAAGGTGCAAAGCTATACCAAGAACTATTCTATACCAGGAGCCATACTATACCAGGAACCATACTATACTAGCAGCCACATGCTATAAGTCTACCACTAGTCATACTATGCCCGGAGGCATGCTACACCAGGAATTGATATAACATTAACAAAGCTATACCAAGAGCCATACTATACCAGGAGCTACATGCTAGTCTACCACGAGTCATACAATACCATCAGGCATGCTATACCAGGAGCCATTAAATACCAGGAGCCACACGAATGATACTATACCACAAGGTATGCTATACCAGGAGCTTATATACCAGGAACAAAGCTATACCAGGAGACATGGTATAAAAGGTGCAAAGCTATACCAAGAACTATTCTATACCAGCAGCCATACTATTCCAGGAACCATACTATACTAGGAGCCACATGCTATAGTCTACCACGAGGCATACTATACCCTGAGGCATGCTACTCCAGGAACTGATATAACATTAACAAAGCTATACCTAGAGCCATACTATACTTCAATATACTAGAAGCCATAAAATACCAGGAGCCACACGAATGATACTATACCACGAGGTATGTTATATCAGGAGCTGATATACCGGGAACAAAGCTATACTAGAAGCCAAGCTATACCAGGAGACATGGTATAAAAGGTGCAAAGCTATACCAAGAACTATTCTATACCAGGAGCTATACTACACCAGGAACCATACTATACTAGGAGCCTCATGCTATAGCCTACCACGAGTCATACCATACTCTGAGGCATGCTACACCAGGAACTGATATAACATTAACAAAGCTATACCAAGAGCTATACTATACCAGGAGTTACATGCTAGTCTACCACAAGTCATACTACACCATGAGGCATGCTATACCAGGAGGTATGCTATACCAGGACCATTCAAACTTTATCGTATGAAGATATCATAGTTATTTCGAGATCAGTTTGTGTGGGCTAGATATTAGTATCATTAGGCTAGTAAGTTACATTATTATTATTTATTATTGCTATTAATATTATTTTATTTTTACCTGTCGAAAACCTAATAAGGTTATCATTGCCTAACCACCACTTATTTCTCGCAGCTCAATTCCACGAACAATAATAGTTAATGCTATGGTTAAAACTTGTAACTCAAAAACAAGAAAATAGCGAATAACTACTTCCATCTATGTGCTGATTGTGTGATTAATATTACTAAATATACCAATAAAATAATCTATAAGTTTTTATACTTTTTCTTTGCTTGTTTTTTTGTAGTTAGTAATTGAACAAGGAATACTTAAGAAGCCACTTAGAGGTTTTGGTCAAACCGAATGCGGCCCGCTGGTCGTAGATTGACCGTCGCTTTGATAAGAATGTAGATAAGAACTTGGATAAGAATGTAGACGCATCATCGTCATTGTTTGTCGGAAATTTCTAAGTGGACAGCTGAAATCCGCTCACTAAATAGCACTTTATCCCCAAAATAGTCTTAAATTTTACATAATCAGTTCCATCAGCACATTCTAGTTTTTTTATTATTTTTATTTTTTTTTTCCAATAAATCTATATAGCCTAATAAATGAAAGAATAATATTTGAGGTCTCTTGGGGATCTTAGCTCTTTCCTCTTGCTTAGTTTTTTACTATCGATTAAAAATTAAAAAAAAACTTTATTATAATTAGAACGCATGTGTAGTATTTTAAAACAGTTAAGACGTAAGTCATAAATTTGCTATCGTCCTGCCGTGTAATAAATACTAGCGATTTTTCTGGAATATTTTCCCAACACTCCCTTGGACATTGTCCATTATTTTACCTTATACATAACAGGCTTTCAATTACTACCCATTTGTCATGTAGTTCTAAATGATCTTTAGAACCGATAATAATCGTGAAAGTAATAACGCCTAAAGGCCGAAACGTGCTGTACCAGATCAGTGAATAAGCTGTTTGCATTAAACCAACATATGTTTCTTAAAGCACACCTTGACGATTCGTTCTGCCGCTCTATTTGCCTCCAGGTGCTAATTTCACCCACCCCCCCCCCCACTAAATCTATCTCTCTCCCCATTTCATTTATGCAAATTCAGTTTGAACTATTAATTTGTAAACCGGAAGAAGGGCCCCATGTCGGGTGTGATTGCAGTTCGATCTGTTACTACCTCGCCCTTTTCTCTATCTACAAACACACACCCACGACACATATGTACACAGGAGGTCTGAATTCATTTTAAATTTAATAACAATACCCCCTTTAGCTCAAGTGATTGAAAGATTTACTTTATAATAGTATTATTAGTTGGCAATATATGCAGTAAAACGTATTTTCCTAGTAATAAGTGCATAACACAGGATAACATTAGGTCTTACGATGAAATTTGTATTAGGCCTAAGTAGTTTTTATACAATAACTTATACTTTATTTTGATTCAATACATTTTCATAAACTTCAGAAAAACTCAGAACCAAGTTAAATAAAATTATTTTTAATAATATTTTATTTTGTTCAATTTATACGGTTGTCATTTTTCTAATTATATTTTATATTATTGCTAATATGTCTTGTTTCCACTCCGTTCATTATAACAGCAATAAATAATAGAATCAAAATATCCAAACTTTCTTTGTCACCAAAAAATAATCATTTATAAAACATATGAGAGGTTTTCCCAAGTGTAGGGTATATATTTCATTTGCTTGAAAAGCTAGTTTTAGGATTTTTCAAAACATGTGTGTGATACATAAAGAACAGAATTTTACAAAATCACAAGTTTATATGATTGCGTTGTGATGCTAACAGGCTCTTAATAATACTGACAACGGTGGTTACCAAAAAGCTGACAGCAATTTACAGGTATTCTTCTTAAATTTATTAACTGTCTCTCATCGTTTCTCAAATTCACTAAAACTTCAATTGTACACATTAAAAGCGAAAAATATTTAACAACAAGTAATGTTAAAATTATACAAAACGTCAACATATTAAACGAAACCTCAAGTAAAAATTGCTTACATATTTATACAGATATCTGAAATGTTATGAAAAGAATATCTTATATTTTACACAATATAATATATATATCGAAACATTTCTTCTCAAATATATTTCGTTAAAAAAAGTGATAGCGTATGATTTCATAAAACAGCTGATTTTATGTTACAGGTTATGTGATAGAACATGTATTTTAACGCATAGGTGTTGCTTCATTTATATTAAAATTGTCATTATTTAATAGAAAGTAACTCAACTAAAATAATTGTTTGTTGACCTAAATAAGAAGTGACTTTAAAAACATTTTGATTATATATATACTACTTGTTTATAGAAATGTTTAAGTAAGTTTGCTAGCCCCAAGCAAAAGGTTGCGGCATTATACTCGTATTTATGGAATTTGCTATAAAAAACAAATACTAGTTTGAGAAATGTGTTAACTTGGGAAAATAGTTCCGGTTATTTTAAGGTGTGTGCGCGTGATTGAGTTTGTGTGTGTGTGTGTGTGTGTGTGTGTGTGTGTGTGTGTGTGTGTGTGTGTGTGTCAGTGTGTGTGTGTTGTGTGTGTGTGTGTGTGTGTGTGTGTGTGTGTGTGTGTGTGTGTGTGTGTGTGTGTGTGTGTGTGTGTGTGTGTGTGTGTGTGTGTGTGTGTGTGTGTGTGTGTGTGTGTGTGTGTGTGTGTGTGTGTGTCTGTCTGTGTGTGTGTGTGTGTGTGTGTGTGTGTGAGCATGAGCTCATTGAATGTAATTAGTCTATGTACACTTTTACTCTTAAATTAAACTAAAGTAAACGACAACATTTACAAAAACGCTCATAATATGAAAAACTGTCAACATTTAATAATTCTTAAATTTTTTAAAACAAAAAAAAATTTGTAACGATATTATTATGATAAAACAATGTCATTAAACATTGATATCGTTCCAAATAATTTGGAAAAATCACCATTATATTTTAACAAATAATTCTTTTCATTACAAAAATATAATTATTGGCCTTGATTACTTCAAACAGCGATTGCGATTTCACACAAGGAATATTTATTTGCAAAAAAACTTCCTCCCTGCAAAACAAAACGCCGCATCGCGTTATCAAATTGTTCCTCGTGTATCGAATTGTCTAAAGAAAGGCCGCCCGGGAAGGAGCTAAGAGAATAACATTGTGCCATGATTGTTGGCTAATGACTAAAAGAGGGTGAATCCCACCCCTTCCCTTCATTGCTCTCAATTAACTGACAACACCCCCACCCCTCGGGGTTCATTATTACCCGACAATTGACAAACGGATTTCAGTATTAAGAAATCAATCTCCAAATCAGAACTAATTTAATTACGTTGTTTTCTTTTGGCTTTAAGACTGTAACGCGTCCGGTTTCTGCAATGTGAGATGGAATCGCATTACAACAGGCTTAGTTAACTGGATCTATACTTCCAACAAACTTATAACACCTCGTCTACTCTAATAAAATACACCCAAAACTCCAGTTCACATCAGAGGTTGAAACCAACCGATCCCTAAACTTTCTCGACCTCACCAGAATAAAAAGCCACACACACAAAAACGATGCTTTAACATTTACAAGAAACCCACAACGACAGACACACTTTTCCACAACACCTCAAACCACCCTATCCAACACACACACGATGCCTTCAGATCCATGGTTCATAGACTTAAAGAAGTTCCAATGACCACAGAAAACATAAACAAAGAATTAGACACCATTAAATATTTAACATGCACAAATGGTTACAACGCCACAATAATAAACAAACTATGGTACAATATACAAAAAACACACTAAAATTAACACAACAGAGAGGGAAAACAAATACATCACAATACCACACACAAAAAGAACATCAAATAAAATAACCTACAAATTTCAAAAAATAGCATACAAGACAAATAAAAATTTACAAAACAAAACACCAACAACAAATATAAAGAACAAGAACAACCTACAAGAACAAGTTTTCGAGCGATTGAAAACGTTCTGTCTCAGTACGTTTTTACAAAATTAAGTCATAACCTAATGTAAAAGTGATTAATTAAGTTCCACCTAACGTAATGGACTACGAAATTCAATAGTCTAACATATATTATGTTACTAACATATATTGTAGTAGGAAGTTAGTTCTTACTATCTGCTCCAAGAGGACTTTTGGTGTTTCGTTTCTCGGCCATGGACACATTGTTAGTTCAATCAGCCTTCATTATACATAAATTATTCCAACACACAATATATAACCCTGAAACACTAACATATAGACAACCATCTTTAGAGATGAAAATACAAATCTTGTACAAACTGGGTCTGAAAGTATAATACCTAACTGAAGAGTAAAGTCCAAGGTTGGGACTCCAATATTACTCCAATATTTATTATTTTGGCTTTAAAAGTTTCTGTTAAGACTTATATAATAGTTTTACCAGATTGTGTTTGTATGATAGCATTCTTTTTTCGGTACTTACTCTGCACAGAGTTCATACCGTTTCTAATTTTAGTACCACTATTGGTAAAAGATCAGTGAGTCTTGACCGTGACAATGTAATGATCTAGTAAGTAGTGGCTTTTTTTACCAAGTGATACCAATAGTAGTAATTTAAATCACCTCAATATGTGCAAAACAAAAACTACAACACTCCGTTTATTTAAAATATTAAATGAAATCACAGTTTTACAACAATAAAGTGACAACTTTTTAGTTATATTGGTTACAGTTTTAAAGGCATCCTTCCGTATGAGTATTATCACAGAAAGGGCAAAGAACAAGAATAGGATCAAGGTAGAGTCACATACCTGAAGTAGACCTAACTTCTCTCTACGGTGTAATCTCCTATTGTATTCGAATATCAACAAGGAGTACATGGAATTAGGTAGGAAATGACGTAGTGACCCTCTGGTACTAGCAATGGAGGAGATCGTATAGCATGACGTAGATAGAAAGAAGACATAATATTCCTCATATTTTTGTATAACTTCAAAAAAAAAGGTTCACGTAAATATTGTATATATAACTGAGTTCATTCAAATATAGGAATTATTTTTTAAAATTATTAATTATATATAAAATAATAAATAATTCTTGTATTTGAATAACCTCAGTTCTTCTGATAATTGTACAAGAAAACATTGTGTGTGTGTGTGTGTGTGTGTGTGTGTGTGTGTGTGTGTGTGTGTGTGTGTGTGTGTGTGTGTGTGTATGTGTGTTTGTGTGTGTGTTTGTGTGTGTGTGTGTGTGTGTGTGTGTGTGTGTGTGTGTGTGTGTGTGTGTGTGTGTGTGTGTGTGTGTGTGTGTGTGTGTGTGTGTGTGTGTGTGTGTGTGTGTGTGTGTGTGTGTGTGTGTGTGTCTGAGTGTGGGAGTGGGATTGTCTATTTAGTGTACAATATACTACGAATTATTGATTTTACTTTAACATTTATTTTAAAGAAAGAACAGTAACCACTAAAGTAATTTTTTATTTACATTCTGACCATTCCCGTCTTCTTTAAGTAACACCCCGCCAGAATAAATCAGATGGAAGTAACTAACTAAGCTATTTAAGTAACACGATTCTAATGAACGTGATTTTTATGCACGTAATGATATGCGATGGTTTCTCTAGGTACTACTACGACAAGAACATAATGACCAAAGTGCACGGCAAGAGGTATGCGTACAAGTTCGACTTCCAGGGTCTGGCAGCAGCGACGCAACCCGCCACGGCGGACCCTGCGGCCTACAAGTACCAGTCGGACCTCTTCATGACGAGCCATTACCACTCAACCAAACTTAACTTTATGAGTCCTCATGCTGGCATTCCTTCGTCGTCTGGTAAGTGTTCTAGTCCGATCTCATGCTCTTAACTGTGTGTGTGTGTTTGTTTTAGTTAAAAATTGTTACAACAATAGTTTTAAACTAATTACGAATTGTCACTAAATGGGTTCTTGAAAAGGATTACATTACAATAGAAGGAAATTGTTCTTCTTATTCAAAATCTTTTGTTGAATAATAAATTTTCTACAAGAAAACGTTTATCAGTATTTAAATACTATATATTATATATTAAACTATATATATATATATATATATATATATATATATATATATATATATATATATATAGCTACTGCTTTACTTAAGAGGTAAACAAGTTTTTTTTTCAATTGATGATCAAGTAGTTAACAAATTATCGTTCAATATGTACGAGGATAATTTTACAAGTGAACGACTTTACAATTTTAGTTTAGAATTCATAAGCAAGTAAATCGTAAAGAACACTCTAAAGGAGTAAAAAGAGCTACTCGTATTTATTAATTTTAAAACAATAACAGCTGTAAATGAAAACAAAGACAATAATCAATCAAGACAAATCAATGATCAGTGATCAGAAAATGTATACCGCTGAAGTCACTGTCCGCAACCTACAGCACAAAATAAATACCGACTAATGGTAGCATACATTGTACGATTTGGTAAGTTGTTGGGAAAAGACGATTTAAATTAAGTCTAAATCTAAAAAATAATGAATTTATCACTCTAGTATTTCATTCTGAAGACGAATTTCATCCTTTCATTCTTTATTTCCCTTCCCGGCTCTCTCTCTCTCTCTCTCTCTCTCTCTCTCTCTCTCTTTCAGTCTCTTTCTTATTTTCTCATTCTCTTTTTCTCTTCAAGTTTCTCTCTCTTTCTTAGCTTCTCACTTTCTTTTTCTTTCCCTCTCCCCCCTTTTCTTTCTCTCTCTTTACTTATCTCTCTCTCCCTCTCCCCCTTTTCTTTTTCTCTCTTTACTTATCTCTCTCTCCCTTCATAACTAAACACTTAATTACCCAAATACTCAGTTATCCAAAACGACTGGGGAATTGAAATCACAATAATTAAACACGTAGTCATAAATATCGGATGGGTTTAAATAGGGTCAAACATCGTTTTGAAACAATCTGCAAGACATGTGTTACTTCGTAAACAACGTTAGCAAATCGTGTTAGCAAATTATTCCGAGTTATTAGCAACGGCCACATAACACCGCTTTAATTATCGCCAACATCGACGTCACGGTGATTGTTATGTTATATTATTGAGAGCTGGTTGATCGACTCCCCCCGAGAGATACGGCAAGTAATTTCCTGTCTAGGCCGACGTATGACTCCGACAACCTGCCGAAGCGATAGCGTTGACGTTGGCTTTTCTGACGCCCGGGGTTCGCATTAAAATCTCGTTACACAGGCCGACAATACGCGCCTCCTGCTGCCGAACCTTATCTCCAACTCTTAAACTCGCTTCCAACTCCGTCCGTACTACATCCATTCAAATAATTTCGAAATATAAATTATGTTAACATATATTTTCATTCATTTTTTTTTTAATTCAAACATTTTTATATATGTTTTAATTAACTTAAATCAATTCTAAGTTTGAGTCATTTCTGAAGTTACAGTATTTATAATAAATTTACCATTTTTCAATAAATATAGCACTTTATACCCAGTCTCTGTTACGTAGATTCCTCTTCAATCCTTATATCTTCAAGGATAGTTCAAATCGGTAATAAAATAATTTATATTCACCTACTCAAGTTTAAATACATTTTTTTTTATTTTAGTGAATGGCACTTGATGTTTATTCAGTTTGTTTTGAAATATGCAATCATTAATTAAATTTAATGAATTATGTTATTTTTATATGAGAGAGAAACGTTTCACAAAAGGGCCATGTATGCAATTTAGTTATTTTGTCCCATTTGGCTGAAAATAACTGATAACATATGATTTCATAAGACAGCTGATTTTATGTTATAATTATATGGTAGAACAGATGATTTAACCCATATGTTAAATTAATTTATTTATATTAATGGTAATAATTTTAAGTAACTAAAATAAAATTTTTCTTCGCTGATCTAAGGAGGAATTAATTTTTAAAAAATTGTGATTATATTATTTATATTTATTAAAACTTTTTTTAACGAAAAGTCCTAAGAATTAGTTTGTGTCAATAGATACTTTAAGTAGGCCTTCACTCTAAGTTTCTGCCAGGTTGGGCATAATGTGTCGAGTGTCACTCGACAATTCAATACATTCAAAAATGAATTTTTGACAATCCAAGCCTTCTCATTTTAGTTCTTATTGACTTGTTTCGGAAAACCTCCATCATTCAGAACTTTGAAATTTCCGAAAACCTTCTTAAATAGTACTGAAGGTTTTGACTGAATATGTTTTCAGATGGGCGTCAACTAGAACTAATGTTAGAATGGCTGAAATAGCAGACAACTATGGTACCATCGACACATTTAAAATATTTTACTTACGTTTAATTAAATTGGTAGAGTGATGTTGTCGTTTATACCTATTAACTGTGATGTCTACATATATTTAAACATATTTATTACTTGTAACAAAATCTTAAAAATATATTTGGAATTTCAATTTTGTTACAAAACTTTTTTAGTTTTAAAGAAATTGCACAACGCTTAACAACACCGACAATATTATAAAATCCCATGGTCAATTGTTTTGGAAAAAAATACATCACACAACTTTATAGGTATTAAAATAATCTCTGATTCTGAATATTCTTTAATATTATGGTTTGAATAGCAATATCTCGCATCTCTCTCTCTCTCTCTCTCTCTCTTTCTTAAATATCATTCAATCTTTCTGATGATTTTAAACTTACCTGTAATTTATCTGTGTTCAATCTATTCTAATGTTTTTAAAAATTTGTTTAGGTAGGACCTTACATATTTTTTTGCTGCGAAAAAATCTCACCGCCCTTGACAACCCTTATTCCAATGCCGTTGAAGATACCATCACCGGAATCATAAATCAGGGCCATTCTGTTGCCTTCCCATAGACAAACAACAAGCCCACTTTCAGTTTGATAACTGAAATGTCTCCTAGTATACCATCTTTCCTCAGCTTGAATCCAAACAAATCTAAGCTGCTCCTTGCATGCTATTCCTCCTGGTAACCGTTGGGTCGTTTGTCTCAACGAAGAACGCTGAATATCTTCAATTTGTTCATTTCCAAGTATTTACTTTAAGAAGATCGGCCAGCTCCGAATCAATTAAGTCTTGCTTCGTTTCTCAGGCAGAGAATTTCCGTCTTAGGCAGAGTAATGCCCATTGCATCAGCGACTTTTAGTCCAAGACAAAGAATCCACTACATTTTCCTTATTGTTTCCACGCTTCTAATTCCTAAGACAGGAATAATCATAGACGCCTTCAACTCTAGTATATTTTCTCCTTTCTCTCCTTACTACTATAAACATGCCCAAGGACGCATGTATAGACACAAACGCGCGCATCTTTTTAAACATAACCCTCTATAGTACACTAATAGTTATAATTAACTGGTATTACATAGATCGTATATAACAGCTAGGAAAGACTTTTCTGAGGGGTCGGAAATCCACACGAGATTCTATGATTAGCATAACCCGGCAAGGAGTAAATCTCCAGCAAGAAGCCTTATGTCGGCCATAAAACTACCCATAAATCCATTCTCAGTCCATTAGCCGCATTAAGAAAGAGGCGGAACTAAAGGCTGTATTGTTGTCAGCCATTGTTATTGTTGTAGGGGACGTCTATCTAGTCTTACAATGCTACTTTTGTTGCAAATAATCACACAATGTTGAACAAGTTACGGTAGCAAATGTTAACGTTCATTGTTTGGGAAAACTCTATCTTTGATGTTCAAATTCAAGAGAATTGCATCCGTTTATAATCAATCGAATTAGCGGAAAACACTCCACTGCAAAACCAACTCAACGTGTAACATAGACACAAATATTTTAAAGCCAATTCCTACTTAGGCAGACAAAGAAAGCCTTTATTGTAATTATTAAAATGAATATAAATATGGCAGATACACCAATATTAAACATCAAAATAGAAAGCGAAACTATATTAAAATTATTTAATTCAATTTAATTAATGAAATAATATTTTTTAAACAGTATTAAAATAAGGTGTAATCCACTACAAGTTTAAAACAAGTAATATAGAGAAACGATTTTTTAAAGTCAATTCCTACTAAAAAGAAAATTTTTATTTTAGTTTTTTTTTATTTTATAATTACAATTATTATAAATAAGTGTATAGATAGAAACGTTTTCGTCTCGTAAGAGGTTTTATTTATCATTAAAAATCGCACCACAGTTGCTCCAGGATATTATTTTAATCTTTTATGATTAATAAAATATAACCTTCATAAAAATATACACAGTAATATTAATACATGATTAGAAAAGTGTTTGAAAATGATGAATAAAATTTTGCTTAAAATGATGAATGCGGAAATGCTTTTGGAGTAGTTAATTTCTCTATTTGGTCCCATCAATTTTCCTTTTATTGTCAATCTTTCTTCAACTCGGTGTAGTGTCTAGATTCCTCTTTACGACCTACTTCGGGTGCGTGACCCTACGTGACATGATCTAATGAAGATCCTGCCCTACAGCCCACAACTGTCTATTTATTTCCATCTTTCTACAACTTGGTGTAGCGTCTAGATTCCTCTTTACGACCTACTTCGGGTACGTGACATGATCTAATGAGGATTCTGCCCTACAGCCCACAACTGTCTATTTATTTCCATCTTTCTACAACTCGGTGTAGCGTCACGATTCCTCTTTACGACCTACTTCAGGTACGTGACTCTACGTGACATGATCTAATGAGGATCCTGCCCTACAGCCCACAACTGTCTATTTATTTCCATCTTTCTACAACTCGATGTAGCGTCAAGATTCCTCTTTACGACCTACTTCAGGTACATGACCCTACGTGACATGATCTAATCAGGATCCTGCCCTACAGCCCACAACTGTCTATTTATTTCCATCTTTCTACAACTCGGTGTAGCCTCAAGATTCCTCTTTAGGACCTACTTCAGGTACGTGACCCTACGTGACATGACCTAATGAGGATCCTGCCCTACAGCCCACAACTGTCTATTTATTTCCATCTTGCTAACACTTGGTGTAGCGTCAAGATTCCTCTTTACGACCTACTTCAGATACGTGACCCTACGTGACATGATCTAATGAGGATCCTGCCCTACAGCCCACAACTGTCTATTTATTTTCATCTTTCTACAACTCGGTGTAGCGTCAAGATTCCTCTTTACGACCTACTTCGGGTGCGTGACCCTACGTGACATGATCTAATGAGGATCCTGCCCTACAGCCCACAACTGTCTATTTATTTTCATCTTTCTACAACTCGGTGAAGCGTCAAGATTCCTCTTTACGACCTACTTCGGGTGCGTGACCCTATGTGACTTGATCTAATGAGGATCCTGCCATACAGCCCACCACTGTCTATTTATTTCCATCTTTCTACAACTCGGTGTAGCGTTACGATTCCTCTTTACGACCTACTTCCGGTACGTGACCCTACGTGACATGATCTAATGAGGATCCTGCCCTACAGCCCACAACTGTCTATTTATTTTCATCTTTCTACAACTCGGTGTAGCCTCAAGATTCCTCTTTACGACCTACTTCAGGTACGTGACCCTACGTGACATGACCTAATGAGGATCCTGCCCTACAGCCCACAACTGTCTATTTATTTCCATCTTTCTAACACTTGGTGTAGCGTCAAGATTCCTCTTTACGACCTACTTCAGGTACGTGACCCTACGTGACATGATCTAATGAGGATCCTGCCATACAGCCCACAACTGTCTATTTATTTCCATCTTTCTACAACTCGGTGTAGCGTTACGATTCCTCTTTACGACCTACTTCCGGTACGTGACCCTACGTGACATGATCTAATGAGGCTCCTGCTCTACAGCCCACAACTGTCTATTTATTTTCATATTTCTACAATTCGGTGTAGCGTAAGATTCCTCTTTACGACCTACTTCAGGTACGTGACGCTACGTGACATGATCTAATGAGGATCCTGCCCTACAGCCCACTACTGTCTATTTATTTTTATCTTTCTACAACTCGGTGTAGCGTCAAGATTCCTCTTTACGACCTACTTCGGGTGCGTGACCCTACGTGACATGATCTAATGAGGATCCCGCTCTACAGCCCACAACTGTCTATTTATTTTCATATTTCTACAACTCGGTGTAGCGTCAAGATTCCTCTTTACGACCTACTTCGGGTGCGTGACCCTACGTGACATGATCTAATGAGGATCCTGCCCTACAGCCCACAAACTGTCTATTTATTTTCATCTTTCTACAACTCGGTGTAGCGTCAAGATTCCTCTTTACGGCCTACTTCAGGTACGTGACCCTACGTGACATGATCTAATGAGGATCCTGGCCTACAGCCCACAACTGTCTATTTATTTTCATCTTTCTAAAACCCGGTGTAGCGTCAAGATTCCTCTTTACGACCTACTTCGGGTGCGTGACCCTACGTGACATGATCTAATGAGGATCCTGCCCTACAGCCCACAACTGTCTATTTATTTCCATCTTTCTACAACTCGGTGTAGCGTTACGATTCCTCTTTACGACCTACTTCGGTTGCGTGTCCCTACGTGACATGATCTAATGAGGATCCTGCCCTACAGCCCACAACTGTCTATTTATTTCCATCTTTCTATAACTTGGTGTAGCGTCAAGATTCCTCTTTACGACCTACTTCAGGTACGTGACCCTACGTGACATGATCTAATGAGGATCCTGCCCTACAGCCCACAAACTGTCTATTTATTTTCATCTTTCTACAACTCGGTGTAGCGTCAAGATTCCTCTTTACGGCCTACTTCAGGTACGTGACCCTACGTGACATGATCTAATGAGGATCCTGGCCTACAGCCCACAACTGTCTATTTATTTTCATCTTTCTAAAACCCGGTGTAGCGTCAAGATTCCTCTTTACGACCTACTTCGGGTGCGTGACCCTACGTGACATGATCTAATGAGGATCCTGCCCTACAGCCCACAACTGTCTATTTATTTCCATCTTTCTACAACTCGGTGTAGCGTTACGATTCCTCTTTACGACCTACTTCGGTTGCGTGTCCCTACGTGACATGATCTAATGAGGATCCTGCCCTACAGCCCACAACTGTCTATTTATTTCCATCTTTCTATAACTTGGTGTAGCGTCAAGATTCCTCTTTACGACCTACTTCAGGTACGTGACGCTACGTGACATGATCTAATGAGGATCCAGCCCTACAGCCCACAACTGTCTATTTATTTCCATCTTTCTACAACTCGGTGTAGCGTTACGATTCCTCTTTACGACCTACTTCGGTTGCGTGTCCCTACGTGACATGATCTAATGAGGATCCTGCCCTACAGCCCACAACTGTCTATTTATTTCCATCTTTCTATAACTTGGTGTAGCGTCAAGATTCCTCTTTACGACCTACTTCAGGTACGTGACCCTACGTGACATGATCTAATGAGGATCCTGCCCTACAGCCCACAACTGTCTATTTTCATCTTTCTACAACTCGGTGTAGCGTCAAGATTCCTCTTTACGACCTACTTCGGGTGTGTGGCCCTACGTGACATGATCTAATGAGGATCCTGCCCTACAGCCCACAACTGTCTTTTTATTTTCCTCTTTCTACAACTCGGTGTAGCGTCAAGATTCCTCTTTACGACCTACTTCGGGTGCGTGACCCTACGTGACATGATCTAATGAAGATCCTGCCCTACAGCCCACAACTGTCTATTTATTTTCATCTTTCTACAACTCGGTGTAGCGTCAAGATTCCTCTTTACGACCTACTTCCCGGTACGTGGCCCTACGTCACATGATCTAATGAGGATCCTGCCCTACAGCGCACAACTGTCTATTTATTTTCTCCAAAGCCCAAAACAGTCATTAAAACACTGGAGTTTATTATAAATCTGACATCACGTACGGTTATTGTGAAAGCTATTTGTTTTCAATGGATTAGTTTCCGAAGAGACTAAAAGCAGTAACAGTAAAGGCCCGAGAGGCGTGGTTTTCGCGCGATGGCTTACGCTACATTACCGCGATACTGTATTCAGTTGCCTACAAAGCGACCAATGATCTGAACACATTGACTCCAACAACTGCGGAAGAACGGCTATATCGATGAAAAGTGGCTATTTGGTGTTGTACGAAATGCATTACGTAGGAGACATTATCTTCTACCCGCGCGTAGTCGGTTCCCTCGTTACGACGATGAGTTATCCAGCTCGATAAATTTCCATTTCAGAAATCATCCAAAATGTTTGGTAGGATTGATTGTCATTTAGGTATCATAGTAAACATAAGAGCATTCTAACTTGAGCATACAAATTTTAAAAGTAAAAATTTTTACTCCGATTGCTATTCCAGTGAAAACAAGTAATGTAAACAAAACAGTTTAGTATCAATCCTACTTAGATCAACAGGGGAAAATTTTATTTTAGATATTTTTATGAAATAATTACAGTTAATGTAAATAAATTAACATAAATTTTGCTTTACGTTCTACCACGTAACCTTTAACATAAAATCAGCTGTTTTATGAAATCATATGTTGTCTTTTCTTTTGATAATTTTCTACATTCCCGCTGGGATATATATTCTTATTTAGAGTATCATAAATACCTGCCATTCCCACCATCGCCACACTCGCCTTTGACGCGTTTCGGAGGTCCTCCATCTGTCAGAACATTTTACGACCTGTTCTTCCCTGCATGGGAATCGTCTTAAATCTTATCTAACTAACGCCCATTTAGTTATTTAAACTTTATCTCATATCGGTTCAGCTTATTCAAATCCCTGTCTATTGTTTAATCTGTTGTGTTTACTTTAGAAGCATTTTTAATTTTTAAACATTACATTCGATTGGTTCTGTATTTGTTCGTTTATTACTGTCAAATTTTTCAATTGGGCATTATTTTAAGCCAATTGGAACGAAATAACTATATTGCATACCTTTCCCCTTTTGTGATTTTTTTTCTCCCATATAAAACTAAAATGAATTCATTATTCAATTAAATTTATGAATTAATATTTGGAAAAAAACTGTATTAACATCAAGGGTCATCCACTACAAGTTTAAAAGTGTCTTTCAACTTGAGTGGATGTATAAAATGTATTTCATTAAGAATTGAACATTTAAGCAAGATATCTTGATTGCATACTTTTGGCATTAATATTTATCACTCCCCTCCCTCCACTAGTGGCCCAATACTCTTAAAAGGCTCACATCAGAGTAAGTTATATATATGCTACCCTCTTCTGTGCCTGATTTAGCTGAATTGTTAATTAGTTACACATTTGTTCTTATTCATTTCCTTTTTTTATATAATTTTTGCTTTCGTTTTTTTCTATTTACATAAGGGCAATTTTTTCAAAGGCTTTTATATGGGCTTTAGCTCTTTGTTTGTTGATGCTTCAGCTGAACCTATGTCGAGAAAGAACAACATAACAAAAGTGATAGAGGTTTATGCAATAATTTAATTGACTCTAACCAAGAAATATAAACAAAATGGTTTAAATTCAATTCCTAATTGTCAAAAAAAAATTACTTTAGTTACTTTTTATGAAATAATATAAATAAAGTAACATAACATATGCGTTAAAACAGTTGTTCTGCCTCATAACCTATAGCTTAAAATCAGCTGCTTTAAAAAATCATATGTTATAACTTATTTCATGCCAAATGAAACGGTATAACTATATTGCATACCTTGCCCCTTTTGTGAAAGGTTTTTCTCCCACATAAAACTAAAATTGATATATTAAATTTAATTATTGAATTAATAGTTGATAAACTGTATTAACTTTAAGTGCCTTCCGCAACAAGTTCAAAAAAGTGTATGTCAACTTCAGTACATGAATATAAAGTATTTTATTACCGATTGAAAAGTTGAACGAGATATTTAAGGATATAAGGAGAGTGTGAACTAATAAAAGGAATTTAATTATAAATAAAACTCCTATTTTTAAAGCCTTAAAATAAAGTTTATTTGAAAACGAGCTTTGAAAAATAAATTTCATTAAAAATGAAAGTAAAATGCAAAACATTTACGGGAAAATTCATAATTAATATGTTTTAATAATGCCCTGAAAAGTATTTCACGTTATCATTACTATTGGGTTTAAAATGTCTGCTTCAATTTATAGCCGAGCTACATTTGTATACTATAAATTATTTTTGAAGTATCTTTTTAGAATTTGTCCAAAGTTTTAAAATTAAATTTAAAACGCCGTAGGATCCACCCTCCCCCTTTTTTCAAAAACAATCAGACCAGCAATTTGTATGAAAAACTTGTTAGTACATCAGCAAAGGCATCGCTCCACATTGGTCATCAATTTCCCAGCGATGAAAAGGTAATTTAGAGGGTAAAAAGAGAGGGCAGTTTTTTTTGTACAACCCCTGTCGGACAGCGTTGCCATATTTCATTCCCGTAATGATTGTACATCGATTTATCTATATATTGTATGACCTCGGCAAAAGCGTGCCTTGGAAGTAAATGGAGCCGACTTGGTCATAGTTCTAACAAGAGTGTTACTTGCAGCTTAAACTCAACTGGGTCTAGATTTAATCCTGGTTATAATATTTGTGACTTTATTGAAATAGAGGATTTAAATTTTCTACTCTATGTTCGACGACACGTGTGTTTGGAGAAGATTAACTGCAGTTGAGGTAGACTAACACAAAATTATAAACAGATAGGAATGTTTTCGAAAATATTTCACCGATTTTCTTGAAATATAAATTAAGTAAAAGTAAATATGTCAGTTACCTTTTTGTTAAAAATGGCTTCGAAACTATTCAACTGAAATTTCTAATATTGAGTTTTATTTGAATTTAAACAAAACGTTTATCCATTGTTGCAAGTCCATTTTCTATTACACGCAATATACTTTGTAATAAACCTAAGCTTATACAGTATAAATATATATATATATATATATATATATATATATATATATATATATAGAGAGAGAGAGAGAGAGAGAGAGAGAGACGTTTTTCATGTAAAATATCTATTTATTATTTAATATACATTTTATCAACAAATATATTTATGAAAAAATAGGTCGAATGTCGCTTTTCATATATTTATTATTATTGACATTATCAAGAGTCTGCTAACCACTCAACAGTCACTACAATACTCAAAATCTATATTCAGCTATATTTTACAAAAATAAATTTAGGGCCTTAGTAAGGGAATTATTTCCCTATGGGATCTTATTAGGAGCCTTTTTTTCGAGAATTTTCAATAAAAACGTACTTAACAATGTTTCAAGCCAAAAACAAAATTTGGAATGACATTCCCCGCTCATACCACTCTGGCTTAACACTTTGTTATTTCTACTTAAAACGTTCAATTCTGTTTTTAAATATCGAAGGGCCTCTTATCTCGTAAGCCCCCTGTGAAAGTTATCTTTCAAAAATAAGAGTTTATAATATGATGTTTGAAAAAGTAATAAATTTGTTCGAATATTTAAGGATAATTAATTCTAATTAGCTACTCCATAAACGACCTATAGCGTAAGTTCTTATTCTTGAATAAAATATGAAAATAAAACTTACTCTTTATAACTCCCATTCATCAAATTTTGATAGGGGAAATTATACCTGACACTGCAGAATGTCTTCAAGAACACAAAAAAGTAACAAAACTTGGCGATGACGCCCCAAAAATTTATAATTTTGAAAAAAGTAACTTCACTTGATAATACATATAAAAGTTACTTCTTTTTCGATTCCTTCTATTAGTTCACACTCTTCGTGTGTGTGTGTGTGTATATATATATATATATATATATATATATATATATATATATATAAATTTATATATATATATATATATATATAAATTTATATATATATATATATATATATATATATATATATAACTTGTTCAAATTTCAATAGTTAATAAAATACATTTTACTCATCCCCTCAAATTCAAATACATTTTTTATACTTGTAGTAGATAACACTTGCATTAAAACTGTTTCTTTAAATATTAATTAACTAATTAAATTTCATAAAATAATTTTAGTTTTAAATGGACCAAAAACGTTCACGAAACAGCAATGTTTGCAAAAGGCATAGTTATTTTGTCCCATTTGGCTTAAAATAAGTGATAACATATGATTTCATGAAACAGCTGATTTTATGTTGTAGGTTATGTGGTGGAACAGCTGTTTAAAGCATAGGTTATGTTACTTCATTTATATTAATTGTAATTATTTATTAAAAAAGTAACTAAAATAAACAAAATTGTTTAATGACCTAAGTAGGAATAGATTGTTTTAAATATTTTTCTATATACTTGATTACTAAACAGATCACTATGTTATCATATAAGTACAAAGTATCCAATAGGGTAAATTTCGTTATAAGAAAAAAACAAAATAAAGTCTGCTATAAGGCACTTTTGTTGATAAATAAAGTGGACTCCATTTTAGTGAGGTGTTTCACTTTTAACACAGTTTATCTCATATATTATTAAGCATTATATTTTGTAACCAAATCTAACCTAACCTGGCACTTTGTAGCTATATACTAATGGAGAATAGCGAAGTTGTATGTTTTATACGAAAAAAACATATTTTTCTAAAGTATTGTCTGTATTTTGAAGTAATTTTGTTTCGAAATTTTAAATTCAGTGCTGCTCCCTCCAAGTCATATTTCTGCATTGCCAGGTATAACCTTTTCGCTCATATCGTAGACGTGTAGAAGGTAAGCGAATAATTATCTCAGGCTTTAATGAAGTAAGCCTATATCAACAAACGCGTATATTTATTGTTCATTGTGTTGGGTTTATGGAGTATTTAATTGCCGGCGATATTGGCGTACGGCAAACCCAGAGGCCAACACGAGACGGATATTGAATGCGGTTTGTTAGCATACTCCTACATAATATTAACATCCTGTCAGAGCCAGTGTTTACACAACTCTCGCTGACGCCTTACACAAGTAATGACGTCAGGCTTGATTGAGTGGTCTTACTGTCAAACACACTTGCTATTTAAATTTTTAAAACATTTACAAAGTTATTTAAAGGTATGTTCTTGAGGTATATGAAACGTCTCCCCTCTATAAAACTCTATAAAACGTCTATAAAACTCCCCTCTCTATCTCTCTTAAGCACAATTTGTTCTGTTATTATTAATGTTAACACAGTCTTCTTAAATATTTATTTATTAGCTAAAATTATAAAATATTGTACTGAATGACTACATGTTTGAAATTCATCATCACTTTGGCACTGAGCCAACTTTCCCATTACTAGATATCTATTAGTTAATAATTAATGTGAAATTATAAGAGAAAGGTACATTACAATAATGAATCATTAAAATAAATGCAATTAATATAAACAAAGTAACATAACCTATGCGTTAAAACAGCTGTTTCACCAAAAAATCTATAACATAAAATCAGCTGTTTTATGAAATCATATCCAATCACTTATTTTAGCAAATAGGACGAAATAACTATATTGCATACCTTGCTCCTTTTATGAATAGTTTTTTCTCATATAAAAGTAATTCATTAAATTAAATTAATGAATTAATATTTGGGAAACTGTTTAAACATCAATTGTTATCCACTAAAAGTTTTAAACAAATCTATTATAAATTGAGTGGATGAATAAAACGTATTTTACGGTGGATATGGAAGGGTAGATGGAATATAGTAAGACTAGAGGACACATTTCCCGTAATGACCGTCCTTATTAAACAACAAAGTAAGTAGTGCTAATATGGGCGAGTGTCAGATATTAATATATGCCCAAGTATTCAAGTAGCTGATGTAAACTAGTAGCCGAAGTCGGAGATAGAATCTAACATTAATAATACTAAAGAAAGATATAAGTATATCCAAATCAAATTGCTTATCTAACTGGTGAAGTTAATAAACAAACAAAATTTTATTTTTGTTTGTTTAATTTCACATCTATTTTTAATAGACGCTGGAAATGTTCATGTCGAACAGTTCGTCTCTGTACTGCAACGAATAAGACTTGAACCACGCTTTAGTCGCTCTAAAATCTCTGTACAGTTCAGTCAGTCTTCAAAGAAACATCCTATTCCTGTTAATACTACACACAATTCTATTGCAATTAATAATTCTTTTAATAAGTTTATCTAGCTAAAGTTGGTAGCTGAAGTTGTTTGTGTAACTTCTTTCCAGTTATAATATACCTTCTGGTGATAGTCATCTAATGTACATAAGGGTTTAATCTTCTATTCAACGCGCGTTCTTGGCTGTTGCACCCTAACACGCCGCGGTGTCCGGTACAATCTTGTCAGTGCCTTTACCGTGTCCTCCAGAGCCCTCTCTGTTCCCTCTCCATTGTTGCACAAAGGGGTGATCGGCGAATCCTTGATTGCTCTGTAGATAGGCATGTCCGATCATCCTGAAGCTACCGTCTCCTCCTCCTCCTCCTCCTCCTCCTCCAGAGCCCTCTCTGTTCCCTCGCCATTGTTGCACAAAAGGTCGATCGGCGAATCCTTGGTTGCTCTGTAGATAGGCATGTCCGATCATCCTGAACTACCGTCTCCTCCTCCTCCTCCTCCAGAGCCCTCTCTGTTCCCTCTCCATTGTTGCACAAAGGGGTGATTGCTCTGTAGATAGGCATGTCCGATCATCTTGAAGCTAATGCCGACGACACTCTGTGGCAGAATGCTGGAGGTAGCACTTGTTGCACACATCTCTCATTTCTTGACAGCAGCTACAGTCCTCCAGGACGTCTGTACGTCCTTTTTGACGGATGTTTTATTCGACTTGAGATAGAAGAGAAACTGACTAGCATCCTCTCTTGTTGCAGCAAAAACCCTTCTTTTGCAAGTCTATCGGCCTCCTCATTTTCCTTTATGGCACAGTGACTAGGAACCCACTGCGAATGTTACTGCGAATAAAATGCAGTTTGAGGAGTCGCCACTGCATTCCATGCTATGAATAATTTCAGAGGGTTTAATCTGAATAACTCAGTGCATTCGTTATTCCATAGCAATCGAAAAATGTTACAATTTATCCCCTTAGAAGCAGCTTATTGGTATCCCCATTTCCAGCGACTCCAGGTCTGCCTCAGCAAAGGTACTTCTAGTCTAATCTTGAGTATCTTAGCACAACATTAAACGTCTCCTGAAAGAATGCATCTTACAATGGATTCCTGAGCATGTAAACCTATAATTCAATGAAATTGCCGAGCCTTTGGCTAAAAACCCCAAAAGTCTAAATCAAAACACAATCCTCATTTCGCTGGTGGATGCAAATGCTGTAACAAAATCAAAATTAATTGGTCCCTCAAGAATCAAACCTCATAACCAACTAACGTATCTCAGATTGACAGGAAAACAGTCTATCAGGCTAAGAACAAAACATCATAAAAACATGCAAACTGTAACAGATGGGACGAAAAAATACCAAAACTGTGGCAACTGTCTCGACGAAGAACTTACACCACATCTTGTTTCCAACTACCCTGCAGTTGCTGCAGGTCTTCACCACTCGAACCATCCTACAGAGGAAGGTTTATACTCAGATAATGCCATAGACATTGCAAAGACAATTCAAGCACATCACATCATTTTACTCTATAGACGAAACACCACCAACCAACCAATTTTGTTAATTTAGTTATTGCTTATATCTTTTATTGTGGTGTTGAGGGTTGGTTCTTTGTGTTAAATGTAATATACAAATTTAAAATTTATAAGACTTGTAAAATTTACTCTCATATGGTTTTGAATGAATGAATGAATTATATTTGTTATAATTATCATTTACTTTGTCTGTTTCAGCGACAATCTTCCCATCGCCGACATCCTACTGGACCAACCCCAGTGCAAACCTGTACTCGAACATTGCCGCAGCATCGACCCACACAATGACCCATCATCCCAGTCACGTGACGAGTCACTTAGGCTCGTATCCTCATTACGCATGACCTGCTCCTTGGCCGCGCCGGGTTGCCATGTAAATCACTGTAAATACGTGTCTATGTTTTGTATAATAGAAACCTTTCTAGTCCGTAATAAAAGACTGTGCAATATATTGGCGACCTTTGTGGCAGACACACTTCAAACGTCTACGACAACCGCGAGATTTGGACATGCAAATCGTACGGACGCCTATGTTGGTTACAATAAAGTAAACACCGCTTCGTGGCAAGTGTACTTGTTTAGTTTATTCTAGCTAATTTTATTGTTACTTGAATTACCAGCTTATTGTCAACCCCATTCGGGGTATAGAGTGTCAAGGCAGTCCAAGCACTTGCACACCATAAGGAATACTTGGCCTACTCTATTTACTATTTATGTGGTCAAATGAAGATATTCTGAATTCAGTTACACATAGTAAACTAAAATTTGGCAAGTATTTTTATCGTAAGCGCCAAAATAAACAGTACTGAAACTGAACAGCTGTAGTTGCCTTCTCGATCAGCTGTGCCGACTTTTGATTGTTGCCGAGTTTCGTGTTGACGTATTTCATTTGAGGTTACTTTTTGCTGACATGGAACTAGCTACTGCAGAAAAACTACGTAAATAAAATGAAATAAAAACAATTTTACGATTGTTCCAGTACTGTTTATTTTTGGCGTATAAGGTACTTAGTTTGGATAGATTTTATTGCTTGGAAAGAAATTTTTTAAATGGTAATATTTTCCAAACTTGACAAGAAAATACATGTGAGAACAATTTCAGTTAATTTTCAACTATACAAAACAAATATTATAATGTAAAAACTACAATGGTTATTTTGTTTTCAATTTAAACATTTTCGAAACTGAGGCTATGACATATATATGTTTGCCTATAATACTATATTATCGTCATTAATGATTACTTAAACAATTATGTTTTTCATGTGCTCTTGTTTACTGTTTACCAAGACAACAAATAATACTTAATTTCTCCACAGTGAAAAAACGTCAAAACTGTTTGTACTCTAATCGATTCTTTGTAATGGCTTTTACTGAACAATCTATCGTGAGTTTACAAATTAATGACATCAAAACAAATATATATTAAAAACAGCTAAGGAATAATTCTTGTATTTGAATAACCTTAGTTGTTTTTAAATATTATACAAGAAAACACATATATATATATATATATATAAAATCCTGAGATGAAATTATTTTTTGCTTGTTAAATATATAGTTGAATGAAATAATTTCTTAACAAGAATATTTAACTTATTTTACTCATTAGTTAAACCTTTTCGCTGTTGAATAGTATCAGCATATTCAAAACTTACATATCTCTTATTAGTTCTGTTAACTACATTAGGATTCTATATATATATAAATATTTTTTAAAGCCTAAAAGGTAAATTTAATTGCGACATTTGAAAGAAAATTATGATACGTACAACTCTCAAATTCTTTAATTAATTTATTTTTAATGAGTTAATGTTTAGTTGATACATCCCGTACATTATAATTATAGATAATTTTGGCATCGAAGAGAAATAATAGTTTTTAGAATGTTTTATTTCACTTTAACCATTGAAATAAATATGCTAGTTAATTTATTGTGCTGTATACCTTCGTGATATTAATTTAGTATATATTATACTGTGTAATAATTTTAAACGAATATTTTTAATTATTATTAGTCCATATAAATACACTGCATAGCATTACTTACTTTTTTCCTATTTTTTATCTTATATCCTGACGTATTTAGTCTAATGCAAATAACTATATAAACACGTATTAAAAACTCAATCTGGGGGGGAGTGATTAAATTAGAAAAGCGAAACAATAAAACTACCGCTAAACTTTCACCCGAATTGAACAGACTAGTTTTGGCAACAATTTCACCATCATCAGAGTTGGTCTTAGTATAATTTTAGCAGTGATGGTGACATTATTACCGAAAATTTTTAGTGAAAATTTATTGGTTTTTCAAGGGTCTTGCTTTTTATAAGCACTAGTAAAGAAATTATTTTTAACGGTGCCAAATAATTTGTAATCAATGTGTTTAATTTTGTACAAATGTTCCTCATTTAGTTTAAGGAAAAGCCATATTTTAAAATATTTGTGGTATATTTATGATCTCAGCAATTATTTATGGTATTTATTTTACAAGCTTTTATTCTATAAGTTACCATAGTTTTACTTAAAGTACTAAAATAACGTAGACAACCGGTTATACCTAGTGCAGTTCCCGTTGTATTATATTAAATATCAGTGAGATGAAACATTTCCTAGTCACGATTACGTCAACCACCGCATTATAATGACTTGAAATGTGATATGAGAATGAGAAACTAATTGTTAGGTGTTTTTATATTTAAAGAAAAACTAAATGTATAATAATTAATTAAAAGATTTTGACTAACAAGTCAAAGTTTTGTACATCTTATGTGAGTAGTGAGAAAAATACTTATATAAAGACTCAAATATTTTAAATCAGTATGCTGCAAATGTATATTGCACAACACCGAAATAGTTTCCTAACCAAAAGCCTCATATTGTTCTAGCTTATAAGTATATGGATTAAACGAATGTTGATATTATTATATTTAAGTTTTTTTGTTGTTTTATAAAATAATTACTACTATATATTTTTGTTTTATTTGTTTTACTATAAATTTTTAATAAAAATCATTTTTTTACCTACCGTACCTTCTGCAAGTCCTAACATCAAAACATTGTTCTTCATTGACGCGTTTCGGAATAACTCCATTATCAAACTTCAACTGTACTCTTATTATTTTATTATTATTATTATTATTATTATTACTATTAGAAAACTCGGATGGACCTTATCGGTGTAGAGCACTTAGCTTGTACTCTTCCCATCCCTACCACAGGACTAGCTTAGTGGATACCTACCTCTTTACAGAAACCAAGTACCCACCTGATGCTAAATCTTCTGATATCCTCTGGTGTACATACCTGCCAGCCAAACCACTTTCTGCTTGCAGCTTCCAAAACAGGGCACTCGCAGAGCACGTGGATTGGACTTTCCTCTCGGTCCTCGTCCCATCTCTTGCACACAGGAGACCTAGATCTTCCAATATTTAAACCCCCCTCAGATTCCCTAGTCTGTGACCAGCTCTACAGTAACTCTGAGTTGAGGTCTACTTAAGGAAAGTAGTTCCTTGCCCCACAAGTCTCCTGGGTATCGCCACAGTACCTTGGATTTGTTGCACCCCAAAATCGAATTCCATTTTTCCCTACACAACCTGTCTATTAGTGCCGTGATCCTCTTGCACCATTACTGTACTCTTACATTGTTAAACTTTAAACTGCATCTTTCGTTGAAGCCTTGAGATCATTTTTATAAACAGTTTTGATAATGACGTTAATACGAAACGCATCAAAGAAGGACAATGTTTTGATGTTAGGAAAGGCGGAAGAAGATACTAAAATCCTACTAGAACTACAAAATTTACTTTTCTTCTAAAAAGGCAACTTCAGTGTCTATAAATATATTTATACCTTATTACTGTAGGTTCCTAACAACAGGTTAAAAACATACGTATATTATTTTTGCTATTTAACCCATGTACTACTATTATATAGGGTATTATAAAATTCCAAACAAGTTAGTAGTGTCCTTAGAAAAGTTTAATTTACACACTTTCCCTACAAATTGCAAAGAATAGTTCCTTAAGAAGAAAAGGAAATAAAATACTTCTCGCGGTTTTTATATCAATGAACACTAACAAGTGCAATATACATTACCACAAAATTAGGCTTTGTAAATAAATAATTTTGTACAATATAATGTTATATCTTAATGTATCATGTGAAAATAAAATTGTAAAAAAGTGGTCATCATAAAATATGTTTGCAACCCAGTTTTATTTTTACGTTGGACTTAGCAAATATATTAGGCAGCTTTGAGTTTTTTCGTATTATGGTGTTTTTTGTTTGCTATGATGGCCACTTTTTGTTGTTACTGTTTCTAGACTACGTATGTGTACTGTGACATAGCCGAATTTAAGAAAATAAAAAAAATTAACACAAATTTATTTCGATGTTTTCTTATACCTTGAATCATCTTATAGTTTAATCTTTAAAAGTACCTAAATAACTAAGATGTTTCAAGAGGTCTTCATTGGAATAAAAAAACATTAATTTCTATTACAATCAATATAAAATTGTGTGTGTGTGTGTGTGTGTGTGTGTGTGTGTGTGTGTGTGTGTGTGTGTGTGTGTGTGTGTGTGTGTGTGTGTGTGTGTGTGTGTGTGTGTGTGTGTGTGTGTGTGTGTGTGTGTGTGTGTGTGTGTGTGTGTGTGTGTGTGTGTGTGTGTGTGTGTGTGTGTGTGTGTGTGTGTGTGTGTGTGTGTGTGTGTGTGTGTGTGTGTGTGTGTGTGTGTGTGTGTGTGTGTGTGTGTGTGTGTGTGTGTGTGTGTGTGTGTGTGTGTGTGTGTGTGTGTGTGTGTGTGTGTGTGTGTGTGTGTGTGTGTGTGTGTGTGTGTGTGTGTGTGTGTGTGTGTGTGTGTGTGTGTGTGTGTGTGTGTGTGTGTGTGTGTGTGTGTGTGTGTGTGTGTGTGTGTGTGTGTGTGTGTGTGTGTGTGTGTGTGTGTGTGTGTGTGTGTGTGTGTGTGTGTGTGTGTGTGTGTGTGTGTGTGTGTGTGTGTGTGTGTGTGTGTGTGTGTGTGTGTGTGTGTGTGTGTGTGTGTGTGTGTGTGTGTGTGTGTGTGTGTGTGTGTGTGTGTGTGTGTGTGTGTGTGTGTGTGTGTGTGTGTGTGTGTGTGTGTGTGTGTGTGTGTGTGTGTGTGTGTGTGTGTGTGTGTGTGTGTGTGTGTGTGTGTGTGTGTGTGTGTGTGTGTGTGTGTGTGTGTGTGTGTGTGTGTGTGTGTGTGTGTGTGTGTGTGTGTGTGTGTGTGTGTGTGTGTGTGTGTGTGTGTGTGTGTGTGTGTGTGTGTGTGTGTGTGTGTGTGTGTGTGTGTGTGTGTGTGTGTGTGTGTGTGTGTGTGTGTGTGTGTGTGTGTGTGTGTGTGTGTGTGTGTGTGTGTGTGTGTGTGTGTGTGTGTGTGTGTGTGTGTGTGTGTGTGTGTGTGTGTGTGTGTGTGTGTGTGTGTGTGTGTGTGTGTGTGTGTGTGTGTGTGTGTGTGTGTGTGTGTGTGTGTGTGTGTGTGTGTGTGTGTGTGTGTGTGTGTGTGTGTGTGTGTGTGTGTGTGTGTGTGTGTGTGTGTGTGTGTGTGTGTGTGTGTGTGTGTGTGTGTGTGTGTGTGTGTGTGTGTGTGTGTGTGTGTGTGTGTGTGTGTGTGTGTGTGTGTGTGTGTGTGTGTGTGTGTGTGTGTGTGTGTGTGTGTGTGTGTGTGTGTGTGTGTGTGTGTGTGTGTGTGTGTGTGTGTGTGTGTGTGTGTGTGTGTGTGTGTGTGTGTGTGTGTGTGTGTGTGTGTGTGTGTGTGTGTGTGTGTGTGTGTGTGTGTGTGTGTGTGTGTGTGTGTGTGTGTGTGTGTGTGTGTGTGTGTGTGTGTGTGTGTGTGTGTGTGTGTGTGTGTGTGTGTGTGTGTGTGTGTGTGTGTGTGTGTGTGTGTGTGTGTGTGTGTGTGTGTGTGTGTGTGTGTGTGTGTGTGTGTGTGTGTGTGTGTGTGTGTGTGTGTGTGTGTGTGTGTGTGTGTGTGTGTGTGTGTGTGTGTGTGTGTGTGTGTGTGTGTGTGTGTGTGTGTGTGTGTGTGTGTGTGTGTGTGTGTGTGTGTGTGTGTGTGTGTGTGTGTGTGTGTGTGTGTGTGTGTGTGTGTGTGTGTGTGTGTGTGTGTGTGTGTGTGTGTGTGTGTGTGTGTGTGTGTGTGTGTGTGTGTGTGTGTGTGTGTGTGTGTGTGTGTGTGTGTGTGTGTGTGTGTGTGTGTGTGTGTGTGTGTGTGTGTGTGTGTGTGTGTGTGTGTGTGTGTGTGTGTGTGTGTGTGTGTGTGTGTGTGTGTGTGTGTGTGTGTGTGTGTGTGTGTGTGTGTGTGTGTGTGTGTGTGTGTGTGTGTGTGTGTGTGTGTGTGTGTGTGTGTGTGTGTGTGTGTGTGTGTGTGTGTGTGTGTGTGTGTGTGTGTGTGTGTGTGTGTGTGTGTGTGTGTGTGTGTGTGTGTGTGTGTGTGTGTGTGTGTGTGTGTGTGTGTGTGTGTGTGTGTGTGTGTGTGTGTGTGTGTTGCAATGAACCCCCCTTTGCCTCGCTACCTGCTCTATCTATTCTTAACCACCTGCCTACTGTTTAAAATGCACTTAAGAGCATGCAACTTGACTTTCTGTTTTAAACATGCGCCATACTGTTAACTAATATTGTGAGGACTCTATAGTCATTTTGTCAGTAATTTTGTCAGTTGAAAAGATGCATATTAGCATTAACAATCATAACATACATAAGATCTTACCATGTGCCATTCTTAACAGGTGATGCAGGTTGGGCCTAGCAAAATATGATCCTGCTTAATTTTACTTTTTATAGTCTCCTGTGTTACATTTAAGCAGCATCTGCCAGTGGAACTTGCCCCTGGACTTTGATCTAAAAACCAACTATCTTTTAGTATAGTTTAAATATTTTAAATTAATTTACTCTCAGGAGGAAACTTTCCTGTTGTAACATTAGGCTTTTATTTTATTGCATTTATTATTTTATGAATAATTAACTTTGCAACCATTAGTTTTATAGTTGGCAAAAACCTTAAGTTTTTATTTATTTACTAACACAGGATATTTGGAAATAATTTTAGAAGATTTTGTCTAATAATTGTAATGATAAAAAGAATATTAAAATTAACAAAATTACACACTGCTTGATTTCTACTGCCGTTGTCAATATGCAGAAATTATTTTAACAATGCATATTTTATTGAATTACCTTTTTACATATATTTAATTTATCTTATGAATTTAATCATTGTTTCTTGAAACTAAATTAAAATTTTATTTTGAATTTTCACAGTATATCGAAGTTAGTTATTTCCATAATTTTTTAATCTAAAAATAATTTTTCAATTTGTTAATAGTTATTTAATAACTTCAAAATCATATTGGATCTTATTAAAAATTATCACGTTTATAGTCGAAACCACTCTAATAAGTTTAATTAACTATTCCTTTGTTGATATCTTTATGATGAGATTTTAATATGAAATTCGAATAATTAAATGCAAAAACTTGCATTTTTGGAAAACTGACTTATTTCATCTGATTTTAATGATTTTACATACTTCAATACTACATATAAGAAAAATCTTTTATTTTTTAAAATCTATTTAACAATTTTATTTAGACTGAAACCATTGTTTATTTCTTTATAAATCAAAATTCTAAATTATAATTGTCTGCAAAGTTTGTTAAATTAACATTTATGAAGAAATATATGCATTAAAAGTATTCTTGTATTAGAAAGATTTTTAATTTATTAACTATATTACAAGAAAACATATCACCATATTTAAAATAATATAATAATAACATACAATATGTGGTGTGTGTGTGTGTGTGTGTGTGTGTGTGTGTGTGTGTGTGTGTGTGTGTGTGTGTGTGTGTGTGTGTGTGTGTGTGTGTGTGTGTGTGTGTGTGTGTGTGTGTGTGTGTGTGTGTGTGTGTGTGTGTGTGTGTGTGTGTGTGTGTGTGTGTGTGTGTGTGTGTGTGTGTGTGTGTGTGTGTGTGTTTGTGAGTGGACACTTGTCGGGAGTTTCGTCTGCAAAGCGAGCGCATTGTGGGGTCGCCAATTTTTGTGGGGAATCCCCAGAACGCCACCTATGATTTTAATAGCTGAAATTAGTTTATCTACGTGTCTTATCATCAGAAAACATGTTTAATTTAATTTTTGAAGACGACCCCACAACGTCATTATTTTGCATACGACTGTTTTTCGCACACCTCTGAACGCTTCCTAGTTTTAACACCACAGAGCGCTAGCGTCGGCAAACGGTGTGTACAGTGTGTACTTTTACTTGTGGGTCCGCTTTTGTGAGGAACTGGAGGTTACACACACTTCTTGTTCGTGGTACGTTTGGGGGCTTTTTCGTATAACACACTACTTGTGGAGAGTGTCTTGTGACGACTTCAGACACATAGCCGGCGCCAATATATGTACACTAATTAGTTGTTTTGAAACTCCAAATCGTGTAGTGCCAAGAGTCTATTTAATTTATACTTTATAAAATCACAAAAACCAGACTAATTATTTTAATATATCTCTAAATTTTTCTGAATTTATTTAATTATTTATGCTTAATATCTTCTATTTAGTTACATTTTTAAGGTTAAAGATGATTGTCTTAGCTACTTACAAACATTTTTACCACGTAGTTTATCATTATTAAAATATGTTTGAATTTTTCGTAATTAGAGTTTACAATTTTAATGTTTATTTGTAATCATTGCATGCAGGTTATGCTTATATCTCTCAGATAAAATTTTGTTTTTACATTACTTTGCATATATATTTTTGCATTAAGACTAACTGAAATGTTATGAGAGGTGATATAACTTGGTTCTTCTCTTTCCATTATTGGAAATATTAAACATCTGTTTAGAATTAAAACTTCATAAACTTGAAAAAATATTTTATTCTATGAAACATGATTCATCTATTTACGAATAATGTTTGTGGTTTTATTCAATTTTAATCCCAAATGTGTTTTTTTTTAAATTTAAAACGTGAATAACAATATTCATGTACCTTTATCTATTAGGTCTGAATGTTAACGGCCACAAATTCCGAAACGTGACACACATTTTGGGCACTAAACAAAATTAAAGGACAAATAAATGTAGCCGGGCTTCGTGTATCTATTGAAGAACTGGTCATTATTCTGATCTAAAAACGTTATAAATAAACGTTAACAGCGCTGGCCCAAACACAAAAATAAATTGATGAATTTGTTTGTTTTTTTTTTAATTAAGAGTGAGATATTACAAGTTGTAAATTAGAGTTTGTACTAGCAAAACTCACTGATGATGACTTTGCCTTTGAGGAAATAAATGACTAATTTGTGAGTCTAGTGTATGTATTTTATCTGTTTTTATTTGCTAATGTTTAAAGTAAACTAGACTTTAGGCTTGCAAGATAATTATTCATTGTACACGGGCTACACAATTTCGTTCCTTTTGATATTTAAAAAAGAGTTTTGGCTTTTTAACAAGTCGTAATTGATAGGAAGAATAGAATTTCAATAGAAATAATAATGCGTAAATATATATTCTGCAGGTAACTGTAAGAATAAATTTACGGTTTGTAAAAATGATAACTGGAAATTTTAGATATAATTATAAGTAATAAAGATTTTCTAATTCCCAGTTAAAAATAGCATTAGAGAGTAACCGGAATTAAATAGCTGTAGTGATATCATAAATTAAGAAAAAATGTAAATAATTCCAAAATATAATTGCTTAATTTTAGTTAAAAGTAAACATTTGTGAATGCTAGAAACTTTTATCACATTTTCTGGATGGTAAATATCTTATAAGGATTTCAACATAATCGTAAACTTATAAATTGTACAAAATGTATGCTACTTTTCGACTGCTAAGTATAAATCTAACAGTATCTGGAAATCTGCCGGGCAAATACCTTCAAAATTTACGTTTGAATCTCATTTTTCCCTATATATTGCTTGTAACCCTGACCGATGAAAGAATGTCCGAGTGTCGACAGTTTATGTTATCATATCAGATAAACATGTGTAAATAATCGTTAGCCGTAGTAGATCCAAGATAAAGGGCGGACGAGACACAGCAGTTTCTGCATATCATGTCTTATCGCTTACATATAAATGTACATCTGCAAAACTATCTATTAACGGTGATCACCGGTAACAGAAGTGTTTTCGTAAGTGATAGCGGCTAGAAATTGTTGGTAATCACCGATCCAATCGCGAGTACAAGTTCTCAGTGTTTAGTTTTGGATCCAACCGTTTTTTACAATCGCTTACATTTGTGACTTGAAAGCAAATAACTCAGGGCAGTAGGGTTTGCCCTTCAAAACCTCAAAAATCTTGAAAGTATTGAGCCTCAAATAATATCGTATAGCAGCTTTGTCCGAAGTAAAATAATGTACTTTTCTTCTCACTATAAATAAAGAGAAGTAGTCATTTATTTATCCTGTGACATTTGACCATGACAATTCTCTCCCATTGTCAAAATAGTGATATAAAAATTCAAATATTATTTACTTCTATATTCGTGTTGAACCGCTACTTTATTTGTTTATTTATATATTTAGTGTATAAAGATATATAAAATTAAGTATTAATTTAATAAATTAAATGTTTTAGACTAAACGTGTATATACTGGATTTTAGTGACCATATGTGTGTACATGTTTATATATTTTTACATAATGTTAAAATATTGTAAAAATATACGATAACTCAATATTGAATATTGTAACATTCTAACCATCTATTTTACATTAGTAATAGATATGTAAACTTATCCCTACTTCCATTTTATGCTTTAATAAATCAAGACGTTTGTACGGTTTGAGATGACAAAGGAACACATTTCCCTAAACTGTCTTTCTCATTTATGGAAAAATATGTTCCACTATAGAAATTATTTATATATCAGTATATGTTAATGTGTACAAAATATTACAATGCTCAGAAACTCCACCCATTCTTATAAAATTTAGGTAATTTCTTCTGAGAAAGAAAGGTCAAAACGAGAAAAAATTATAGATTAGAAAATTAGATGCAATAAGATAATGATCACAACCGACGACCGTACAGAGGCACTGTTTAGTGAGTCAGGTTAATCTTATTCATACCGCAGCTTAATCTACTCAAGATAATTTAAAAATCATTTTTGAAGATTAGATTAGCAATTCCAAATTCTTTAAAATAAAAAACTATTGCTATTGGCATTTTCAATAAGTAGAATTTTAACTGTTTCCCCATATTCATTGTTTATATAAGTATAAAAGCGTTACAGGTAGATAATCGGGGGAACAATAATACAAAAGCTATCCCTACGTTACGCACTCTAAATATGAAAAGGCTTTTACTTGGTCCACTTAAACATATATTATGATCGAGCCTAACCTAATCCCCTTTTCTTGTTCACGTAGAGTTATTCTACGCTTATTTTATATATATGTACAAACAATTCCAAACTATCTTCCCTAATAAAAATTTAATAATAGTATTTCTATAACTACAATAGCCAAATATAACTAAAAATTTTTGGTTTCGTTTTCGAAATCTCGAAATTTCGCTCTAAATCTAATTACACACTAGTTTAGTAAAACATATCGACTAGTTACGATGACGATGCCGTTTTCATCAGTGATAGGCTACTACTAAGAAATTTCATCAAGCCACGTCAATATAAATTGTGTATAAGCTTCGTACCGTACAACTATAAAACAAACAAATTAATGTATTTAAATCTCAAACAATAAAGACATTATAACCTACAGAACACCAAACTCCTTACTCACGAGTTATCTATTTTACATTAGTATTTTTTGTATCATCAATATACAGGAAATACTATTCCGCACGTGTAGGCCTAACTCTGTGGTAAATTTATCAAGGGAAAGAATCCATTAAGTTCCAAATACATCGTCGACATACAGGGTCCAAACCAGAAGAAGAAATTTTTTGTCTCTTTAGCATTGCTCTTAAACCTGCTCAAAACGAAAAAGGCCAAGAAATCCGCCTGTGAGAAATTCGGAATTTACAGAATGAGATGTGCAATGGAATATATATTGGCCAAACAAGTATGTATGAGTATTAAGGCAAGAAGCAGGGAGCAGCACTTTAAAAACTACTAACTTGAATACTCAACGATGACCAAGCATGGTTGCTACCGCTAATTTAAATGTTTTAAGTAATGTTTAAATTTTAATAATTATATAATAATCCCTTACTTGATTTTCTGTTTTTATTCATAATTTTGTAATAAACTTATTTTATAAACGAATACTTTATAGCGATAATTTGTTAAAATATGTTTTAAAACTGTTTTAGGATTATTAATAGTAAATATATTGGTAATACGAGAAATATTAATGTAAAATAGATACCACTCCTTAGTAAGGAGTTTAGTGTTCTGTAGTTTAGGATGTCTTTATTTGTTTGAGTTTTAAATATTTCATCTTGTTTATTTTATATTTGCACGATACAAAGCCTATCGTTAATATATAATGATGTAGTTTGATGAATGCCATTTACTGAGGAGGCGACATCGTCATCGAAACTAGTCTGTATATTTTAACAAACTAGTGTGTAGTGAACTGTTATAATGCATATCGATGTATCTTAGACGTGAATCTGTGAAATAAATTAGACAGGAGTTGAAAGGACAAATAGGCTAAGGTAAACGCAGTGTTTAAAATGCCTTTGCTACCATACCTTTCGAAAAAAATCAATCATCCAGTGCCTCCTGATGTATGTATAGTGTCGTGGAGCTGAACAGAATGGTTTTAAAGGGGTTTGGTAATCGATATAGTATATTTATATATTTACCCATTATATTAAGCCCCATCTGCTTTTACGGATACAATTTTTGCCATTTTTCCATATCCTTTAAATTAGGTACATTCATTATATTTTCATTGTAGTCGTAAGAATTTATTTAATTCCTACAGCATATCTTTTCCACAACGATTACAAGTAAAAAACCTTAACTTTCATCGTGTTAATACAAGGATGTTACTTTCTACAAGGCCGGGCGAAGAACCTGGGAATTTCTCAAAACGGATTTAAGTCGATTTCAAACATCTTCTCTTACTATTGTATTAAATCTTTCTCCTGGTTTTCATTTATTATTAATTATTTTCCATTTTGTTGAAATAGCTACAAATAAAAATGAGGAAGTGACTGAAGAAGCAGTTAAATAAACTTGCCATAAAAAAGCTCCTTGTTATACTGGGTATACAGATTACTGATAATAACTAGCGATGTCTATCTTATTGTTAGTGCAAAAAAAACAAAAGGTTTTGACTGTTTTCAATTTTTTTTACCTGTGTATTTGCTTTATTAACTGATTTTTCATCAATTAACACAATCTTTTGTAGTTAGTATGAAGTAATTTTACATTGAACGTAAGGTACAATATTGTTTATGGTACCATGTCAAGCGAATTGTTATAAATACAGTAAACTTAAGTCCAAGCCTCTTCAAGATGAAGGGCTCAACCTGATCCCCGCATTTTGTGCCTCAATTGGTCAATCTTGATATAAATGTGTCTACAATATAATCTACGGGCGATGATCACCATATTAGAAGTATTCTTAATGCGTTTGACGCAGATCTAGCTACCTGCATTCATGCATTTTTATCTCTTATTTCGATTCGTAGGTTAAACGTGAACCACTAAGGGCAGCAGTGGGTATTGAATAGCCCTCCAAAAGATTTGTAAAGGTTGTATTTATATTAAAATAACACCAACAGTTTTGTCCAATATATTGTGCTTTTCTCTCAAGTGAAGGAAAATAGTCAAATTTTCTTCCTATGACTTTTGACTATGACCGTTTTCTCCCAAAGTTGAAACATTATTTGTTTCTATCATCGATCGACTTCAGCCTCTGATTACCTATGTTTGTTTACTTATCTCTTTAGTGCAAACATAGAAATTAACACGTAGTACACATACGTTGGTCATATTAAATGCCAAATTGTATGCAATGCTGCGATATTCTAACAACACGAGTATACTATTGGTTTCTATTGCATGTTCGCACATATTAACCACATAGAACATTAGTATTGCAAGTTAGGATTATGGAAACCTGTCCATACTCCCATCCTATTCTTAAAAAACAAGACGTATTATTGCACTATCAAAATGCAACCGAAGATTCACTTCTGCATTATTCGTTGTGGTAGTCTGTATTATTTATTCTTTAAATACATGACCGAAGTATCATATCAATCACATATTTGTAAATAATAATGGCCATACTTCTCTTCAGTATAATATCGCGAACCCAACAATTATGGATTATGCTTTAACGTCGCAAGGTTAGGCCATAGTCAATACAAATTAAAATAAAGCAATGCTTTATAAAATAGATTTTAGTTTAGGCCATCAAAATTTAGATAAATATGAAAAGACCGAACTAACTCTAACAATTCTCCAACAGTATCTTCGCGCCGCCGGGAACCGTGATATAAATTTGCATGAGCTGAACTATCTATGTAATATATTGAATGTAATTCCATACTAAGAGGTGTATTTATAGTGGGTTGTTTATTTTCCATATTGTTTTACTTCTTTTTAAACAAGAGTGTTTGTTCTAGAACTTCACTTTAAGAAACATCAACTTATAAATACCCCATTTATAACATTAGTGGTTTAGTAAACAGTAATGGTTAAGGCTTGTTAAATTAATTTCAGTGTTTATTTCAAAACTTTTCTATAAGAAACATAAACTTATAAATACCTCATTATAACATGAACGTATAACGGTTTAGGGTTAATAGAATAATTTCAAGAACATATACCTAAACAGCATTGAGTAACTCTATCATTCTTTTCCAATTAAATACTCAGCACTAGACAGCAATAATGAATAGCCCATTGACCCGCAACGCTTAGAGCCACAAATGATTACAGTACTTTTCACATATAAAAGGATGAATTGTGGCAACTAAGTAGTAGTATAATACCACGTTACTGAGCCCCTCCTTACATAACCTAGTCTACTGTGTAAATATTTCCCAGTAACGGAAAAGAGAAAAATACTGTTTATATCTATACGTCCTTCTCAGATAAAACTGAACCTTGTCATATTGTGAGTTGTATAATAACAAAGAAATCATGGAGGGTAATTTAAATTGGGTAATAGTTTTTTTTCAAAGGTTTTTATAAAATAAAATTTACATATTATTTTATATTAATCGGCGAAGACATTTAAATAATAAAACAATACAAATAGATATTAGTGGATCTGTTTCTAAGTTAGCGAAATCCGCTTGGCTTACCATCGTTTTTACTTTTAGGATTAGGTCAAAATGTCAAAATTAGGCTCAACAAATTAATAATGATTACGGAACACATAACAGTAAGATTCTGTGTTTATTTTACCACGGGATTTAAGTAGTTTTCAGTGTACTAATAATACGGTATGTCCAGTGCATCCCCAGCTTATGAAAAAAGGTAATCAGTTTTATCACAACTATTTCCACAATTACCCTAAAATGACCACACACGTTTGTAATCAAGCTACTTGAGATTCTAGGTTATAATGATGATTTAGTAGCTTTAATCGAAAGTGAAACTGTTCGAGAAAAGAGGCTCCAAGCTTTTAAATACCTGCAATCGGTAATTTCATACATTTATAAACATCGTGTTACAATTATATACACAACAATATTATATTTTAAACACAAATCATATTATGATTTAAATCTTATAGAATAACTTTAGTTGTTTGCGTTTTAATCATAAAACGGACGATTTTGAAAAAATCAGCCTGGTATTTCCTTTAGTTGTAGGCAACTGGTATTGTAACTAATTATTTATTTTATATTTATCAAAAGTAGTATGTAGCTATAAAGTTATTATTTTTTAAAAAAAGGGTAGGTCATTCGGGCACACTTGCTTAGCTTGTTTTGAAGTACCCGTTGCTATTTTGCAGTGTTTTGTAGAAAAGAGTTTGTGTTTTATTTTACCTACAAATACAGTCGATCTATACATTTTGGGAGGTATGAATGAAATTTGGAATATTCTGTAGACCCTATAGTTTTGATAGTGTTAAAATTAATATTTGTATAGATAGATAAAATTGAATTTTATGTTTGTTTTATCTCTCTCTCTCTCTCTCTCTCTCTCTTTCTCTCTCTCTCTCTCTCTCTCTCTCTCTTTCTCTCTCTCTCTCTCTCTCTCTCTCTCTCTCTCTCTCTCTCTCTCTCTATATATATATATATATATATATATATATATATATATATATATATATATATATAATTGTTTAATATTCCTGATGATGTTGGTACTGTTAGCCAACGAAAGCTTTGAATTGTATATTCAATTATAATTCTTGTATTTGTGTTTTGACTTAGTTCTTTATATATATATATATATATATATATATATATATATATATATATATATATATATATAAATGAATTTTTGTATGTATGTTAGGCTATACACGCCTAAACCGCTGAACAGAAATTTATGAAATTGTTTGATACATTCCCAGGTTGGTTCGATTGAGGTTTGGAATAGATCTATTAACAGGGCTCTGCCCCAGTGGCTTAGGATGGTTCAAAAACTGATGTAAGTGTGTATGTATCTTATGACCGCCTAAACTTCTGAACATTTTAATGACATTTGGAGAGATTGTTTAACATATTTTCTGGATGGTTTTATATATATGTATGTATATATATATATATATATATATATATATATATATATATATATATAGATGTATGTATGTATATGTAAATTCGGAGGGATTGTTTAATATATTCTCAAGATGCTTTGTTAAGGTTAGTGTATATCCAACCAGAGGCTTAGGATTGTTCAAAAACCGATGTATATATGTATGTGTGTATGTATATATCTTATGGACGTCTTACTAACTAAACAGAGGTTATTATAATTTCGAGAGATCGTTTTAGCTTTCATCAATTAAAAATCTTTTATAGTTATTATCAGAGTAATTTTACATTGAACGTAAGGGACTCTATTAACTGTATAAAACAACTGTAGCGAAATGTTTACTATAAATAAGTGAAACCTCTCAACCACAAATGACTTTTTTTATTATGTACGTTTCAATTGTATAGCAACCATATTGAGAGGTAATTAAAAAAAATAAAATTGTAATCACCTCTGAGAATGATTGCTATGCAATCGAGATGTACATAAGGTGTTAAATAGAAGAAAAATGTGATTTGTGGTATAGAGGTTTTATTTATTTATGTTAAGGAACACTATTGTTTATGATACCATATCAAGCTAATTGTTATTCTCCAATATAAAGGCCTGAACCTGATCACCGCATTGTGTGGACACCATAGCTCCATACTTCTGTTCAATGCAATGTCGCGAATCCATCAATTATGGATTATGGTTTAACGACGCAAGGTTGAACCACAATCAATACAAATGTAAAATAAAATCATGATTTATAAAATATATTTTAATGTAGGCCATCAAATTATATCCTAATAATTTGAGTTTATGTATGAAAAGACTGAACTAACCAACAATTCGCCATCAATATCTCCGCGCCACCGGAAACCGTTACATTAGGTTACACGAGTTGAACTATCTATGTAATATATCGAATGTAATTCCATAGTAAAAGCTATATGTATAGTCGGTTGTTTATTTTCCATATTGTTTCACTTCGTTTTAAATAAGAGTGTTTGTTCTAGAACTTCGCTTTAAGAAACACTAACTTATAAATACCCCATTTATAACATTAGTGGTTTAGTAAACAGTAAAGGTTTAGGCTTATTAAATTAATTTCAAGAATCTACGTAAAATCCTGAATCAGCATTAAGTAACTGTATCCTTTTATCACATTTAATCCCCAGCACTAGAAAGTAATAATGAATTGCCCATGGTCCCGCAACGTCTAGGGCCACACATGCCTACAGTATTTTTCAAATATGAAAGGATGAATTATGGCCACTAAATAGTGGTATAATAGCTATCAAATCGTAAGACTTGAAAATGGCAAGTGTAGATTTGGCCAATGTCTTGAAATGAGCTGCTATACTCTTACTTATTGTTTAAATAAAATTATACAAATGGCTTTAAGAGAACAAATGAAATCATCTTATATAACCGAAGGCTAGTGTAGAAACATTTCATGGTAAACGTTAAAGAAAAAATATTTTTTATATCTTTGCATCCTTCTCTTAAACTGGACCTTGCCATATTGTGAGTTTTACGCAAACCAATAAAATATCGAGGTTAATTTAAATCGAGTAATAGTTTTTCTTCATAGATTTTCCTAGAATTAAATTAAATATGTTATTTTAGTAATAATCGGTGAAGATATCTAAATAATAAAACAATACAAATATATATTACTGAATCTCTTTCTAGGTTCGGAAAATCAGTTTGGAGAGTTATCGTTTCCACGTTTAGAATTAGGTCAAAAAAGTAAAAATTAGATCAACGAATTTATAATGGTTTTGGAACACATAAATGTAAGATTCTGGAAAGTTTATGTTACCACGGGATTTACATCACGTTTTCAGTTGCTGTGTGTCTATTAATACTACGGTATGTCCAGCGTCATCCCCAGCTTATGAAAGAAGGTAGCGAAATTAGGTTTATCTCAACTATTTCCACAATTACCCTAAAATGACCACCCACGTTTAAACGTGCAACTTGAAGACCTGTGTTACACTGGTTATAATGATGTTTCAGTTGCTTAATCGAATAGTGAAACTGTTCGAGAAAGGAGGCTCTAAGCTTTTACATACGATCCAACTTACCATCGGCAATTTCATACATTTGTATAAGTCGTGTTGAATTTGTATACGTTTTGTAAATCTTAAATCTTATACTTTAACTTTAGTTGTTCACGCTTCAAACACAAAACGGAAGATTTAGAAAAAATCATTTCATTTAGTTTTAAGTAATTGGTGTTATAACTAATTATTTTTTGTTATACTTATCAAAACTAGCACTTAGCTATAAAGTTATTTTTTATTAAATTGTGTAGGCCAGGCTATTCAGTCACACTTGCCTAACTTGTTTTGGAGAATCCGTTGTTATTTTGCCGTGTTTGTAGAAACGAGTTTGTTTTATCTTACATACAAACACATTCAATCTATATATTTTAGGAGGCATAAATAAAATTTGCAATATTTTGTAAAACCTTGGTTTTTTTATTAATTGAATTTTAAGTTTCTATAGATAGATAAATCTGGACATAATATTTGTTTTTATTTGTCAGAAATAAGAACCCTACATTTTTGGCAATCATACAAGATATATTAGTATATAAAAACCGCCAATTCATAAATACAATTAATGGTATCGTGGAATAGGATTTTAGATTTTTTTTCTACAAAATAATGTATATTATGTTCCACGTAGAGGTAGGCATGTTGTATTGCTTTAACAGATATAAATAGTTATTGTTTTCATTTTTATAAAAAATGTTTTTGACAGAATTTTATAGCTCCTTGTGTTTATAAATCAAGAAAAAAAATATTTTAAATGGTTTACTATTGTTACTATTTTTAACGATTAATTATTTTTTTAAAAGAGTTAAAATGTAAAAACTTGTAATATATAGAACAAAATTTCAATCGTAATTAAAATTTCAGAGTGAAGAAAACATGCATTTTTCAAATACATCAATTTTTTTGAGAATATTGCAGAACTTAATAGTGCCTGAAAGCAAAAGGATTTAATGCCATGGTCTAACGTTCCGATTGATCACACAAATGTAACCAACCTACTTTGGCTTCATCTGTAAACGTTGCAGATCAGCCTAATCTAGCCGTCTTTTTATCATACTACTACGCCTTATCTCAACTTCTTATGATCATAGACGTAAACATCGGTGGGTCGGAACGTAAGGAGGTGATGACTCAGATAGATAATAGTCAGGCAGAAAGCCCCCAACATACCATGCACAAGTGAGTGTGCACGCTTTAACTGCGTCCTCAGAAGAAATTTATAATACGTGAATTTAAATTTCAAGTTACATTAAAGGACAAGTTGTGCGTTAACTAATAACAATGTTTAACAGCTATATAGAGAATTTCAAGTTGATTACTTCACTAGATCTAAGAGCTCCCACAAGTTGCGTGTAGAGTTTGCGACCGGCCAAGTCTCCACAAACACGTATATGTGTGTGTGTGTGTGTGTGTGTGTGTGTGTGTGTGTGTGTGTGTGTGTGTGTGTGTGTGTGTGTGTGTGTGTGTGTGTGTGTGTGTGTGTGTGTGTGTGTGTGTGTGTGTGTGTGTGTGTGTGTGTGTGTGTGTGTGTGTGTGTGTGTGTGTGTGTGTGTGTGTGTGTGTGTGTGTGTGTGTGTGTGTGTGTGTGTGTGTGTGTGTGTGTGTGTGTGTGTGTGTGTGTGTGTGTGTGTGTGTGTGTGTGTGTGTGTGTGTGTGTGTGTGTGTGTGTGTGTGTGTGTGTGTGTGTGTGTGTGTGTGTGTGTGTGTGTGTGTGTGTGTGTGTGTGTGTGTGTGTGTGTGTGTGTGTGTGTGTGTGTGTGTGTGTGTGTGTGTGTGTGTGTGTGTGTGTGTGTGTGTGTGTGTGTGTGTGTGTGTGTGTGTGTGTGTGTGTGTGTGTGTGTGTGTGTGTGTGTGTGTGTGTGTGTGTGTGTGTGTGTGTGTGTGTGTGTGTGTGTGTGTGTGTGTGTGTGTGTGTGTGTGTGTGTGTGTGTGTGTGTGTGTGTGTGTGTGTGTGTGTGTGTGTGTGTGTGTGTGTGTGTGTGTGTGTGTGTGTGTGTGTGTGTGTGTGTGTGTGTGTGTGTGTGTGTGTGTGTGTGTGTGTGTGTGTGTGTGTGTGTGTGTGTGTGTGTGTGTGTGTGTGTGTGTGTGTGTGTGTGTGTGTGTGTGTGTGTGTGTGTGTGTGTGTGTGTGTGTGTGTGTGTGTGTGTGTGTGTGTGTGTGTGTGTGTGTGTGTGTGTGTGTGTGTGTGTGTGTGTGTGTGTGTGTGTGTGTGTGTGTGTGTGTGTGTGTGTGTGTGTGTGTGTGTGTGTGTGTGTGTGTGTGTGTGTGTGTGTGTGTGTGTGTGTGTGTGTGTGTGTGTGTGTGTGTGTGTGTGTGTGTGTGTGTGTGTGTGTGTGTGTGTGTGTGTGTGTGTGTGTGTGTGTGTGTGTGTGTGTGTGTGTGTGTGTGTGTGTGTGTGTGTGTGTGTGTGTGTGTGTGTGTGTGTGTGTGTGTGTGTGTGTGTGTGTGTGTGTGTGTGTGTGTGTGTGTGTGTGTGTGTGTGTGTGTGTGTGTGTGTGTGTGTGTGTGTGTGTGTGTGTGTGTGTGTGTGTGTGTGTGTGTGTGTGTGTGTGTGTGTGTGTGTGTGTGTGTGTGTGTGTGTGTGTGTGTGTGTGTGTGTGTGTGTGTGTGTGTGTGTGTGTGTGTGTGTGTGTGTGTGTGTGTGTGTGTGTGTGTGTGTGTGTGTGTGTGTGTGTGTGTGTGTGTGTGTGTGTGTGTGTGTGTGTGTGTGTGTGTGTGTGTGTGTGTGTGTGTGTGTGTGTGTGTGTGTGTGTGTGTGTGTGTGTGTGTGTGTGTGTGTGTGTGTGTGTGTGTGTGTGTGTGTGTGTGTGTGTGTGTGTGTGTGTGTGTGTGTGTGTGTGTGTGTGTGTGTGTGTGTGTGTGTGTGTGTGTGTGTGTGTGTGTGTGTGTGTGTGTGTGTGTGTGTGTGTGTGTGTGTGTGTGTGTGTGTGTGTGTGTGTGTGTGTGTGTGTGTGTGTGTGGTGTGTGTGTGTGTGTGTGGTGTGTGTGTGTGTGGTGTGTGTGTGTGTGTGTGTGTGTGTGTGGTGTGCAATGAACCCCCCCTTTGCCTCGCTACCTGCTCTATCTATTCTTAACCACCTGCCTACTGTTTAAAATGCACTTAAGAGCATGCAACTTGACTTTCTGTTTTAAACATGCGCCATACTGTTAACTAATATTGTGAGGACTCTATAGTCATTTTGTCAGTAATTTTGTCAGTTGAAATGTGTGTGTGTGTGTGTGTGTGTGTGTGTGTGTGTGTGTGTGTGTGTGTGTGTGTGTGTGTGTGTGTGTGTGTGTGTGTGTGTGTGTGTGTGTGTGTGTGTGTGTGTGTGTGTGTGTGTGTGTGTGTGTGTGTGTGTGTGTGTGTGTGTGTGTGTGTGTGTGTGTGTGTGTGTGTGTGTGTGTGTGTGTGTGTGTGTGTGTGTGTGTGTGTGTGTGTGTGTGTGTGTGTGTGTGTGTGTGTGTGTGTGTGTGTGTGTGTGTGTGTGTGTGTGTGTGTGTGTGTGTGTGTGTGTGTGTGTGTGTGTGTGTGTGTGTGTGTGTGTGTGTGTGTGTGTGTGTGTGTGTGTGTGTGTGTGTGTGTGTGTGTGTGTGTGTGTGTGTGTGTGTGTGTGTGTGTGTGTGTGTGTGTGTGTGTGTGTGTGTGTGTGTGTGTGTGTGTGTGTGTGTGTGTGTGTGTGTGTGTGTGTGTGTGTGTGTGTGTGTGTGTGTGTGTGTGTGTGTGTGTGTGTGTGTGTGTGTGTGTGTGTGTGTGTGTGTGTGTGTGTGTGTGTGTGTGTGTGTGTGTGTGTGTGTGTGTGTGTGTGTGTGTGTGTGTGTGTGTGTGTGTGTGTGTGTGTGTGTGTGTGTGTGTGTGTGTGTGTGTGTGTGTGTGTGTGTGTGTGTGTGTGTGTGTGTGTGTGTGTGTGTGTGTGTGTGTGTGTGTGTGTGTGTGTGTGTGTGTGTGTGTGTGTGTGTGTGTGTGTGTGTGTGTGTGTGTGTGTGTGTGTGTGTGTGTGTGTGTGTGTGTGTGTGTGTGTGTGTGTGTGTGTGTGTGTGTGTGTGTGTGTGTGTGTGTGTGTGTGTGTGTGTGTGTGTGTGTGTGTGTGTGTGTGTGTGTGTGTGTGTGTGTGTGTGTGTGTGTGTGTGTGTGTGTGTGTGTGTGTGTGTGTGTGTGTGTGTGTGTGTGTGTGTGTGTGTGTGTGTGTGTGTGTGTGTGTGTGTGTGTGTGTGTGTGTGTGTGTGTGTGTGTGTGTGTGTGTGTGTGTGTGTGTGTGTGTGTGTGTGTGTGTGTGTGTGTGTGTGTGTGTGTGTGTGTGTGTGTGTGTGTGTGTGTGTGTGTGTGTGTGTGTGTGTGTGTGTGTGTGTGTGTGTGTGTGTGTGTGTGTGTGTGTGTGTGTGTGTGTGTGTGTGTGTGTGTGTGTGTGTGTGTGTGTGTGTGTGTGTGTGTGTGTGTGTGTGTGTGTGTGTGTGTGTGTGTGTGTGTGTGTGTGTGTGTGTGTGTGTGTGTGTGTGTGTGTGTGTGTGTGTGTGTGTGTGTGTGTGTGTGTGTGTGTGTGTGTGTGTGTGTGTGTGTGTGTGTGTGTGTGTGTGTGTGTGTGTGTGTGTGTGTGTGTGTGTGTGTGTGTGTGTGTGTGTGTGTGTGTGTGTGTGTGTGTGTGTGTGTGTGTGTGTGTGTGTGTGTGTGTGTGTGTGTGTGTGTGTGTGTGTGGTGTGTGTGTGGTGTGTGTGTGGTGTGTGTGTGGTGTGTGTGTGGTGTGTGTGTGGTGTGTGTGTGGTGTGTGTGTGGTGTGTGTGTGTGTGTGTGGTGTGTGTGTGGTGTGTGTGTGGTGTGTGTGTGGTGTGTGTGTGTTGTGTGTGTGGTGTGTGTGTGGTGTGTGTGTGGTGTGTGTGTGGTGTGTGTGTGGTGTGTGTGTGGTGTGTGTGTGGTGTGTGTGTGGTGTGTGTGTGGTGTGTGTGTGGTGTGTGTGTGGTGTGTGTGTGTGGTGTGTGTGTGTGGTGTGTGTGTGTGGTGTGTGTGTGTGGTGTGTGTGTGTGGTGTGTGTGTGGTGTGTGTGTGGTGTGTGTGTGGTGTGTGTGTGGTGTGTGTGTGGTGTGTGTGTGGTGTGTGTGTGGTGTGTGTGTGGTGTGTGTGTGGTGTGTGTGTGGTGTGTGTGTGTGGTGTGTGTGTGGTGTGTGTGTGGTGTGTGTGTGGTGTGTGTGTGGTGTGTGTGTGGTGTGTGTGTGGTGTGTGTGTGTTGTGTGTGTGTTGTGTGTGTGTTGTGTGTGTGTTGTGTGTGTGTTGTGTGTGTTGTGTGTGTGTTGTGTGTGTGTTGTGTGTGTGTTGTGTGTGTGTTGTGTGTGTGTTGTGTGTGTGTTGTGTGTGTGTTGTGTGTGTGTTGTGTGTGTGTTGTGTGTGTGTGGTGTGTGTGGTGTGTGTGGTGTGTGTGGTGTGTGTGGTGTGTGTGGTGTGTGTGGTGTGTGTGGTGTGTGTGGTGTGTGTGGTGTGTGTGGTGTGTGTGGTGTGTGTGGTGTGTGTGGTGTGTGTGGTGTGTGTGGTGTGTGTGGTGTGTGTGGTGTGTGTGGTGTGTGTGGTGTGTGTGGTGTGTGTGGTGTGTGTGGTGTGTGTGGTGTGTGTGGTGTGTGTGTGTGTGTGTGTGTGTGTGTGTGTGTGTGTGTGTGTGTGTGTGTGTGTGTGTGTGTGTGTGTGTGTGTGTGTGTGTGTGTGTGTGTGTGTGTGTGTGTGTGTGTGTGTGTGTGTGTGTGTGTGTGTGTGTGTGTGTGTGTGTGTGTGTGTGTGTGTGTGTGTGTGTGTGTGTGTGTGTGTGTGTGTGTGTGTGTGTGTGTGTGTGTGTGTGTGTGTGTGTGTGTGTGTGTGTGTGTGTGTGTGTGTGTGTGTGTGTGTGTGTGTGTGTGTGTGTGTGTGTGTGTGTGTGTGTGTGTGTGTGTGTGTGTGTGTGTGTGTGTGTGTGTGTGTGTGTGTGTGTGTGTGTGTGTGTGTGTGTGTGTGTGTGTGTGTGTGTGTGTGTGTGTGTGTGTGTGTGTGTGTGTGTGTGTGTGTGTGTGTGTGTGTGTGTGTGTGTGTGTGTGTGTGTGTGTGTGTGTGTGTGTGTGTGTGTGTGTGTGTGTGTGTGTGTGTGTGTGTGTGTGTGTGTGTGTGTGTGTGTGTGTGTGTGTGTGTGTGTGTGTGTGTGTGTGTGTGTGTGTGTGTGTGTGTGTGTGTGTGTGTGTGTGTGTGTGTGTGTGTGTGTGTGTGTGTGTGTGTGTGTGTGTGTGTGTGTGTGTGTGTGTGTGTGTGTGTGTGTGTGTGTGTGTGTGTGTGTGTGTGTGTGTGTGTGTGTGTGTGTGTGTGTGTGTGTGTGTGTGTGTGTGTGTGTGTGTGTGTGTGTGTGTGTGTGTGTGTGTGTGTGTGTGTGTGTGTGTGTGTGTGTGTGTGTGTGTGTGTGTGTGTGTGTGTGTGTGTGTGTGTGTGTGTGTGTGTGTGTGTGTGTGTGTGTGTGTGTGTGTGTGTGTGTGTGTGTGTGTGTGTGTGTGTGTGTGTGTGTGTGTGTGTGTGTGTGTGTGTGTGTGTGTGTGTGTGTGTGTGTGTGTGTGTGTGTGTGTGTGTGTGTGTGTGTGTGTGTGTGTGTGTGTGTGTGTGTGTGTGTGTGTGTGTGTGTGTGTGTGTGTGTGTGTGTGTGTGTGTGTGTGTGTGTGTGTGTGTGTGTGTGTGTGTGTGTGTGTGTGTGTGTGTGTGTGTGTGTGTGTGTGTGTGTGTGTGTGTGTGTGTGTGTGTGTGTGTGTGTGTGTATACATATAATTATTACTCAAACGCGTTTCAAGAAGAAATCTGTCATCTTCAGTGAGTAAAATGTATAAGTTATAACACGATATTAGTAATTAATCAGAGTGTTCATAATACAAGTACAGTATTCCTAATACTGGGAAATGGTGTTGTAGCGTTTACAAACTCTTATTGCGATTGCTTTTTGCTTAAGCCGCAACAGCGGAAATGTAAACCCAATTTATAAATTAGCTAAGAACGCGATGTGTTTTGTAAGTGATGGCCGGAGCCAATTTCGGCTCATGGCTCATTTTACGGTTCTTTTTCCTATATTCTCGGTTTACGAGTTTAACAATAAACTGAAGGGGGTGGCCACCGTGTAATTGTCTTTGTATGGGGCGCGGCGTGATTTGAGATCACGCGAGGTCACGTGACCTCCGGCTTTAACTATCTCCTTCTGTTGCTTTCCTTGCTGGTGTTTTCGCCGAGTCAAAAGTATCATTAAAATTACTGACTTTAATATTGTTGTTTTGCTTAAACCGCAGGACGTATTGTTATAAACGTGATTAATGTTTAGTTGTTCTCTCTCGTAGTTTTTTTTTATTTTTTAAACTTACTTAATATTTTATACTAATGTACTAAAACTATTTCGATTTTTAACATAGATTTTGTATTAGATATTATAATGTATCATATAGAGCTGTCTGCAATTATAAATTCTTTTATCATATCTTATTAACATTTTTACTTAAGGTTACACTATAAAGTTATCTTGAATTGGGATTCAAAGATCTAGTAAAATAAACAAAAATATTTTAAAATCAATTCCTACTTAGATTAACAAACCAAAATTTCAGTTTCTTGCTAAGAAATTTCTTTCTTAGTTTTTATTAAATAAGTTACAACTAATATAAAGAGTGTAACACAAACCTATGTCTTACAGCTGTTTATCACATATTCTATAACATAAATACAGCTTTTCTATGAGATCAAGAGTTATTACTTATTTTAAGCCGAATAGGAAGAAATGAAAATATATTGAATATCTTGCCTCTTTTGTGGAACTTTTTCTCCCTTATAAAACAAAAATAATTTCATTATGAAAT
>JBAIZL010000005.1:217276406-217278906 GCA_036971475.1 Prosapia bicincta
GTGTGTGTGGTGTGTGTGTGGTGTGTGTGTGGTGTGTGTGTGGTGTGTGTGTGGTGTGTGTGTGGTGTGTGTGTGGTGTGTGTGTGGTGTGTGTGTGGTGTGTGTGTGGTGTGTGTGTGGTGTGTGTGTGGTGTGTGTGTGTGGTGTGTGTGTGGTGTGTGTGTGGTGTGTGTGTGGTGTGTGTGTGGTGTGTGTGTGGTGTGTGTGTGGTGTGTGTGTGGTGTGTGTGTGGTGTGTGTGTGGTGTGTGTGTGGTGTGTGTGTGGTGTGTGTGTGGTGTGTGGGTGGTGTGTGTGTGGTGTGTGTGTGGTGTGTGTGTGGTGTGTGTGTGGTGTGTGTGTGGTGTGTGTGTGGTGTGTGTGTGGTGTGTGTGTGGTGTGTGTGTGTTGTGGGTGGTGTGTGTGTGTTGTGTGTGTGTTGTGTGTGTGTTGTGTGTGTGTGGTGTGTGTGGTGTGTGGTGGTGTGTGTGGTGTGTGTGGTGTGTGTGGTGTGTGTGGTGTGTGTGGTGTGTGTGGTGTGTGTGGTGTGTGGTGTGTGTGGTGTGTGTGGTGTGTGTGGTGTGTGTGGTGTGTGTGGTGTGTGTGTGTGTGTGTGGTGTGTGTGTGTGTGTGTGTGTGTGTGTGTGTGTGTGTGTGTGTGTGTGTGTGTGTGTGTGTGTGTGTGTGTGTGTGTGTGTGTGTGTGTGTGTGTGTGTGTGTGTGTGTGTGTGTGTGTGTGTGTGTGTGTGTGTGTGTGTGTGTGTGTGTGTGTGTGTGTGTGTGTGTGTGTGTGTGTGTGTGTGTGTGTGTGTGTGTGTGTGTGTGTGTGTGTGTGTGTGTGTGTGTGTGTGTGTGTGTGTGTGTGTGTGTGTGTGTGTGTGTGTGTGTGTGTGTGTGTGTGTGTGTGTGTGTGTGTGTGTGTGTGTGTGTGTGTGTGTGTGTGTGTGTGTGTGTGTGTGTGTGTGTGTGTGTGTGTGTGTGTGTGTGTGTGTGTGTGTGTGTGTGTGTGTGTGTGTGTGTGTGTGTGTGTGTGTGTGTGTGTGTGTGTGTGTGTGTGTGTGTGTGTGTGTGTGTGTGTGTGTGTGTGTGTGTGTGTGTGTGTGTGTGTGTGTGTGTGTGTGTGTGTGTGTGTGTGTGTGTGTGTGTGTGTGTGTGTGTGTGTGTGTGTGTGTGTGTGTGTGTGTGTGTGTGTGTGTGTATACATATAATTATTACTCAAACGCGTTTCAAGAAGAAATCTGTCATCTTCAGTGAGTAAAATGTATAAGTTATAACACGATATTAGTAATTAATCAGAGTGTTCATAATACAAGTACAGTATTCCTAATACTGGGAAATGGTGTTGTAGCGTTTACAAACTCTTATTGCGATTGCTTTTTGCTTAAGCCGCAACAGCGGAAATGTAAACCCAATTTATAAATTAGCTAAGAACGCGATGTGTTTTGTAAGTGATGGCCGGAGCCAATTTCGGCTCATGGCTCATTTTACGGTTCTTTTTCCTATATTCTCGGTTTACGAGTTTAACAATAAACTGAAGGGGGTGGCCACCGTGTAATTGTCTTTGTATGGGGCGCGGCGTGATTTGAGATCACGCGAGGTCACGTGACCTCCGGCTTTAACTATCTCCTTCTGTTGCTTTCCTTGCTGGTGTTTTCGCCGAGTCAAAAGTATCATTAAAATTACTGACTTTAATATTGTTGTTTTGCTTAAACCGCAGGACGTATTGTTATAAACGTGATTAATGTTTAGTTGTTCTCTCTCGTAGTTTTTTTTTATTTTTTAAACTTACTTAATATTTTATACTAATGTACTAAAACTATTTCGATTTTTAACATAGATTTTGTATTAGATATTATAATGTATCATATAGAGCTGTCTGCAATTATAAATTCTTTTATCATATCTTATTAACATTTTTACTTAAGGTTACACTATAAAGTTATCTTGAATTGGGATTCAAAGATCTAGTAAAATAAACAAAAATATTTTAAAATCAATTCCTACTTAGATTAACAAACCAAAATTTCAGTTTCTTGCTAAGAAATTTCTTTCTTAGTTTTTATTAAATAAGTTACAACTAATATAAAGAGTGTAACACAAACCTATGTCTTACAGCTGTTTATCACATATTCTATAACATAAATACAGCTTTTCTATGAGATCAAGAGTTATTACTTATTTTAAGCCGAATAGGAAGAAATGAAAATATATTGAATATCTTGCCTCTTTTGTGGAACTTTTTCTCCCTTATAAAACAAAAATAATTTCATTATGAAATTTAAATAATTCTTTAAAAATACTGTGTTAACATCAGGTTTCACCTACTACAAGTTTTTAAAAAAATGTAATTGAACCTGAGTGGATAAATAAAAATTATTTTATTAACGATTGAAAATTTGAACAAGATATATGTGAGGACAGTGTGAACTAATAGAAGGAATTGAAAAAATGTTATCATAACACTATAACTAAAGAGCTCTAACGCACTAATTGCTTTGCGTTTATCCTATCCATTATCCTTTG
>JBAIZL010000005.1:217281406-217553906 GCA_036971475.1 Prosapia bicincta
GTGTGTGTGTGTGTGTGTGTGTGTGTGTGTGTGTGTGTGTGTGTGTGTGTGTGTGTGTGTGTGTGTGTGTGTGTGTGTGTGTGTGTGTGTGTGTGTGTGTGTGTGTGTGTGTGTGTGTGTGTGTGTGTGTGTGTGTGTGTGTGTGTGTGTGTGTGTGTGTGTGTGTGTGTGTGTGTGTGTGTGTGTGTGTGTGTGTGTGTGTGTGTGTGTGTAGGGGGGTACTTCATCACGTGCGCAGTGTCACCAACCTGGGGCATACCTGCAGTCAATGGAGACCTTGAGAGGTCTTTATGACAGGTTTTGATCAAGAAGAAGGATACAAAACAGGAGATAGTATTAGGCAGGTCTAGGGTGAGGAAATAACGAAGCCACTTTTATAGGACTCTCGGCCAGGATTATACTAGTGCAATATGGAGGTAGGACTTCATCATGTACACAGTGTCGCCAACCTGGAGCATACCTGCGGTCTATGGAGACCATTGAGAGGTCTTTATGAAAGGTTTTGTTCAAGAAGAAGGATATAAAACAGGAGATAGTATTAGACAGGTCCTGAGTAAAGACACAACGAAACCCCTTGTACAGGACTCTAGGCCAGGATTATCCTGGTGCAATGTGCAGATAGGACCTCATCACGTGCGCAGTGTCACCAACCTGGAGCATACCTGCGGTCTATGGAGACCATTGAGAGGTCTTTATGAAAGGTTTTGTTCAAGAAGAAGGATATAAAACAGGAGATAGTATTAGGCAGGTCTAGGGTGAGGAAATAACGAAGCCACTTTTATAGGACTCTCGGCCAGGATTATACTGGTGCAATATGGAGGTAGGACTTCATCACGTACGCAGTGTCGCCAACCTGGAGCATACCTGCGGTCTATGGAGACCATTGAGTGGTCTTTATGACAGTTTTTGATCAAGAAGAAGGACATGAAACAGCTGATAGAATTAGGCAGGTCTAGGGTAAGGACATAACGAAGCCACTTTTACAGGACTCTCGGCCAGGATTATCCTGGTGCAATGTGGAGTTAGGACTTCATCACGTGCTCAGTGTCACTAACCTGGAGCATACCTGCGGTCTATGGAGACCATTGATAAGTCTTTATGACAGTTATTTATCAAGAAAAGGTATTGAAACAGGAAGTAGAATTAGGTAGGTCTACGGTAAGGACATAATTAATCCTTACTATAAATAGGGGAAATCATGGCAAAAGCATCATACCTGTCCTCAGCCATAGTGTAGACAGCTTCTACTCACTACTAGGAATTTGAAAAATCTATAAAACTCTGTCACGCTATTGGTGAGTAACTTTTATCCATCCTTTCTTAGTGTCGTATCTTAACATCTAAAGAACTTTCACCTCTAAATGACTCTTTCTAAAGTCTATCAACCAGAGAGAACGTTCTTACCAGTTGCTAGTAGTGAATGGGTCGGTAAATCTGTGAAGTGAGTCACTGGAGAAGTCGCGTGGACGGAAACGTGGCGTGAACGTAGCGCGGTGCGTGCTTTGATGTGACGTCATAAGTCATCGAGCCGCTTGACTGCAATCAGTACTACACTGTATTGCCGATACTGATGTCATACTCACGGGTCACGAACTAATAGGCCTCTTGTTCTTTAATCGTTATATCTCGTTGTAGTATGGACAGTTAAAATTGTTGGTCTTGGTGATACCTAGGACTTTATTACAGCATTATAGGCAGTTCATTCTAATTTAAAAGCTATTGTTTCTTATTTTGCCATGAATCTTCTTCTACGTCTATTCTGTTCATAGCTATTCTAATCCCATTATACCATGATTTCCTTGGTCTTTCTTTCCTTCTTCGTCTTTTTAGGATCTATTTCCAAGTTTTTAAAGATATTGTTCTCATATGACCGTACCAGTAAAGATGATTTAATAACAATGATGTCCAGAAACTGTTTTCCATTACATTTATTCGTTTCTGTATATTCTAACGTCAGAACCGTAAATGACTGTACCTTCCACCAGTGTTGTAAATATGTGTCTTTTTGTTATTTTCTTTATGTCCTTATTCCACAATAATGAATTTAGTTGCCTTGTAATATTTCTTCCTCTCCTCATTATCTGCAATATGTCTTTTCTGTCGTTTCCATCTTCATTCAATGTTACTCCCCGATATTTGTATTCTCTAGTATTTTAAAATACCAAAGAGTATTTATAAAAAAAGATAATTTATAAAATTGTCAGGGTGTTAACAGATCCATTTTATCGTTTCAGTATATGATACTTAATGTTTTAAATACATAAAACCTCTCAATCACAAAAACTTTTCATTCAAATCCTATGCACATTTTGATTGTAAATCAAAAATCTACTGAGGAAAACATCTACTGAAGCTAGCTGCTCTTTATTCTTGTTAGGAGCAGTCGAATATTACGGGCAGTAATTCTAATAATTTTATCTGAAGATGATTGCTTAAAATCGAAATGTGCAAAGGATTTAAATACACGTTTTTGTCTTTAGGAGGCTTTATTTAATTTTAAAATAAAAAACTACATCAAAGTTATTATACGTTACCTTAAAATGCTCAAAAATACAAGAAATAAGTCATTTTAAATGAGATTTAAAATAGTGGGTAAAACTTACAATAAATATACTCAATTTACAAACACACTCATTTACTAAAACACATAGGAGGTATATGAGCGGTATATCGCTAGCACACTGTACCACATGTGCGTGTGTGTCGTCCCGGAGATGGTCAAAAGGAAAAGAAAATTATATAGGGTCCTACTTATTGAAATGAATAGATGGAAACATCAGAAAGTACTTACGATAGGAGACTTTACGATACCACACTCTGGTAACTGGAGTTGAAAGGTTATTAAGAATTTGGCGGTTTTATATAAGTCCCTACCTCAATTCTACATAAATTCACAGCCCTTCTTTACAACTATTGTACTTCTGTGGTCTATGGGACTCAAAGGGTTCCGAAGATAAGGCTGAGATAGAGACTTATACTGGTTGACGCACATAAAAGTTGCCCCGTAAACGTAAAATGCAACATAATTGAAATTAAATATGTTTGTTTACGACATATCTTGGATTATTGTAGTAATTTAAAAATACCGATTAATATTTTATTCAATATTCTAATATTGGTACGTTAATACATATGTTGAAAGCTGTCACCGTCAGCTTGTACACATAAGGTAGCGCGGTATAGCATTTTCTGAAATACAGGCTGAAGCTCAGGAGCCGTGATGGTTGGTGATCGCTATATTTACTGGTGTATACTTTATTCTTTAAATTTCCCCAAAAGTAATAATCACAAGGAGACAAATCCAGTGATCGCGGCGACCATAAACCTAAAGGATAGTCCTCTCGGCGGTAAAACGCCGCTCACATGAGTCTATGATTCACGAGGCGTGTGACAAGTCTTGTAGGTAAAACCGTTTTCAGGTCTAACGGGGTGGGATATGCCTCCCTAGGACGAAGTCCCTAGTCTGGGGGTCCGGCCCTTAGGTAAGGCCGCCAGAAAGTGGGTAAAGGTGATTGCACTTCCTGGACCGAACTAAGCAGACAGGTTATAGAGCAACGGAGACCTGGCCGTCAGGAAAGTTCTACTATAGTTTGATTTAAAACAGAATATGGTTATACGTAGGGGAAATCGACCAGAGGAAGTGGGGATTACAGGCTTCTGAGGGAATAGGAGGTTCATATCTTGCTGCGTGGGTGAGCCATGTTGCCAATTCGACGTTAAACTTCCGTTCGTCGCTCAGTCTCAATGTAGCTGTGGTGGAGTGAGTTACGTGTAGCTTGCTTCGTTCTGCAATTTCAGTTTTGCTTCCCTTTAACAGTCTTTTCAAGACTCGGAATGTTTTTAAATTCCCTCTATTACCTCACTCTCTCCTTATATATATATATATATATATATATATATATATATATATATATATATATATATATATATATATATATATATATATATATATATATATATATATATAGTATAAAATATATAGTACAAATTTTCAATCGTTAATAAAATACTTTTTTATCCATCCGATCAAGTTCAAATACATTTTTTAAACCTGTAGGGGATGATAATTTATTTTAATAAAGTTTTTTCAAATATTTATTGAATAATATAATTACAAAACTTTGGGGGTCTAGGTCGGTTTCGAACTGAGTATCTTCATGTTTTAAGTTTATCGCTTTTTGGGACTGGGCCAACTTTCCATAGATATAACTAACCTCTGAAAGATCTATATGAAAATCCTCCATTTTAGAATAAAAAATATGATTTTTTGGGGGGAAAATCTGTAAGTTTTTGAATGATTTCACCAACTAGCTACTCTTGACGATATTAGTCGCTGGCAAAGGCAGGTTGACTGTCACAGCGCGTTCGATCTGTCAACACCGCATCCCTAACCTACCACAAACCCATTCCTATTCTACTTTAAATCAAAGTATAGTCCCGTTAGTTTCGATAGAGCGGTCGAACCGCTGTCACTGGCAATGGCAGGTTGACTGTCACAGCGTTCGATCTGACAACACCGCATCCCTAACCTACCACAAACCCATTCCTATTCTACTTTAAATCAAAGTATAGTCCCGTTAGTTCCGGTAGAGCGGTCGAACCGCTGTCACTGGCAATGGCAGGTTGACAGTCACAGCGCGTTCGATCTGTCAACACCGCATCCCTAACCTACCACAAACCCATTCCTATTCTACTTTAAATCAAAGTATAGTCCCGTTAGTTCCGGTCGAGCGGTCGAACCGCTGTCACTGGCAAAGGCAGGTTTACTGTCACAGCGTTCGATCTGTCAACACCGCATCCCTAACCTACCACAAACCCGTTCCTATTCTACTTTAAATCAAAGCATAGTCCCGTTAGTTCCGATAGAGCGGTCGAACCGCTGTCACTGGCAAAGGCAGGTTGACTGTCACAGCGCGTTCGATCTGTCAACACCGCATCCCTAACCTACCACAAACCCATTCCTATTCTACTTTAAATCAAAGTATAGTCCCGTTAGTTCCGGTAGAGCGGTCGAACCGCTGTCACTGGCAATGGCAGGTTGACTGTCACAGCGTTCGATCTGACAACACCGCATCCCTAACCTACCACAAACCCATTCCTATTCTACTTTAAATCAAAGTATAGTCTCGTTAGTTCCGGTAGAGCGGTCGAACCGCTGTCACTGGTAGAGTTCGTCTCGTCCCAGTGGCGGGCCGGTGACAAGTCATGGCTTTATTGTAAGAAAGACTCTTACATATTGGTACCAAGTCTCGGGGTACCACGCACCCGGTCTGAAGCTAGTCACCCGGACAGAAATCACGAGTTTCAGGTTGGATGCGTGGTGGCAGAGGTATCATTAACTAGACTGTACATCTCTCTAACTTTATGGCTAAAACTGTGTACTTTGGCAAAGGATATAAGAGCCGAGAGGTTCTATGGCTCATTTGCCATACTCTTCTGTTTCAACATCGTTTTACTTTTTCAACTTTTTCACAAAGCACGACTACACGATTGGTAAAATCAAAGTAATTTTAATAATTTGATCGAAACTCTCCATGGATACATCGGTATAAACATTGTACAAGCTCAGCCTTTTACGTTACATGGGTACTTTTATGTGCGCCACCCTGTTTAAATCTCAATATCAGCCCTATATAAATTCACAGCCACTTTTAACATTCTTAGTTCATAACAGTTATACGAAGCATAAATAAAAACTCTGTAATGCCATTAAAAAATAATTAATTAAACATACCATTACGCACGAGTAAAATTCTAAGCTATAATAATTTTCTTTATGTAACTGTTAACAATCGTGTCTAGGCGATGATAACCTCAATAGGTTTTTCGCCTGGAAAAAAAAAAAAACAAAAAAAAAAAAACAATCGTGTCATACAAAACGGTTGTGGTAAGTGGGTCAACATAAATCCAAGTAATATTCTCCCATGACCTGTTTTTTACTCTCTTTCCATACGCTTGATAGACAGTCTGAAGTCACTTTAAAAACTTAATTTTAACTTGTAATCTGGTTACAGCATAATACAGAAACAACAAATAACAGAAACAACAAATAAAGCCTTCTAAATTATACCAAAAAGTACAGGTATTTCGTTTAGACTTTAAATGACCTATATAAAATATTTTGTTACGAGATTATTAACAATCAAAATCCCCTAAGGTAAATATAGTTCAGATTTTAGTATTGTATTTTCAGTCCCCAGACTAGCATACTAACTTTTAAAAATGATAGCCTAATAAATGTCGGGAAAAGCTTAGATCATTATAGATGATTGTTGTAATAATAATATACAGGTATATAGGCCTCGACAAGAAAGCGTTCAAAAATTATACACCCTTACACACACTCGTTTGTGTGTGTGTGTATGTGTGTGTGTGTGTGTGTGTGTGTGTGTGTGTGTGTGTGTGTGTGCGTGTGCGTGTGCGTGTGCGTGTGCGTGTGCGTGTGCGTGTGCGTGTGCGCGTGCGCGTGCGCGTGCGAGTGCGAGTGTGTGTGTGTGTGTGTGTGTGTGTGTGTGTGTGTGTGTGTGTGTGTGTGTGTGCGTGCGCGAGTGTGTGCGCGTGTGCGCGTGTGTGCGCGTGCGCGCGTGCGTGCGTGCGTGCGTGCGTGCGTGCGTGTGTGTGTGTGTGTGTGTGTGTGTGTGTGTGTGTGTGTGTGTGTGTGTGTGTGTGTGTGTGTGTGTGTGTGTGTGTAATTACAATAAAAATAATAGGCCTATGCATGATGCAAATAGGGTTTATAAAATAAAATATGACGATTGCCATAAATATTAGGCTATGTAGAACAAACATAAAAGAAAATGAAGAACACACACAAGAAACAACTAAAAGCATATAGAAAGCCACATTTATATAGCCCATAAATCAATTTTTTATAAATTCAATTTGAAAAACAAAAGGTCTCTAGTTCAAACAATATAACTTTAATTAAGAAGATGATTAAAGGAATAAAAGTTAATTAATGTCAAAATTTTGAAATTTATAAATATCATAATCGAAAGTAAACATCATAATATAGACCTAATATTTAAAGTTCTAGAACATTTAAAAACATCGAAATCTTGTTGCTGTTCGTGACGAGCTGGTTGTTAATCACTTGTTACACTTTTGCTATTACTTGCGACCAGACTTTTTGTTAACTAAAGGTTGTTAAATTAAGTTGCAACAACTACAATAAGTTCTATATTGGACAAACAGGCAGATCTTTCGCCGGAAGATATAAAGAAAACAAAAGCACACGGCACACTACTATTGTGAATCCAACTTCGCAAATCACCTAATGGACACTAAACACTCATGCAAAGGTATGGGAAATAACATGAGCATCCTCCACACATGCAACAAATGCCATAAATTAAACACTATAGAACAGTATGAAATATTTAGACATAGCAACTTTTGCTACGTCTACACGTAGCAACTTTTGCTAGCATTACACATAAAAATGACATCCTAAATGAACAAACACGGCACAGATCACACATACTCTTCGATCACGTCACTTCTAACTTTCAAAAAAATGGTACTGAGGAAGCACAACTGCAGCATTCCTAGCGGCAAAAATACGAGGCTGAATAAGTCGTAAGACGAAAACGTTTCTTCCAAGTGTAAGTTAACAATTTAACAACCTTTAGTTAACAAAAGGTCTGGTCGCAAGTGATAGCAAAAGTGTAATAAGGCATTTAAAAACGCCACATAAATGTGACTATGACAATGATGTAACTTAATCATACGTTTTCAGTTTGATTTAATTTTTAATGTTTTGGAAATGTTGGACCTATTATCCTGCGAGAAGGTTAAATTATATTTTTTATAAATATTATTGATCTTTTTACATTTAATATATTTGTAATAATAATAGAGCCTATATATAAAATATGTTGTTTGTATAATAATAAAAACAACTGAGGTATTCAAATACAAGAATTATTTATTAATTTTTATTCAAAAATAAATCTTGTATTTGAATAACTTAGCTGTTTTTATATAGCCCTATACCGTGGTTAGGTGCGATAGTGTGTGTGTGTGTGTGTGTGTGTGTGTGTGTGTGTGTGTGTGTGTGTGTGTGTGTGTGTGTGTGCGTGTGTGCGTGTGTGTGTGTGTGTGTGTGTGTGTGTGTGTGAACGTGTGTGTGCGTGTTTGCGCAGGAGCGTGTCTACATTATACAAGTGCATAATGTAGCAAAATTAAATTCAAGATGGGAACATTTACTATTAAATATAGTAGTTACGGATAAAATTAGTGAATTCTAATTTGAGAACCATATTAAGACATTTGCTCGTCGTTTGTTTTTCTATAAACTAACACCTTCCTTAAAACTCAATTTGTTGCTTATTACAGACTTTTTAACACTTAACAGGTGACAGGTCGGGCGGAAGTAGTCATGGAAACGTGAAAGCAACCAACGAGGAGGCAAGATCGATCAACCGGGCGACCAACCACGACTTCCGGTCTGACAAGATGGAGCCACCATCTCATTTCCCTTTCCTCTGCTTTTACATTTGTAGCAATAGAAGAGGATAAGCCCTATTTGAAATTTTATATCAGCCTCGGATAACTAAATTCGACTACTTATGCAGTCAGTGTAGAAAACATGTAACCTATTTACTTTTCATTTTTCTTTTCATTTCACAATTTAAAAATAAATTAAAATATTTATCAAGAATTTTAAAAATTAATGATATTTTATTTTTAAAATATGTTTTTTCCCGTTTCCTTCGTTTCAGTATAATATAGGCATATTTAAAAACAATGTTTGAAAGTTATAAATGTTTCTAATTGTGTTCCTGAAATTCACTTAGGCTTAACAATTATCTTGACATTTGATTAGTTTTGTAATTTACTGTCAAAATGTATGGGGTATTGCACGGGGTTCTACCATTATGCTTGTTGTAAAGCCTGTGATCCTAATAGTGAGAGAGTTTGTGTGTGTGTGTGTGTGTGTGTGTGTGTGTGTGTGTGTGTGTGTGTGTGTGTGTGTGTGTGTGTGTGTGTGTGTGTGTGTGTGTGTGTGTGTGTATGTGTGTGTGTGTGTGTGTGTGTGTGTGTGTGAGTTTTGTCTCTCTCTGTTTCTCTCTCTCCCTCTCTCTTTCTCTCACTCTTTCTCTTTCTCTCTCTCTCTCTCTCTCTCTCGCTTTTTTCTCAAGGTTTCATTGCATTTTCAAAAGCAGAGGGATAGTATCCCTACCGCGCTTGACCATGTTCCAAGCTAATAAGCTTTTTCCATGTAAAATCAGGAGATAGTAAAATGAAACCTTAGTTTCATAAAATCTTATGTTATCACTTATTTTAAGCCAAATGGTACGAAATAACTATATTGGTTACCTTACCCCTTTTGAGAAAAGTTTTTCTCCCATATAAAACTATAATTAATTCATTATTAAATTAGTTATTATAAATAACTGTATAAACATCAAGTCTCATCCCCTAAAATGTTAAAAAATGTACTTGAACTGGACGAATAAGAAGTATTTTATTAACGATTGAAAATTTGAACAAGTAATATACTATAACAAGAGTGTGAACTAATAAAAAAATTTAATAAAAAATATTTAAGCATTTGCAGTGTTTCAATATTACAACGAATTTTAAAGCACTGAGTTTTAAGAATATATTTTATTTTGGATTCAAAAAGGAATGTTAGATTCAGATTTTCTTACAAGTTACACTAACCTATTTTACAAAATTGAATACCATCCCACACTCTCGTGTTTGTGGCAAGAAGATTATTAGACGAAACTCATATAGTCCCAGCATTAAGACTTAGTTTCAGTTAGTGGCAGGCAATAAACATCCCCTCCGACATGCAAATAAACATTAAAACCACAATTAGCTGGAGTATACATATTCATAAGTTGGTACGCCTGCATCAAGCGGCCCGGACGTTATTAATTAGTCGAGGAGAAATAAACTTTGAACATTAATAATCATTTTATGTGCGTCGAGTTTTGGGGTGGAGGTGTAAATTTAATTTAATTTATGAATTAAAGTTTAGACGGAAATACGTTAGGCCTAAATACAAGGAATCGAAATCAAGTAGACCGTTGTTTAGTTTGTACCAGAAAGTTAGTGTAATAAGTAATGTTAAACAGTTGATAACTGATGATGTCATAACAAAAATGCTTGTATTAACATTATATCATAAATTATTAATTATAACCCAAGTTATAACAATTACTATAGTTATATTGTTATGAAAGAAAATACTATATGCAAAGATTATTAAAGTGAATACAGTAGTGTTCCGATTTTCCGAACACATATTATCCAAATTGCTTTCAGATTTTCAGAAAAACAAACCGAGATGGAAATGTACAGCGATTTCCAAAATAATGATTCCGGCTACATATGCTCCGCAAAGATAGCGTAGGGTGTGGGTGCTGCGCAAACATTATTTGGATGCTGAGTCACCGTCTCAGTCCAGTTCTGTATAGTTGGCCGTCGTCCATCGACAGTTGACCGGTCTGGAATTTGTATGTGAAAAAACGAGTTGTCTTATCGTTAACGAAAACTAATTAAAGACCAATAAGATAAAGGTGTGGGTAAAAAGTTGGCTGAGATGTACGGTGATAATCAACTATTGCACACACGGAGCAATCCTACACGTTTAAAGTTTGTGTCAGTGCTTGAAAATCAAGACGAAAGTTATAGAAAATCAATGAAGGCAGTAAAAAACAAATAATTCGAAGATGCCGTTTTCAAGTAGTCTCCCCTATAACTTTCTATGGGAAACCCGATTTCGGGTCTAACTCTTTGTAAAAAAAAAACTAAGATATAGTTTTCCCATTTGCAAGTTGCCCGTTCCCAATTGATTAGGATAATTGGAGTTTTACTGTACTTCTTTATAGCTGTATGTTTTGTACAGCAGAAAAATCATCTCATAAGTCACTGGACGCTGTTCATATTATTTTTAGCTCTAAAGGCTAACATATGATTTCATACATCAGCTGTTTTTATGTTATTGGTTAAATGCGATGTAGAAACGTGGTTTTAACATGTGATTTATGTTATTTTCTTTATTGTACATTGTTAAGTTAAAATGTTTTTGCTAAAAATATAGACGTAATGACGTTGGTGCTAAAATTTTTTTTTAATTATTATATTACTTGTTTTAATGTGTAGAACACGAATATCAACATTTTCTTCCGCGGAAAGTACGGAAAGTTACTTTTTTCACATTTTAAATGTTAGGTTATAATGGCATGTGTAGCGTAAACGAGTTTTATTGATATTGTTAAAAAAAAAATTTTTGTTTTGTTTAATTACTCATTTTAATGTGTAGAACACTATTATTATAAACTATTTTCCGCAGAAAATGCAAAAAGTTAATTTTTCTGCACATTTTTAATGTTAGTCTGTAATAGCATGTATAGCGTGAACCGGCCGCGCAGTAGCTACAGCGCACTGCACTACGTCAAAGTCAGTTTATTTATATTTTATTCAACATTATTATCTACCTAGATTAAAGTATACCTACGAAGTATCCAGTCAGGATAGATATGGTCGTAATTTTCTGCATCGGCAATAAGTCTAAATATTTACCAAAATTATAACCAAATCTATCCTGACTGAATACTTCGCAAGTAGGCCTATACTTCAATACAGGTAGATAGTAATGTTAAATAAAATTATTACCAAATCCATCCTCACTGGATACTTAGTAGGTATATTTTAATATAGGTAGATAGCAACTTTGAATAAAATTATAACCAAATCTATCCTCACTGGATACTTCGTAGGTATATTTTAATATAGATAGATAGCAATTTTGAATAAAATTATAACCAAATCTATCCTCACTGGATACTTCATAGGTATATTTTAATATAGGTAGATAGCAATTTTGAATAAAATTATAACCAAATCTATCCTCACTGGATACTTCGTAGGTATATTTTAATATAGGTAGATAGCGATTCCGAATAAAATTATAACCAAATCTATCCTCACTGGATACTTCGTAGGTATATTTTAATATAGGTAGATAGCAATTCCGAATAAAATTATAACCAAATCTATCCTCACTGGATACTTCGTAGGTATATTTTAATATAGGTAGATAGCAACTTTGAATAAAATTATAACCAAATCTATCCTCACTGGATACTTCGTAGGTATATTTAATATAGATAGATAGCAATTTTGAATAAAATTATAACCAAATCTATCCTCACTGGATACTTCGTAGGTATATTTTAATATAGGTAGATAGCAATTCCGAATAAAATTATAACCAAATCTATCCTCACTGGATACTTCGTAGGTATATTTTAATATAGGTAGATAGCAATTCCGAATAAAATTATAACCAAATCTATCCTCACTGGATACTTCGTAGGTATTCTTTAATATAGGTAGATAGCAATTTTGAATAAAATTATAACTAAATCTATCCTCACTGGATACTTCGTAGGTATATTTTAATATAGGTAGATAGCAATTTTGAATAAAATTATAACCAAATCTATCCTCACTGGATACTTCGTAGGTATACTTTGATATAGGTAGATAGCAATTTTGAATAAAATTATTACCAAATCTATCCTCACTGGATACTTCGTAGGTATATTTTAATATAGGTAGCCTATATAGTAATGTTTAAAATTACAAATCTAGACAGTGCAGTGCGCTATAGCTAGCCTACTGCGCGCCCGGTTTACACTATCCCTACATGCCTTTACAACGTAACATTTAAAATGTGTAAAAAGTAACTTTCCGTACTTTCTGCGGAAAAAAAAGTTGATATTCGTGTTCTACATTACAACGAGTAATATAATAACAACAACAAAAATTAGCACCAACGTCATTACGTCTATATTTTTAGCATGTTTTTATTAAATATTTTATCGGTATTGATAAATGTATAAATTTATTTATATTTCGATACATTGTACTATAGTTTTTCAGTATGATAATCAGTTATATATTTTTAATCCATTTTTTAAATGAAAACTTTCTTAGGTGCTTCTGAGACTTTAAGAACAAAGTGATTCAATTTGTAAATTTTTCAACGTTCATCTAATAAGGGTTTCATAATAACTACATTATGTTAAAACCTCTTAAGTACATTCTACAAATGCATTAATCACTTATATCAACCAGCCTCACTCACTGCCACTTCTCTTTTATTCGTAGACGTCTGCATTTATTAAATCGAAAATCAACTTATAGGTTATGTTGACATATTACTTATCCAAGCAAACCCTCTGTTTAAGTCTAACATTACAATAAATAGACATTTTATTTTGCCCTTTAAAGGTTACGCAAAGAATTTGGGCAAAACCTTTCGCCTGAATTCACATGTTTGTATATAGATTCAATTCTCTCTTAAGCAGTTCCTAAAAACTAAGAAAAGATACTTCCAAAAATGTTTAAAGCCCCTCTAAGGTTTTAAATTTACGATTTGTTTAAACGTAGCCTATAAAAACCAGCTCTAGTAAAATGTGTTAGAGCTTTCACTAGGGCTTTCTTTTATGTCAGCTAAGAATAACCTAATTGTTTATTTTGTATTGAGCTAATGTTTTTGACACATGTCAAACGTATTTGGACTGCATTTAATCAATGATTTTAAAATCGGATTCTTTGATGAAATTATAACAAAACCAATGAATGTTAAAGCTGACAGTTTAAGATGACCCCAGTCACAACTAACATCAATCCTGTAGGCCTACTATATAATTGTCTGTCGGAATTATAAAATGGTTAAATGTATATAAAATAATATGACTGTTACCTTATTTGATGAAATATGCTTCTGATATATAAAAGAAATAACCCCTGTTTTATTAAAAGACGGTATTTTTCAACATTTTGCCTTCACTTTCACTTACACAAATTAAACACAACAAACATTAAGCATTCACTTAGAAAGAACTACTGAAAACGTCTGCGCATGATTGCCACGCATTAACCAAAGTATCGTGTTCCCTGATTGGTTCTATGTTTGCAAGTTTGAACTTGTGTAACTTCCGTTCATATGGTCAACTTGCCTTAGTGCTTTCGACTTAACACACAGGAAATCGTTTCATGAATTGAGAAAATGCTTCCTCCCAGTCCCTTCGTGCCTTGCCTCTTTCAATTTATTCCTGTTTCTTACTCTGTTGTGAGTTATTTGTAAATAGTATTAATTTTCTTTAAATATACAATATTTTTATGTTCTATGCTATTTAAGTGAATTGTAAAAGAGTTCATCGGAATCCATAAGGATCGAATTTAGGTCAAATGTAAAATTATTAATTCGATTGCATAAATAGTTATAAAGAAATATATCCACGTGCATATAATATATTCATGGTTTTAGATATCTTCAACAATATTTTGTTGAGGGTATATTTTTTTGTATTTAGTGCAAATACAGTAAAATCGGCTTAATTCGCTCCCGTTTAAGGCAATTTCCAGCTCAATACGATTTTTCTCAGACCCTTAAACTTAACCTAAAAAACATACTAATTTTCACGGATAGTAAGCTTTGAATCCCCCTTAATTCGCTCTTTTTGACACAACGATTTTCTCGACTACAATCGGACATTTTACGGCGTAGCAATAAATTACAAGTAAAAAAGCATTTCGACATTTTATGCAGTTTAGCAGTTACGGTACTGTATAACACATCAATGGATATGAAAAATACGTTTATTTCGTAACGGAATCCAATGGTAAAAAGAATAATGCTTTGATAAAGACTGTCTGAAATGATTCAGCGGGATGTTCATATCAGCTTTGACTTTACACTTCACATGGGTCTTGATTTGTTTACTGTATGTGTACAGTATACATTCTACCATGAATGCATTTCCTCGTCTCTCCTTTTCACCCTTTCCCACATTTCCTACATCCTCTAAACACGGATGCCATACAGTAAGTACGTAACTGTATGTGTCATAGGATCATTTATTATTAGTGTGTAGTTGTTATCAATTATAGAGCGGTGTATTTTTTATTGTTATGAGATGATCAAAAAAGAGGAAGGAGTTAGAAGGAAACGCAGTGGGAAATGGAACGAAAAGAAAGAAAATAAAGACTGGAAAGTATGAAGAATTAAAAAGGTTTTGTTACAATGGTTTCATCAAGCTCGTTGCTTACTTTTGCTACGAATGGAACATTTCTAACCGAAAAAGCATGAAAAATCGCGTAAGAGCTTCAAATTAATAATTTTACTGGGTCTATCCGGTGGATTAACCGATTCAAAACAAGTTATGGCTTTGTATATCGTCAGGGTAGTGGACAAGCAAACTCAGTAAATGACGAAGAAGATTCTTCGTAGAAAGAAACTGTGTTACCACAGTTGCTGAAAGATTTCTCCCCGTGTGATGCTTTTATTGCTGACGAATTAAGACTTTTTTCAAAACCTATGCCAGATAAGTCACTTGTTTAAAAGAATGCCACGGTCGAAAACTAAGTAAAGAAAGACTTTTATTATTGGTGTGCGCACATGCAAATGGTTCAGAAAAACTCTACTTGGTCGTGGTAAATTCGAAGTCACCTCGATGTTTCACGGACATTCGCTAGTTTCCATGCGATTACGCGGCATGCCCACAGCGATCACATTGATCACAGGAGAAAAATTTGTTTCATGGGTAAAACAGCTCAATACGATTTGTCAAAGAAAGAATCGAAAAATTCTTCTACTTATTAATAACTGTCCACCACATCCGAAAAATATTGAACTAACCGATATAAAAATCGTGTTTCTACCCCTGAACGGCACAAGCAAGCTTCAACTCAGGGGATAATAACATTATATTTAGTAGTAATGTAATAATGTACAATATGTAGCCTACCTTATGGTTCCCCATTATTACGTATTTCTGTATTACGTATTCGTATTTCATTATTTTGATTTTTTTTATATACTATAATTGTTTTCTTAAACATCCACGTCTAATAGTGAGTAGATACAATATTCGTTTGTTGGTATTACAGTATTTTCTATTACTTTTTTCAAGTTTCCTTTGAAAATCGTATTAGGGGGATTTTACTATGTTTACTTTTGAATAAATATCAAATTGAAAGCACGTCCCCAAGTATGAATGAATTAACATTCGGAACATACTGTATCATGTCTCATCCACAAGTTTTAAAAAATGAACCTGAACTTGATAGGATGAATAAAAAGAATTTTATTAACGAATACAAATTTTACATACATTTTAATAGAATAATTTTACTTGGTATATTTGCGAGTCGAGTTTCGAGAATTATTAATTATGTGCTCTCATTTTCAAGCTTCATATAAGCTTGAAAATAAGAACACGTAATTTTTTCGAAAGTCACCGTACATAAATTTAACTACCAAGATTGACCAATAAATAAGTGTTATTAATAATTTTTTTAGTTTTATTTGTCCCTGAAGTATTAGGGACATTAGTTAATTAGCAAATTAAAATGTTAATATTTAAATGCATCTAGAATAAAAGCTTCAGGAAAAAGCTTTTATATCCCTTAAAAATACACAGTTGTTGAGTTTGCGCCCTAAAGTAAAACAAAGTATGCATTGAAGTAATTTGACTGATCTGGGGGAATGTTACAACCGAGTTGATGCCCCCTCCCCATGTTGTTGTCTTTGGCCCCCCTTGACGAAATTCTAGGTGCGCCGCTGCAATAAAATGTATCAAGAATTTGTACTTTCAAATCATTAACATGAGAATTTCTATTTAATATTTAAGGCATTCAATATTTATCTGTTCAAAATAATTTTTAAAAATATTGAAAAAGCATTGTCAGTTATTATTCTGCAAAACGGAACAAGTAAGAGTCCCCAGAAGGATAGTCGGGAAACGGGACGTCTAGTCACATTATCTATGATCCTTATTCTCTGTATATTTCCAAACATCTTGGTTCGTTCTAGTCCTTATACTTCCGTCGTTCCGTTACATCAAACATCTCTTCACGTAAAAGCGCTATGCACGATGCCAGAAAACCTCCTGCACTTCGTCGATAACATGGGTCAGGGTCATTTTGACCAGCTCTTTTAATTGCTCATAGCGTTACTCTTAATAATTGGGGATTTTTAATTTTTCAAGAAGTTTCAGATTTCGTGGATCCAAACAGATACGGCACTGCTTAGTTTGTTTTCACATAAAACGGAACAACTCCATTGAAAATTAAATGCAGCAACGTGAATTGAACCAGAGACTATGACCACTTCAAAAAAAAAAGTATTTTGATTATGCCAGCCGTCCAGTGTTCTTGTAATAGCTGACTTATCTATATTCGTGATTACTATCAAAAAGTTAACTATTACTTTTTTCGTCTTAAAACTTTTTTTTAAAAGAACTAAAAGTTGTGCTCGTTTCTGCGTTATCGATACAAAATTTCCAACTTGCACACATTAATTTATGAACACAAATATTTTTTTCTTGGAATGAACTACAATTTCTAAGCACATAAATTGTATAAATTTAAAGTACTTTTAGTCACACATGTGAGGTAATGTTTGATAAAAATTTGTACGTAACCATAATATAGAAAAAAAAATTCAAGTCTATTCCTACTCAGGTCGACAAAGAAAAATTTCACATATTTAGCCTATGTATGTATGATAGAATCACAATATTAAGTGTCACAATAGAAACCGAATTTCCTTGCGATTTTCCTTTTTCTACTCTATACAGTACAAAGTGTTAGACTATTATTTTTGTTTCTTACTATTTATTCGCTTTCTTGTTTTCGTTTCTAATTTATTAAGCTGATGGTGGTCTATAATCTCTCATTCCATCCATCTGTTGTAATGCTTCATTATTGCAAGGGACTTTTCTCATATAGTTTCATACATCTTTAAGTAATTGTTTCCAACTATGGGAAAGTTGACTCAGTGCCAAAGTACTAAATTTAGAACATGTAGTCATTCAGTTGAAATCCAACCAAGACATTTGTTTTTTTTTTAATTTAAATTATTGAATAAATATTTGAAAAAACTATTTGAAAATATTTGAACTTGATTGGATGAATAAAAACGTATTTTATTGACGATTGAAATTTAGTACAAGATATATGTAACGAGAGTGTAAGTGAATAGAAGGAATTGAAAAAAAACATTAAAATTTGTTGTTTTGCCTATTATTTTACCTATTCTATTTCTACTTTACAATGTCTCAATAATTAATTCATCTTTAAATTATTTATTAAAGATGGAAAAATATTGAATTGACTAAAATGAAAAAAGACATTAAATTTATTTTGTCTATTATTTTACCTATGCTATTTCTACTTTACAATTCCTTATCTTTAAATTGTTTATTAAAGGAGGAAAAATATTTACAAGGGGGCAACCGGGTTTGAACCGGTGACCTCTCGATCTGCAGTCGAATGCTCTACCACTGAGCTATACCCCCACCTGATTTAAAACAGACTTATTGCTATTCACAAGTTAAAGTACAATTTACAAATAATATAGTTAAATTTAATTACATTCCTACAAATTGCACTACAATACAGGTCAAATTATAATTAAAAATAATGTTTTTATAACCAAGTTTTACATTTACTGAAAATTAATTTAAAAACACCATTCAAGTATAATGTAAACTGTAATGTGCAATATGCTCTCAAATAAAATTAGGCCACATTTATAAAGCCTTACATAAACAATTAATATTCCTTAAATCTGTTTACAAAGCTAGTGATTAAAAAAAAATCTAAGTAAATTCCAACTCAAGTTAAAAAACAAAATTTAATTTTAGCTACTTTGGAGTTTTGTTTATATTTTGTGGTAACCATGGCAACAGTTTAAGGTTGTACAATGGCGATTTCGATGACAACCAGATGGTGGGAAAAAATTCATATATACCTTTGAGAAATAATTTCTAGGTATTGGAAAGTTGGCAGAGTGCCAAGGCGCATTAAGCTTGGAACATAAATCTAGCTGGACCCCACAAATTTTATAATTTAATTATTGAATAAATATATGAAAAAACTGTATTAAAATCAATTGTCATCCACTATAGGTTAAAAAATATATATTTGAGCTTGATTGTATGAATAAAAAAGTATTTTATTAATGATTGAAAATTTGTACAAGATATATATATCAGAAGAGTGTGAGCTAATAGAAGGAATTTAATAATAAGGAATATCTTGGACTGTTCAAATGGAAATATGGTTCTAATTTTATATGAGATCTGTGGCCTAATGATTGAGATAGTCTAAGACTCAAACTCCAATTTAAGCTATAGTATGAGTATTCAAATAGAGAGAAGGAGCAAATATTACCACCTTGTTAAAGCAAGGATGTTTGAGATAGGGGATACTTCGGACAAAGAGTAAAAAAGGAATTTTGTGGTAGGGAGAACAAAGACCCTATTAACTTTGTCAAAAAGTTACTTTAAAATTGATAGTATCAAAAACCTACCTTTAAAACCGTCACCGCTTGACCCAACATCTCCAAATAGAAGACACTGATGAAGATCGCCACATAGCGATCAAAAACATTCTGTCTCAGTAAGTTTTTACAAATTTACAAAATTTAAAATTTGGAAGTCATAAACTAATGTTGAAGTGATTAATTAAGATTCACTGAACAAAATTGACTACAAAATTTTAAAATCTATTCTATATTGCATAAACTTTGATAATTATAGAGCAACTCCGCCCCCAGTGCTACAAGGTAAAAATTGTTATCAGCAGATACAGAAATGCCTCAAAATCAGAGCACAGCCCAATTCTCTTCTGCCCTTTGTCTTATATTTTTTTAAAAATATAATTTAACTTTAGAAAATACATGTAAAACCTTATGATACTGTATTTAACAATATAATCTAATACAATGCCTTTAGGGGTACGAAACTAAAAGTTCTGGGTTCGATTCCCAGTAGTACCAGAAAATTCCTTAAGTTGACTGAGCTTGAGAAAATGAGCCGTGGCGGTTTGTCCATAAGGGCTCTGGGGCGCAGCCCTCCCAATTACAAAAATTAATTTTTAATTAATATTAATTTATCTTAAATTAGGTTAAGAAGAGCTTAGAATTATTTAAGTAATGTTAAAACCATAAAATATTTAGCAGTTGATGCACGAAATTAGCCGCAAGCTCCACGCTGGGCTCACAGCAGAGAGCCCCAGGCTAGTGCATTGAGTGTGCATGGAATAAGCCGAAACAGCCAAAACTGTGCGGTGACGTCACTCAATTTGCGTGTTACGGGTGGCCTGGGATGGAGTCCCGTCGTCTTGCGCATGCGCTGAGAAATGACTAATCAGTGCTGCTGATTAGGAAGCAGTATTATAGGCTTATTTGTAATGTTCTCACAAATAAATGTTGGTGCGTTTGACTCAAAGTAAACAAATCAAATTTTATAAATAATAATAATAATATGCGTTTATGAAACTACTATTTTAAACTCATTTTAAAGAATAATATTTATGTAGTAGATAAGTATTGTTTCCATTTATAGATCCTTTGATGCAAATACACAGTGGCCTAATATACTCTTAAAAGTAAAACATGATTTACACTACTCGTTGAGTACTCGACGCTTTAGCAACCAATAGGCGATCACTTAACTACCCAACCTTACAACAATTCGTAAAACACACCGTAATACGTCTATTAGTTATAGCAATGTTAATATATTAATCAATAAGTATAACTTAATGAAAGTTGTAGGTGCTTAGAAAACAAAACGAGTTAAATGGGTATCAAATTTCAAAATTTTCTCCGCACCTCGTAAATCTGGGGAGACCCCTTGTCATGAGCCCCACCAATGTAATTAGGCGGAAGCCGCCACTGAAAATGAGTACCTTTGGTCAAAACCTAGGCTAATAATGGGCAGTTGATGCAGTGCTGACCACATTATCCTTCTTTATATAAAGTATGGTTTAACTAAATCAGCTCTATGCTACAACACCACATCCATACTTGGGAATAACGATTACTAATAATTTTATAGTTACTTCTTTCAAGAACAGTTATGATTTTTAATAACAATTTAAGAAATAACTGTTGATATATTAATATGTGACACTTGCCTAGCCCTTGCTTAATATACCATATAGTAGCACTTACTTTTTGATTATTCTGGACATCCATTTTTTGAGATGTATCCCATTGTCAACTCACTGACTGAAGTAACTGACTTCTTAGTTGTTTTAGGTGATTTTTTTAGTTTTGGGGGTTATGTGAAGTTTAAAATGTTTGTATATTTCATACTGTTCAGTTACGTGATGTTGGCTAATTTGGTACTGTTTATAAACTGTGTATAATAGTTTACTGTCCTTCATTTGTGCTCTTTCACATGTCCGTTTTTGTTTTAAATTTTTGTAATTCTAAATCATCAAATTGTTACAAGTTGGAGGATTAGGAAAATAGATCCAATTTAGCATTGCAAACGTTATAATGGAGTGTATCAACAATGAAACTAACTCCCTTATAGCTGCAATTGGCTTCAAAGTGATAGTGTGCTTGTGTGATATGAATACACATAAAGCCAAACTGATAAATCAATAATTACTAATTTATACATGGTATTATTCTGAGTTAAACACCAGGATTGTGATCGCAATATCACATCTGATCACTTTAAGTAATGATGTTTTGACAAATTAGTTAATTATTTACTAATCTAGTTGGGTTACAGATAGAAGCTAAGTCATAAATTGTGATATATATTTGAGCAAAAACTTTGGAGCTGACAAAATTAAAAATATGTTTAACTTTACTCCGTATAAGAATACTTTTAACTCATTGATAGTTTATAGTAAAATTGAGCTTAGCTAGTGAAAACAATTCACAAGGTAAATGTTAAGCGTTTATTAAAAAATTCACCACACATTAATTTATTAATCTATAATAGTTTTAGTGACGATATCGTCTTCCTAAATGCTAGGCTAACACTATGTTGAGAAAGATGTGATCGTCATATAAACTAGTATGTATGTATGTAATAAAATAGTGTGTGCTGAGAATAATTAAACAACCTTTGCTACACAAATTTGAAATAATCTTGATCTACATTTTGCTTACTGTTAGCATCATCGAAAGGTTACAAACTTGAATCTAAAATAAAAACTAAGAACCTAATCACTACTTGCAATGGGCATCACTCCCATTAGTTCGTCCAGCGACCGGTTTAACCAATAGCAACATTGCACGTAGGAACAAGACCTAATGTGATAGATCTAACTTAAAACTAATATACAAAACACTGCAAGTACTAAGTAAGAACAAAATAATAGAAATTAAAACAAAAATAACTGTAACAATCACATTACGAATAATAATAAATATATCCGTAACAATATTAAAATATCAATATAATTACCTATAAATAGCCTACAATTACAACTGTATTTGGACTAACAAGGAGAATAAACTAGAACCATGAACTGGGCCTTTATCAGCGTTCATTACAAATTTCCCATAATTATACCAAAGGATACACTTTCATTGCATAACTATTACGCAACCTGTCGGACAACACTGTTTTACCCACCCTTAACACTATTAATATCTAATTCATGGCTACTAGTCAAGATATGTTCAGTCACGCTGGAATTATCCAGCCGCCCATATTTAATTTGGGCTACATGTTCTTTAAACCTAGTTATAGTCTTTCTGCTTGTAAATCCTCGGCCAAAGCGCATTAATGGGCCATCAACTCGAGCATCTTTTTCGCAAACAATTTTAATACATAATTTCTAAGCTGATTCCACTTATGGATCGTTCTTAGAACGATTCCTTTGCTGTCAACATTTTCATTACACTTTGAAAATGACAAGATGGAGTCTTTGTTCTTCAAAATTTTACATAAGAGAGGATGCGAAACACCAAGTTGAGAAGCAATATTTCTTTGACTCATTTTTGGTAATTTACTGTGTCGATCTAGAATGTTAAGTTTTCTCTAAGACCTAAATCTTATGAGATTCTGACTTCTTGCTACACTCTGAAACTTCAAGTACAAACAACTACTGTATTGGTTGGACCAACTATTGTAGGTATTTTTAGAAACCTACAAGACATGTTTGAGTAAAAACAAACAGGATATGAATGACATATGGGTAGTGAATCATGTTAATATTATCGACAACAGGACTGATGGACAGGCTGTCAGTCACCATATCGCTCAACATATTTCTTAGAATATATGATACTTGTAAACATTCCTGTTTAGTCTGTGCTAGTGAACCCATTTTTATTGAATGACAAATTAAATGATAACAATAGGTGAAGAGATGGTTACAATAAGTGACTCGATTACAATGTATTTATTTGATTCTGTGTTTGTCTTTAAAAGAAACATCAATAATAACCGAATGATAGCATTGGGCGTGAACACACTATGCGGCGACTACTGTATATCTATATGTAAAAATGTATATATATTTAAACAAATATAGGACTAGGCAGGTGACTGACAGATTTTCCTTGTGGTAATAGTCCAAAGCTGCGATCTCTTGGAAATAAATAGATGCACATGAAAACATATCACAGTATTGAAATATTTCGATCATACAATGATCTTTTTTAATCAAAAAAGAAGAAAAGACTGAAGTGAAACACAGATGTATATAAAAGATTAAATATCCAAATATCACAGATTTATAGTTAATGATGTAGTACTATATGTTATTTATATAAATATTGATAAATTTAACTCAGATATTAATGGTGTCAGAAGGAAGGCAAATGCCTTTTTTTTACTTCTACCATTTTCAAAAATCCATTTACCTGTATATATAAGATTTATCTGTTAAACAACCCATGAAGGAAGAAAAAGGACATTACAAATTGTAAGTTTTTGAAATTTTACTTTTGAAAACTATACTTTTATATGTTTAGGTTCTTACAAAATTAAATTTAATATTTATTACAAATAAAGTAAAAATTACTGGGAAAATTAACATAAACAGAAAAAATGAAAAGCTAAGCATCCACAACTGAAAATCCAAATTCTTGAATAAATATTTTGACCAGATAAAATTATAGATGCTGCATTTTTATTACACACAGGATATGCTCATATGTAAATATTTTAGATCTATTTAAAAAAAGTTCATATCTGTTAAAACAAAAACATTGATATTGTACAAAAAAAGGAAATGTTATTATTATAAGACATTTAACTACAATGTCTATTTCTTATACATCTGTTATAGTTTAAATAAAAGGAATTTAAAACACTCTTCAAAAACCTCTTGAAAGAGAAAACTGGCAACAATAAAAAACAAGTGAGATAAAAGTAATAACTCAAGGATGAACAAGCCGAGAAATTCTATTCGACAACTAACAACTATATATTTTAATAAAATTATCTGAGCCAAAGTTTTTTGCCAGATAGTGACATATGTAATCTTTAGCTTATTTTTATTGATTTGTTACTTGAAATTTATAAAGATCTATGAAAGTTAAATGTCCCTACTACAGTACAGTCTTGATAATTCGAATTAGATGGAACCGAGACCTTATCGGATTACTGAAAACTAGGTTTACACAGAAATACGTTCCTATGCAATAGAAAAAATAGGTGTTTTAATGAACCCTAATACAGTACTATAATAAAGAATGTACAAGATCAGTTTATAGAACTTTATATGGACATTTATTGAAAGCCCGACTCATTTGCTTTGCATACCGTATTATTATAAACAAATCTTGGAAGCCCGACTCATTTCCTTTGCATACCGTAAGGCTATATACATTTTTTGGAAGCCTGATTCATCATTTTCTTTCAAATAGATAAAATAGGCTCAAATTTAACAGAACCACGAATTACTAGACTCGGAATTTCGAGACTCTACTATTCTTGATAAACCCCATTAAAACATAAATAAACAGCAATCTTGACAACTATACAATGTATAACTAACATAGCTTTGGCCAACACAATTATGCTTGTTCCTAAGCATAAAAACTTGTTTACGTTTATTTAAAAAAACAATGAAAATTTACAATCAGTATTACATTCACATTACATTAAAATACAAATGGTTTGCAGAGGTATAGATTTTGTCTTTAAAATGTTACAGAAGTAACAACAAACCTAATACCACTATTCATAATGATTTCCAACAAATTTCAAAATATCTTGACAAAAATAATTTTCTTGTAAAACCTTATAGTAATACCAACTGAATAAGATGAAAATTTAATATTTTAGAAATAATTTAATCATGTAGAATATCATTATAAGTTAGATATTATAAAAATAAAAAATAACTAACAATCAACGACTTCTAACAACAACTTTTATAGATTTGAATCTATGATTTTTTTTAAAGTTCTGCTGATGTAAGTTTGTAAACCTAATATCGAAACCCATAAATGAAGAGAATATTGCTATAAACGCAAAAAAAGTTTATTGGTCTGTTACAGATTTTAAAAGAATTAGTTTTGTTGGGGATAATATGAAAAAAAATGCAGAAGATAAAAATGAAAACAAGATGGAAAGGGATTACCCAAGGATAGAAAGGCAAAGCCTTTGATATAAATGCATTTTCTTGCAACTGAAATTGAAGTTTTATTTGCAAAAACCAATAAAACTTTACAAAAACATCACTCAAAAATGTTGAAAAATTGTAGCAGCAAAGTATCTGTACAGCAATGATGATGACCTGAAAAACAAATTTACTTTAAACTACATTTAAACTAGAAACAAGATGAGACTTTGGTAACTGATTTGGAGGAAATGAATTCAAGGTGAGAAGGAACCAAAAATCATACTGTAAGTTAGTTCAGTCCACCATTAAGATAAAGGGAAAGGAGTAATGATAAATAAGGAAGAAATCGAAGAATATACTTGTACATTATAACTAAGAGAAATTCATGATCACAAGTTCATTTAATACAGCAACAAATATATTAACACCTACTGTATACCGAAAAACCGGTCTCACAAGCACTAAGGGAAATTTATTTTTATAATTGTGGCTACCCTGGGTGAGTAGCAGTGCTGACCTTTACAATAGCTACATCCCTCACCCTCCCCTTTCACATGGTCAATGGTTGTTTAGTTTGGTTTGAGTCTCTGGCCTTGATGTGTCATCTGTCAAAATCCTACCTGTGAGACCATGTGTTTCTATTGCCGTATTTTTAATAGTAGTGTGAGGTATCGCATATAGGGGTATATGAGACCGGTGTTTCTGCTGATGTATTCTTTATTACATTTCCTTTTACTATTGATTGTTGCTAGTTAAAGTGGTAAAATATCTCGCCAGAATATGTACGCAAAGGATCCTGACTTTAGGGAACACAATTCGTGGACAAAGACGAAAGTAATGTTATTGACGATCCAAGTAGTAGTGAAGTAGACAACTCGGACGCTGATCCCGATTATGTGTTGTCTGGACAGGAATGTAGTGATAGTGATCCGGGTAATTTGGATGATGATGAAGACCTTTTACAGTATGTCCATGAAAATGTTTTACTAGATACTGACGACTTGCCTGAGTAGTTCATAGAAAGAGGGAAAAAACGGAACATGGTCCTCCCAATGCTTGGGAAAGCAAGCTTACTACAAATTTAGTCAGAACCCCAGCAAGTAATATTATTCATACTGGCTTCCCAGGTATATGAGGCTGTGCAGGCGATTAGGTGACAACCCTTTAGAAACGGATGTATGGAACGTTTTGTTTGAAGACAAAATGATGTTGATAATAGTAAAGAATATTAATGTACAGTTCCTAAAAGTACAGTCACAACTCGTGAGATTCAAGTCATATTCAAGCGATTGAATGCCACCAGATGTGTCACATCCTTAATTTCTTACTAATTTGTTTCTAAACCCAATGTCAGACTATTAAAATCATAGGATTATTAGACAAAAATTAAAATTTTGTAATTGAAGCTTAGAATACAACCAACATGAGTGGAGTTGGTTCTATCTTCTGGATATCAAGAAAGGTTTCTACACAATATGCTTCAATAAAGAAAAAAAATACTATTGTTTCCCTAATTATAGCTCTGGGATCATTTGGAACATTGTTATAGGCTCACAAAGGCTTCAAAAGGAGGGCCCATGACAATGGCTGAGAAATTATTGGCATGCACGTAGTTTTAGATGTCTACAAACAATGCATAGGGATTTGTCATACATAGATTTTTTCTACTGTATATATAGTGATTTTTGTTGATGTTTTGATATTTTTTATTCATTATATAAATGTCCACATATATTATACATTTACTACATACCCATATGTCTCATTAGACCTGAATTAAGTTACAATGATAGCGTTCAAGGATTTCAGATTATTAGTTAATTAAGTTCTACCCACAAACTGCCAGTTATTATTTCTGTTCGGCAAGGATTTTCGTGCTCGCAAATAGGTTTGTTCTAATCGTTATATCAAGAACAAATAAGTTATTAAATACCAAATTATGTCATTTTTTTCATAAAATAACAAGGAATAAAATTCATTTACATATACACTTACTATAAAGCGTAAAAATAAAAATTCACTTCCACATATTCAGCAGGATTACTAAAATTCAAAATTTTACATTTCCATCAGAATATTATAACCAAAAGAATGATATAGTTTATATACTTTACCGTTATAAGAACATTTTATATAAAAAATTTCATTAACATTGCCACCTGTTTTACCCAAAAGTCGAAGCTTATGATAAGTTCACTTTCACTACTACTAGACCAAGTAAATATTGTGGCTAAATAGGAAAATACCAACAGCACTTGGTCTATAAGGATGGAGACATGCCTAATCTTAGCCTTCCTTACAGTTCTCACTTCACGTACAGATCACGACAAGAGTTTCCCAACAAATTAGAGTGTATGTATATATATATATATATATATTGTGATATTTCATACTGTCTATTATTTTATAAATAGTATTGACATAGTCACTGACTTTATAAAGTTATTTTTGTTAATTGTATTGAATTATAATTAGTTTAAGTAATAAATCACGTACTTCATTCAAGCAGTAATCTTCATAAGGGGTCTTGCTATAGAATGTTACCACATTTTTAGATAAAACACTGAAGAAACAAAAATATACTACAAAACAAAACAATAATCAAAGTTATGCATTTGCTGATGACAACTGCAAAGTAACTGTGTCATTGTACCAACTGACTGCTTTGCAATAAAAGTTCATTCTAAACTATACGTTGGGAATTATTACTAACGTCAAGACTTAATTGATTTTGTATCGAATAGGTACCAAATTGAATGAACTATCTCATTATATAGAGGTTCAAGTCAATATTTACCAAACAGGTACAAATACACACAGTAGAGGGCGCTAACACTTGAACTAGAGCCTAAATAACGTGATATTGAGCTTTTGCCACTTCGATGGCTGGCAACATTTATCTACAAGTGTCTGTTCCCATTCATTAATTGATTGATTTGTTTGTTTAGGCTTTTTAACTAGATATTAGATAAATAGATATTTATGGAATCTATTTGTCATCATACAAATGCCTACACAATGTATTATGACAAGAATATTTTACTCTCACTCTCTCTCTCTCTCTGTGTATTTACAAAATAAATGATTGAGATAAACAACACATTTGTGTAAAATATTTATTGAAAGAAAACTATAATAAAATATATGTTCAAATCATAATTATTAGATTTTAAAAATTGTGAATTTATTGCTTACAACATTTCTATTTAACTAAATCATCATATCCTTATAATGCATTTAGTAGCAACACAACTATATAACAAACAAATCATCACAGACAAAATCTAACAATTGAAAGTTTTTTTTTGTTTTATGATTTACTATGATGAAACAACACTAATAAACTCACAACCATTTGAATTTATAATCAAAGGTTAAATAAAATACCCTATATATCCTATATTTAATAGAAATATATTTATTAAGAAAATATAGCTTACCATTTAACTCAAGTTTCTGATGTTAGACAATATCATTGAACTTGTATCGATGTGTTTCCAATTCGCAACAACGGCTGCACTGTGAAAATACAATATCATTTAAGAAAGGCGGTAATTATATCATTTTCACATAATTGATATTGACAGAAAATTTGGAATATTGACTGTATTTTTGTCCTTTTGTAACTTACTATCACAAAAACTAAAGATGTATTTGCGAGTTTTTTAAGTCTATAAAATTTGTTGTGAAAAATAGTATAACAAACTTCAGTAATTACGGTAGTAACTTCAGTAACTACAGTAATTTTTTTTTTTTTAATTTGTAATTCTTTGAGTGCCACCAGCAGGTTTAACTACTTTGAGGCATTTTGCTAGTTTCTACCTCAATAATGATATTAAAACATTGTATCCTAAAGGTTTTAGGGTTGTCGAGGAGGGGTGGAATATATATATATATTTTTTTTTTTAACCCTCAATGTGTCTGTGTAAGTTTTATTTTTTTCCATACTCTCGATGACTTTCTGCATCACCCAGTATAATAATTTCTTCTGCCAAAACGGATTATTTGGCTAAAGGAAATAAATACAAAAATTTATACCTGGTGATGTAAGAAGTCATGAACAAAGCAAATATATATATATATATTAGTGCTAATGCTTTAAATTATAAATTTAGAAAAAGAAGCATATATCTCAATATAATTTAACTAATTCGAAGTTTTACTTTTATTTTTTGAGATAGTAATTCAAAATTACCTGTACCCCAATTTTCCACATACACACCAAATTTTATAAAATCAATTATTTTTATTTTCGTAGTAATCCGGAAAAGAGGATGAAACCGACACTTACAGACAATATTCTAAGGTCTTAACTCACAAAACAAATAGAAATTGTAACACAAAGAAATAAAAGCTAGGTGAGAAATTTAATGAAATATTGTTGAAAATGAAGAGCAGATTACCCAACTTCTGAATCATGCTACCAAACTTTGGAGAAGTAAATGATTACATTATACGAGTACTCAGAACTATAAATACATTGTATTCAGGACTATAAATATACCTAAAAACACTTGTAAATACTGTATCTTAAACTTGTTTATAGTAACACTTACTTTTATAATTGTTGAGGACACCTGTTTCGGGAGATGGAAATTCATCTCCCGGAACAGCCGTCCTCAACAATTATAAAAGTAAGTGCTACTATAGACAAGTATGACATATTTAAAAGTGTTTTTAGTTAAAAACTAGAAGCTCATGTCAAGATAGAATAAACTAATATAAATGAATATACAACTAAATACAATCAGACTAATCTTGAGGTTGTAATTAAGAGCACTAGATTATAGCTATAAAGTATTTGGTTAGGATATATTTAACTTTTATCAAAATTAAAAATCAACTCACCCTAATATTAAAAGTTCTCTTGGGTTAAATTATTGTTCATATATTCTAGTTCTGATTGTAGGAACCTTGAGAAAAAAATTATTGGTCATGACTAGGTATGCGTTAAAATTACTTATAAATTACCTTACCTTTATATTATCCTGCAGTAAACTGGCTGACAAAGACGATCACAAACGTTCTTGCATTCCAAGAAATGAAGAAAATATTTTTTAAGTGGTTTTAGTTAACAATGCAATGTTTCCACCCCTTACAAGGTTTATATGCTTATAGAATCCAAATTTGGTCCATATATTGATAAGGGCTACCTCCCATATACTAGCCAACTTACGAAGACTAAAGGAACGAACGCCTAGAACATTTGTGAAAACAAATTCAATACCTACCAATACTGAATAACGCACGCCATTTTTTATTCAGAAATAATGTAGCGCCAACAATAAAGATTAGTGGAGGGGGGAAGTGCTGTTGAAACAACGCAAATGGCCAGTAAATAATACTATATAAGTATTGAAATCTTGTTGTTGTTCATGACGAGTTGGTTGTTAATTACTTATATTCTTGATATTACTTGTGAGCAGACTTTTTGTTAACTTAAGGTTGTTATATTGTTAACTTCCACTTGCAGGAAACGTTTTCGTCTTACGGGGAGGCTGAAGAAGTAGTAAGACGAAAACGTTTCCTCCACGTGTAAGTTAACGATTTAACAACCTTTAGTTAACAAAAAGTCTAGTCGCAAGTAATATTAAAAGTGTAATAAGAAACTAAGTTTAAATATATTGGATAAGGAAAGCCGAAATATTTATTTACGTGCATCTTATTGTTAAAGTGATAAAAACCTTTCAACAGAAGAAATACTTTCAACACTTGTAGTTAACTTATTAAATCAATATTCTTACAAAAATTTTTATACGAAAGAATCACGTTATAATACAATAAATATTAATATGCTCTGATAACTATACAACAATATACATTATGTATTTACCGCTCTATTAGGTGTACAAGAACTATGTATGATTCATAGTTTATTTTAAAGCGGAATTATTAATTCTTGTTGAAGGTTAATCTTGTGTATATTATTACATTAATTGAATAGGTAATTATATATTACTAACTACACAAAATTAATACTATTTTCTCTTTAACTGTAACAGACTCAACCAAAATTTATTTATAAGATTATTGTTTGCAGAAATTTTCCAAATGACACCTCCTTAGTCACACATGGCACTTTTAAGAATCGAGAAAAATTCACCGACTTCACATCATCAGAAAACTAAGTATATCAGATTTAGCTATCAGTTGTGGGTATCAATAATATGTTTCTAATCAGCAAAAACAAAGTTTAAGAATTTTGGGGAATCAAAACGAAACTCTTTTATCCATACACACTAATGTTATTTAGTTAAATCACAGTAACGATGAAAAACCATAAAGTAGCTCATAATAGTAGATAGAAAACTTATTATTCTATTTTTTATTATTGTAATTTAGATATTTTGTATAGTTATAATACATTTAGAAATATAATAAATTATGTAATTGGTAATTCTCTTGTGTAATTTCTCAATGTAATTTTATAATCCTAATAATTTTATAAATTATACCAGAGTTAAAAGAAGGCTGTAATTTTTTTTAGTCACTGAATATCAATATTTAATCTCTTGTACTTGAGATCTTGACAATATAAATCCCACACAACACAAACACGCTGCATTTAATCGTATGTTACACTGCCTGATCAATATACCTATGCTACATAGAGACTACGATAAAGTACTCAATACAATAAAATACATCGCTCAACAAAACGTCTACCAACATACACTCATACACAACATACTCAGGAAAATTAAACATAAATATCATCAAATGGCCACACAGACAAACAACACAAAAAAACAACAAATACTTATCTCACCTACCACAACAAAAACACACACAAAATACCCTCCACATTCAAAAAACTTCAATACCAAATATATTACAAAACAACAAACACTTTAAGACAGCACATATACAACCTTTTCAAAAACAAACAGACAAATACAAACTATCCGGTATTTACAAATTAACATGTAGTGATTGTCCCAGCTATTACATCAGCCTAACCGGTAGGCCATTCTATACACGCTTCGAAGAACACACTACCCAAAGAAACCCAAAATCCAGCTACGCAAAACATCTAAAAACACGCAACACACACACACACACACACACACGGACATATATACTAATTTCAACGCACTCCACAAAAATAAAACAAAGTAAAAAACTAACAACTTAAGAAAAATACGAGGTATACAAATACTAAGCAACAGATAAAGAAAACATATTAAATGATCACACACATTTTGAAGCTAACAGCCTTGTCCATTACATGACACACAGCCAAAATAATCCACCCTTTCCACAGTCATAAATCCATCCCGTTACAGCCTTTGTTCTCAACACGATGCCGCCAGTAGAGGGTAAGCTTCGTAAAAGAAACAAATGTTTTGAAACGCGTCATCAAGTAAGCCATTACGTATTCACTTAGTATAGTACCTTTTAATTATAATTCAGTCTTACACACACACACACACACACACACACACACACACACACACACACACACACACACACACATACACACACACACATACACACACACACACACACACACACACACACACACACACACACATATATATATATATATATATATATATATATATATATATATATATATATATATATATATAGCTTCTAATTTATGAATGAAATTGACAAGAATGGTCTAAACAAATTACGAGCTACTGGTGGTAAAATAATATTGATAAAGATAATTACAAGTAAACTATAAACACAAAAATATCAATTTAATAATGATGTGTTATTTTTTTTTAGTAGAATATAATTACAATTACAGCTTGGCAAGAGAGTAATAGATTTTCATACTTTTATGTGACTTCGTTTACTTACTTTTATCACTGATTCCACTTTATCTTTATGCATTAAAATGACATAAGATCCTGGCAATTTTTGGATCAACCCTAGATTTATTTGTAAGTTATATTATTTTATATGTAAGCATTAATTTTAGGTTTCTCAAAAAAAATATTATAAATCGGTATCAAGTAGAGGTTTTTTGCTAGGTACATATTTCAATGATATTTACAAGACTGTTTTATGTACACAACAGTACTTTCAACATGTATAGCAAATTTAATTTAATTGCGTTATAAATTATTTAGTATGTAACCAAATATGTTTAGTATTTTTAGATAACTATATTTAATATCACTTGACAAACAAAAAGACACTTACTGGTAGTGACTGAGCGAAACGCGTCAACAGAGAAACATCAATATTTTTCTTTTACAAACTGATACCAATAAATATAACTTTTTATAATCTATAAGACTGCATCTATTAAACACAAAACAGCAAATATTAAATAGCAGTTATATTAAGATTAGTGGGACATCTCAAGTGTTAATGGCATTTTACTTCTAAAATATTCATAATATTCTGTCCGTTTTAAGTAAATCAGATGCAAAATAATTTATGTGGTAATTATGTAATCGTTGAGTGATGTATTTGTAGGTTCTGTAGTGCTTTCATTATCTTTCATCTACAAGTCTTATTAAAATCTGTAGCACACAACTTGTGTTCTCCTCAACGTAGTTAACATGACCCTTTTTATATGTTTTATTTTTATATTCTGTAAATTTTTAGTGTCACATTTCATATTTTGTTAGTTTCTCAGTGAAATAAAGGACTCACCGTGCTCCTAAAGGCTTTTGTGCTAGTTTAGATGGTTAAAATTATGTGTTGTGAAAACATTCTTTTGAGAATTATAATATTTTGAGGGAAAAGCGACTAAAAAAATTTGGTTACACTCTGATTTTCATGCTTTTCAACAATTTATACCTCATAGCACTGGGCGTGCTTCTTTTATATAATCGAAACCTCTATTATTATTTATCTGTGGTAGCAACAGATGAAATTTTTAACAGTTGCAAACTAAAGGTTGTTATCTGAAAGAAGATAGGTTGTATTGTTGGGAATTAATGTTGATGTTTTTAGACTAAGTTTAATCAAATAAAATAATTTATAAACATGTCAAATTCAGGTCTTGATACGAAATGGTCAACTTTAGGCATCAGATTGTTAATGAATACAGCTGCTCATCCGTTTGAATATGCCAAATTTCTTATTCAGGTTAGTTTGAATGTTGTGCCTACTCCAGTGTTGCACAAAGCCGGTTTTGTTCCTTATAAATAATACCAAATAGTTCTTTCAGTTAATTTTTAGCATTAACAGCAATAACCAGCGCATTGAAACAAATCTTGTCACTTGTAAATCCTTAATAATTAGAAAAATAATTGACAAGAAAAAGACAACTTTACTGATAGCATTAGGTGTCAGTAATATTTTTATAATGATCCATTAATATTTAAAGTTATAATTATAAAATAAAATAATTTATAAATAAAATTGAGGTAATTATTCCGACGTGCGACTACCGCTATTTTCGTGAATTTTTTTTTTTACTTTTCTTATGTATTTTTACGTCCTAGACACGAATCCAACATTAATAATTGTCGCTGACGCCGTTTTTTAAAATTATACTTAAAAAACATAACCTTTATTGACGTAAGTTCAGACGTGCTACTACCGCTATTCCGACGTGCGACTACCGCTATTTTCGTGAATTTTGTTTACTTTTCTTATGTATTTTTACGTCCTAGACACGAATCCAACATTAATAATTGTCGCTGACGCCGTTTTTTTAAATTATACTTAAAAAACGTAACCTTTATTGACGTAAGTTCAAACGTGCTACTACAGCTATTCCGACGTGCGACTACCGCTATTTTCATGAATTACCTACGAATTACTACCTACAAAGTATCCAGTCAGGATAGATTTGGTTATAATTATATTCAATTTTACTATATTGAAATATACATACAAAGTAATCAGTCAGGATAGATTTGGTTATAGTTTTATACAACATTACTATATACCTACATTAAAATATACCTATGAAGTATCAAGTCAGGATAGATTTGGTTAAAATTTAATAAAAATAGATAGTAACTCTGAATAAAATTATTACCAAATCTAACCTGACTGGATACTTTGTAGGTATATTTTAATGTAGGTATATAGTAATGTATAAAATTACAGATCTAGACGTAGTGCAGTGCGCTGTAGCAACTGCGCGCTCGGTTCACGCTATAGGCCTACATGTCATTACAATCTAACATTTAAAATGTGAAATAAAGTAACTTTCACAAAAATACATAAAAATATAGGGAACGTACATATGTAAAAACGTGAAAATACATAAGAAAAGTAAAAACAAATTCACGAAAATAGCGTTAGTCGTACGTCAATAAAGGTTAGTTTAGGTTATGTTTTTTAAGTATATTTTAAAAAAACGGCGTCAGCGACAAAAAAATAATGTTGGATTCGTGTCTAGGACGTAAAAATACATAAGGAAAGTAAAAAACATTCACGAAAATAGGGGTAGTCGCACGTCGGAATAATTACCAAAATTGAGATTATAAGTGTGTACTAGCTCACTTAAGAAGGGCATTTAAACAGATAATGTAGAAGTAAAAACGTTTATATGTATTTTGTATTCTTTTCCTAAATACATAGTTTTTTGCACTTAGCTCCTGCCTTGGACTTAGTTGTGATACCAAAATTATAAAACATGGTATTTACTTCCCGTTTTACGTGTACGATTTTATCGAAAAGGATTATACCAGGGGAAATAAAAAGTTACCAGGGATATGAAAAAATAACAAAAACTCTCGCTCAGTGAACTAAATACCATGTTATAAAATTAAAGTTGGGTAAAAAATCCAGTGCGGAGTAGTATGAAGTACTACGACCATGTATCAACGGCGCACCGTATTATATATATATATATATATATATATATATATATATATATATATATATATATATATATATATATATATATATGATGGAAAAATATTCACGGATGGAAAAATGTGATGAATAGTTATTATCTGGAGTAAATCCGATCATTCTGCAGTGCATAAAATCGCAGTTCTGACGTTTCACTAGAATCTCATCTAGCATTGACGAGTGAACCGAACAACAGTTGACTCGCTCTTCAACTGTTGTTGGGTTCACCTCGTCAATGCTAGATGAGATTCTAGCGAAACTTTGGAACTGTGATTTTATGCACTGCAGAATGAACGGATGTACTCCAGATAATAACTATTCATCATATATATATTTAAATATACCTATAAAATCTTCAGGTAGTATAGATGTTGTAATTTTATACATTTATTAAAATATACCTGTAGAGTGTCCAGTCAAGATGGATTTGGTTGTAATTATACAACATTACCTAATTAGAGGTCTACTTTCACGGAGTAATACTTTTTGCCAGATGATATTTATTCTAACCTTACATGTGTACATTTGGTTAAATGAATAAAATTACAACCAAATCTATCCTGACTGGATACTTCATAAGTATTTAAAATTAAACTTCCGTGGCAATAACAAACAATAATTATCAATATAACTTCAGGACATGTTTTTGATTCATTTTTTATGCATCGTATTAGGGGTGGGAAACTTGCATTTTTACCAGCACTATTAGCACCACATATAGGGGTAATTACAATTTTCCAAAATTGTTAATTTTTGCTGTGTGAGCGAGAGTTGTAATAATTTTTTTGTATCCTTGATGACTTCTGCATCGGTCGGTATAATGTTTTTTGCTATCGTACACGTGGGTACGGGAAATAAATACCTAAAACACATGGATTTTTTCAGTCAACCCTGCATCACTGATATTTCAAAACAAAGTTTTACCTAGTGATGTATTTAAAAAACAATGGGAAAGATAATATTTGAAAAAGAATACATCAACTATGATTACATTTTTTATATGTATGTTACATAAAAATACATTCTGAACAAGTAAAAAAGCTATGTATAAATGTTGCAAGCTATGCAAGTGGTTAGAATTTTTTTAACAAACAACCTTTCTACCTCAATTTACAAACAACGCACTGTATAAACTGAAGGTATTTTTATAAAAAAGAATCACTATGGTAAATATTCAGATTGCCAACCCCCCAATGAATTGTGTATAGAATTAATCAAAAACATGTCCTGAAGCTATATTGATAATTAATTTTATTGCTATTGCCACAGAAGTTTAATTTTATATACTTATATTGAAATATACCTATGAAGTATCCAGTCAGGACAAATTGGTTGTAATTTTATACAATTAACTAAACAAATGAACATGTGTAAGATAAGAATAGAGATCTTGTAACATAATCTGAGAAAATGTATTGCTCCACAGAAGCAGAGGTCTAATTAGGTAATGTTGTATAAAATCCTAACAAATGTCCTAACTGAAGACCTTATAGGTATATTTAAGTATACGTATAAGTAGTACAGCACTCCATTTATACTGCACACAAGCAACGAATTATGGATATAGCTCCAGGACATGTTTTTGATTAATTTTATATACTCTGGACAAGTGGTGGGCAAACAGCATAGTAACCATTATTTTGTTAATACATTAAATTACTAAATAGCTACTTTACCTATGGTAACCTATTGGTATCATGTTACAAAAAAATAAGTTTGTAACAGCTCATACAATATATTTATTTATCTAATTCGATATTTCTGCAGTTTCCAGGCATTAATAATATTGTATAGAAATTCACCTCTCATTTCAGGAAAACCTAACAAACACAGATAAAAAATAAACTTATCAAGAAAACTCCAAAATTAAAAGAGTTTTTTATGAAATACATTTTTAACTTCACTGTAATTATTTAGATTTAGGAACTATTTAGACGTCTGCTTCAGCGGAGTAACAAATTTTTCCAGGTGAGGTCACATGATCTCCATTCTTACCTTACATATGGTCTGTTAGAATTATACTCTAACAGATAATATAGTTTATATTTTGTTAGAACATTAATTTGGCTTTTCAACTTGAGCTAAACATTGATGAGTGTGTAGTCTTCTTCTTGTGGGTGATAATACATGTTGTCATAAGGGCTGTTCATGTTTTGTCATAAGTGATGAAAATGTTGATTCAGTTTTTGTTGTATTTCTTGATTTTTTAATAATGGTTTTGTCATTAAAATTATAATTATTGACGTTCATAGGCGTCGCGTGGACAATTATTTTGGGGGGGGGGCACAACCAGGGCCGTAGCCAGGCGATACAATGTGGAGGGGCATACAAGTTGTCAGGTCGACAAAAAGTAAAAAAAAAAAAAAAAGGTTTATTACTCTCATTCTCTGCATGCATGTATAATTTAAGTTTAATTAATGAGTGATAAATTAAAAAGAGACAATTTATAAACACTATTAAGAATTAATATTTTTCTTACTAAATCTGATAATTATTTCTATGTTTGAAAAAAAAGTAAAAATTTTACATCAAATCTAAAGCATTCGTTTGACAACAATTACAACTTATTTAATACAACTGCAGTTTTCTATCTTTTTTGTGGTGAAAATTAATCAGCACATTATCAATATTTATATTTTTAGTTCGATTTTGTTCAAAAGCTAAAAATGTTATAATGTCTTTTAAATGAGTACAGGTCGCCGCCCGACCTGGCCCCCCTGGCTACGGCCCTGGGCACAACATGCCAGGGATAAAAAATCTGGAATAATCTGATTTGCTCTGTTTTTGTATCTATAAGCCTATCCTTCTCGTTATTGTTTCAATATAAAACAAAATTATTATAAACAATGTAAGCTTTAATGATAGAATTTTTATAAAAGAAATAATGTATACAGACAGTAATTGAAATATTACTAGGCCGATTATTTAATTTTTTTTAGTCAAAGAAATTATGAAGGTGTATGTACAGAAAAATTAGTATTATGAATCCATCTCATTATAATAACTGTTAAGGTGCCTTACGATGATATATTAACTAATAAATTATAAACGTAAAATCGTTGTAAAAATAAATAGTTTTAGGTTTAAAAACTTAATAATTGATAAGGTTAAAACAAACATGCATATAAGGACGAAATTGAAAACATAATTCCGTACATAAAGAACAAATGTTAGTGAAGCATAAGCCTTCGGTTCCGTTGAGAAAATTGTTCAACTAAGGCATTTAGTTTTTGATCTTCCATATACTTCATAGCCAATTCTTGTTCGATGGCCATCAGGGCTAGACCACTTAGACGCTCTTCGTTCATTGTACTTCTTAAGTACGTTTTAAGCCGTCGCAATGTAGAGAACGATCTTTCGGCGCTTGCTGTTGTAATCGGCCACGAAAGTGATATTGCCAACAGTTCCATGATGTCTGTTGAATTGTCTTCAAGGTGATTTTTAACAAAAAAATCAGCTACTTCCTGGAAAGATATCCCCACAGCTTTCATATCTTTTTTAACAAAATTATTTTTTGTAAAGCAATGGAAAAACTTAAGCTGGATAATTTGTAAAACTGTTGAATGGTTGAAACAGTATTATTGTCAATGCCATTCCAATGAAAGAGACACTGAGCAATATTGTTAATTTTGCTGTAGTCATTCTTAGAAAATCGAAGCTGGATATTTGTGATTATGATATCTAGGCCAGCAAAGAAAACTTCGATTTTAAATGATTCTTCAGGTGATTTGAAACAGAATGATGATGAAGATTCAAGCTTTTTGGGTATCTTGCGTCTTCGAGGTAGTGACGGTTTTTTAACATACATGCCTTTTGAGGCATACTCCTTAAATAGTTCTTCTACCTCGTTCCAAAGCTGTGCAAAGCAATTTTCGTTTCGTTCAAGCTTCAAACAGTCGATGATAGCTTCTACTTTTGTGAAAACCATGGAAATGTCCATGGATTCACTCTGAAGCTCTTTAGATAAGATGTCTGTCAGAGTCAAAACTTTGTAGAGGAACTTCAAATTAAACATGAACTCAAAAGTAGTGACTTGTTTTATTAGCCAGTCTGCTTCAGCTGCTACTTTGCCGTTTGAGCTATCATTTGCCACTACTTCCAAAGTATCGCAAATTTCTGGGAGCTTCTCGAGAATAGCCTTGATGGCTCGGTGACGAACAGTCCATCTTCTACGTGACAGACTCACTAGTCTTTTCATTTTGGAATCTCCATTCTGCTTGCATATTGATTCAAAAATGGAAAACCTACTAGCTGAAGCATTTATCACATTATACAACTGATTTACAGTAGATAAACATCCACGTAGCTGTCTTACTTCATCGCAAAATCGCATCACAGCCAGATCAAGTAAATGCGCATGGCAGTATGTGTATAATGCTCTAGGCTCTTCTTCTTGGAATCTTGCAGCCACCCCATTGAACTTCCCGCTCATATTACTGGCACCATCGTACGCCTGTCCACGCATTTTGTTGAGATTTATCCCCAACTGTTGCAGATAGTTTTTTATGACATCGTGTAAATTTTCTCCTGTAGTTGCTACAACATCAATAAAGCTTAAAAATCTTTCCTTGATTTTAATGTTGCCGTCTGCCTTTACGATATACCTAATGCAAATGCTTAGTTGTTCACGCACTGATATATCGGTTGTCTCATCGCAAATTATCGAGTACGCTAACGACTCACTAACTTCTTGTACAATGTCTGCAAGCATTTCAATTTTTATGCATTCAATTATTTCATTCTGAACCGTGGGACTTTTATATGAATGAACCGACGATTTCATTAATAATTGAATTTCTGTGTCCATGTTCTGTGCTCTAAGATCAAGAAGTTCTAGGAAGTTACCTCTATTAAATGAATTAATACTTTCATCATGCCCTCTTAGAGCAAGATTTTGTTTCCCAAGGAACAAAACAGTTTCAATGATAAATTTTAAATATTTTCTGTTAGTTTGAACCTTTTTTGTATGTGCTGAGGATAGTGCATCCGCAACACTCATACCAGGTTTTCTGTACTCACTAAGAAATTGGATTGCCTTAAGATGCATTTCACTTTTTTCATGTACTCTGAATTTTTCAAGCCCCTTTTTCCAGTTTTTCATACCAGTTTTAGTAAACGAGTCTTCCCCACGCCCACTCTTATGGTGGCAGAAGAGTCGACATGGAAAACAAAATGCAGCGTGTAAAATTGGGCTGTACTCAACCCAAGAAAATTCTTTATACCAATTTTCTTTGAACTGTCTTGATTTTGATTGGACTTTGCTTACCTTGAAGCAATTAACAGGTTGAAATGGGCCTTTGGAAATGTCTGCTGATCGAACTCCTAAAGCAGGATCTCTACTCTCCGCATTGCGTTCTTTAAAGGAACAAGATGGCTTTGCCTCTTCTTCACCAGTTTCACCACCGTCATTCAAACTACTCGCACTTAAATGTTGATCTTCCTCCGCACTTGTCTCAACATTTTTACTTGGTTTAACACTTTTAGTAAAAAACGAAAACAGAGACGACTGCTTCTTCATGTCACTGATAAATCAAACGTTTAAACTAATAAATTAAAACTGAACTGAATAAAGTAGTCACGTTAAAGACAACACTAGTACTGCGCCGTAGCAGACTGGCGCCATGTACGCTTTAACCTTCGCCTTCGGCTTCGGCAGAGGAGGAGAGTTAGGGGAAGAGCAGCGTGGTGGGGCTTCACGCACATGTTTGCTAAAATTTCTGGATTCAATTTTGGTGGTTTGAGCTGCTGACAATTACAACAATCTTTATACGATTTCATTAAATTATTCAGAACTTTTTTATCAAGCCCTGATTTCAAAATCTTGGTTTATGTTTTATTTAACTCGTCATCAACAATGTCAACAATAGATTCCTTATTACCTTCCGAATTATTTTCATGTAAAGGTTCTAATAATTCCGTGCCAAGTTGTAACTTTAATACTGGAGAACATACAGTCTCATCTGAAAATGATGTATTTTCACTAGATGATTGTTTATTCATTTTAACTTGATTAACAACTTTTTCAAATGAATTTTTTAAAGATGTTTTTATTGTGCTTATGGAAGTAGCTGAACTGCTAGCAGATTTTGAAGGAATTACTTTTTTTCGGGTATGACATCGACTGGATGGTTTTAGTTTCGATATTGAAGGACAAATATTACGTATATTTCTTGATATTTGTTCCTTCGGGATATAATCGTAATACCAAACACAACTAATGTATCTAAATTTCTAATAAAAACAAATACAAAAATATAGAAGAGCAAAGTTTTGTCTAATACGAGTCGCTTTGGCGTAAAACATAATGACAGTTGCGCGCGCCAACCTATTTTTTCTTTAGTTCATTAAATGTAATTACATGTGTTTTGTATATAATAGAAATAATGGTCGTATTATTTTTTTTATTAATAATTTATTATAAGATGTCAAAATATTTTTTATATTTATAAAAAAATGAGTTAAAATCGTTCACATTATAAATATATAGTTATAACATTTATACTTTCTTTAATAATTCTAAAAATTTTTTAAAGTTGTACCGATTAATTTTTAAATTTATTAAATAAAATCATTATTATACTAAACTATAGTAAAATTATATTATATTTAATCCATAAGAATTACAGAATCTTAAACTGACTATCTATTTAATTTTAGTGTATTATTTTTGCAATATTATTTAGATTTTTAATATGTGTATCTTTAAATATATTTACAAATGAACATATAAATGAATATAAAAATCATTAACAAACTGGTTTCTTTCTTTGGATATATAACAATTAAAAAATTGAACGCTTCAATTAGTTGGGGGGGCACTTGCCCCCTCGTGCCCCCCCCCCCGACGCGACACTTATGTTGACGTTGAAATATTAATTCAGGATATAATGCAGTATTTTTATAAGCCTTACAGTCAGGTACATACTGGAAAAGTGTTTGTCGTTTTATATTGTAATTGTGGCTATTCACAGCATAGTATGTGAATCCGACCATAAAGTGTGATGCAGTGCAGTATCGTGATGTGTGCGTTGATGAAATGGCCACTTGTGTACTCACATACCATGGCGATGAGTTATGCATGCGATAAGATCAATTGATAGTTCCACATTGCTATTCACTTCAGTTAAGCAAAATGCTTACTATTGTGCTGTGTACTGTTTAGTTTACCTCTGAGTTCGATGTTGTTTGTGTCTGATGGCGACAAAACGCAAATATTCAAATGTGACTATGGAAATAAAATGGAGGCTTTAACCAGAATGGAAGCTTTAACGAAAATTGATAAAGTTGAATCTTTAAAATTTATTGCTGCTGAGTTTGGTATAGGAACATAGACCATGTCTAACTGGTACAAAAATTTTAAAAACCTTGAGTATTATTTTAAGATGGTTTCCAAAGACAGATTAGATAATCGGTGTAAAGCAAAAAAGGCTAAGCTAGAAGCACTTGACAAAGCATTATTTCTGTGATAATGCACTTTCAGGGCCGATCATCCAACAAAAAGCCCTTATACTATTCCTGTATAAGACGTTTTCCCAATTAAGAGGCTATTTTTGGGCGGTCCATTGAAAATCATATTAATTGGATTTTACTGTAATAAATTGAAATATATTACGTTCCTAGCATTTCTATATTTATTGCTGTGTACTGAGAAAGTTTTGGTTGATGGAGATCTTCCAAAACATGTCAACAGGAAAAAATATGGCAATGCTAGATAGAAATAACAGAAAGTAATAAGAAATAGATTTATGTAGAGCCTAGGTGAAAAGTAGAACATAATAATAATTGTAATTAAATTTAAACTAGTATGTAGGATTTTCTCATGATAGTTTAATGTTAGCGAGGTATTTTCTAACGATCTAGATAAGGGTCTATCTGTATTCCATTATTGAATCTAGTAATAATGGGAAGAGTTTTGTTTCAGATTGGCCATGAACCGATAAAACCTTTTCCTACCAAGACACTATTTGGAAAACCTGTTTATGGCTTGCCAAACATATTCAGATATGGTTAGTATGGTATTACGTATGCATGATTTATGTGAAGTAAATAAAACAAACCTATACTGGTATCTTTAAACAACCAGTTATAAAGAATATATATATATATATATATATATATATATATATATATATATATATATACATATATATAAACAGCTCCTTAGGCCAATAAGATGAAGTGCAAGAAAGATGTGTTGCTAAATTAAAAATTAGGAATGCTGTCATGCTAAAACAATTATTTTCAGAATTTGATACTTTAATAAAGCATTTTAATAATACATATATACCTGTTTAATAATACATGTTGTATATTTAAAAGAAGTTTTTATTTAATAACGGTCTTTGAATCCCATAATGAAGGTCTTTTTAAGGATTACAGCCGAGTTTAAATGTTTAACAATCTATTACTGATTATTTATGATAATTATTCTTTTACTGATTTTTACACTGATTCTTATTCTTTATGTTTGTTTAAAATTGACAATATTTAGTATTTATTAATTATATAATAGCATTAAACTAGTAGCTATGTATTAAATAAAAATATTGAGCATAATATAGTCAACTCCTGATAATTCACGAGTGTGTAATTCGCTTTGCAGATAATTTGCAGTAAAAGTTCCATAAAATATTCATCTGTTATAAAACAGGATATAGGTATTTATAAGACAAATTGGCTCCATAAATATATAGGTCAAGCAGCAGAAACAAATTACATAAACAAATGAATCACCAGGAACAAGGACTAGTACAAAAATAATCAACTCGTAAAAGTTTTGAGGTCATACCTTAAATAACAATGCTGTTGGCGTGCTTTTGTAATGTTTTTAAAAATCACTATAAACTTTCATTTGAATACATTATCTATTTAAGAAACTTACGATCTATTGTGAGAAAAAATGAAAGATTAGTACTCAAACAGTAAAAATGACCAATTTTATAGATTTATAGCTAAGCCTAAATGAAGGAGGTTATTTTTACAAGAGAATGATTTTGTCTCTTGGTATATGCACTTTTTTCTAAGCAGGGTCACTTGTTCAATTGCCTAATACATCATCCTCTTGACCATCTATAATAGCCAAATTGATTAAGGAAGAAGACAGTTTCAATAAATCTTTTCTTTCTTCTGCACAAGTAACAATTAAATATTTTTGCTTTGTTAATTTGGGTGTTGCCCCCGTCAACTATTTACTGCATTCATGCTAGGGGTGCCAGGTGAATCCTGATGTAGCCTCTTTTCTCCAAACGAGCTTGGCATGTAAATGATTTTTGTAAATAAAGCCAGCCATCATGTTAAGTGTTAGGGGTGGGACTATAGGAATAACTAGATCCATGGATCACTTAAGATTATTTGTAACTCTTAGAACTTTTGGGTCTTTAATTTTCGTCTTTAACTGAACTTGGTTGCCATCAGTCAAGTACTCGTAATACTGTGCACTGAGTTCAACTCTTGTGTATCGTATATACTCTAAACCTGGGGTCTCCAACCTACAATCCGTGGTCCAGATGTGGCTCGCAAACAGATTTTTTCCGGCTCGTGGAAAGCTAGCATACTAAAAAAAAAAACAATATATTTGGTAATATATTTCCTTTTAAGCATTTTTACCATTAAATATGAGTACAGTACTGGTTTCTCACTTGCCACTTCTTTTCTCAATAAGTGTAAAATTAGCTGTAAACAAGTAAAAAACCAAGCAAGAAGATCTTAAAAACCAACACTGAGCTCTTGATTAGAAAAACCGTCGTGGAATTATTCTAGACTTTCTGCTCTGAAATATTGTCGGCCCGCCTTTCCTCCAAAAGTTTTTGATTTGGCCCTTGAGTAAAAAGGTTGTAGATCCTGCTCTAGACCAGGGTTATCCAACAGGCGGCCTGGGGGTCATATGAGGCACTACCTCAAAATTCACCATTTTGCATCTAATTTTAAATCTGGTAGTAATTTTAATTCCATCCCTCCTGGGAAATAGATTTCTCGGACTCTACACTGGGGGTTGGGCCTAAAGATTAATTTTCAGCCCTCCCACCTTTGTAAATTGGACAACTCTGCTCTAGACTAAGGGCCGAAATGGATGGAAGATCAGATTCTACACTTACTTCAACAGAGTATGCTCACAGCTGCATCCCAGTTCAGAGTCTACCCCTTTCAGCACTCCCAATGTACAACAGTTCAGACCAGTCAAAAATCATTGTGTAAAGGTGTAAGTGTACGTATGTAGACAATAGTATTATTAATTGATATATGTGTATAAGTATGTGTCTTATGGAAATTAATGTTGTAATGTTAGACTAGGGTATCACGAAGGACACCAAGCCACTCTTAGTAAGTGCTGCTAGTCTATTTATTTAGCACTACTCTGGATAAAATTAAAAATCTTTAGTAGTCAAATATTCTTACCTGTTAGACCACTAATCCACCTAAGTAACTACACTAGCTAGATTTAATCAAAGTTCAATTCATCACACTCAAAGCAATTGTCAACCTGAAGATTACAGGGTCAAAGTTAGATACTTATTTGGGGGTTGAGAATACAAGTCTGATTGTCTGAATCAGCTCACTCCCAACTTTCGATTGTTGAGTTTGAGTCAATTCAATTTCTTTTCATGAATTGAAAGATTGCTTTTTTTATATTGAATGGATCAGTTGCCTACCTTTAGACATTTTGAAATAGTAGATAAAGTTGGTATTTTAACACATTTATTTTGTTACAAATGAAGTTCTTTACACGATCCCAAATTTTATGAGGTGGTTTTAACTGTTCCATTCAGCCTACAATTTAAAATAGAATGTGAATATTTAGTTTAATATGATTATCTGATATAATGTATTAGTTTAAATTTCAATTGACTCCATAACCTGATATTCTGATAATTTACTACAATGTTTCAATTATTACTTTATAATTTTCTGATGTCCAAGATGGTTTGCTGGATTTATTTACAAAGTAGGACACTACTTCACTTCTTCGTCGACTTCTTCATTAGTAAACAAATATGGTCAAAATACATGTCAACCATATCTCTACCACCATGCCACCCATTGCACAATTTTATTGATGGCGCCAATAGGATAAAACAATCTTTTAATCACAAAATAAAATCAATGCCAAGCATTACACCGGAACCAATTTTTATGTTTTACGCTGGGTCACCAAGTAGTTGGAGGCTTCTGAAGTAGTTGAAGGATAAAACTGAATTTACCTAAAGAGCGAAGTAAGAAGGGACCATCCAGGTCTACTATAATTGGAGCCACTTGAAATGATCCACACGCTCTATAAAAATCATATAAACATTTTTACGGATGGATCCCTGGATCAGAGCAATGAAGTATTGGTTGCGGGATACTACAATAAATCAAATGGTGACACTTCATCCCGACAAACTCCGCCTCTAGCATGGATATAGATCTACTAGCCTTAAGTGCAGCACTGATAAGCTGTCTTCAGCCCACCACTTACAAGCAATTATGCATATTTACCAACTCAAAATTCTACCCTCCAGTCACTAATGAACAACTCTACAGCATCTTACTCATTTCGGATATCTGAAATTAGGGAAACAATCGCCAAGTTGGAATCTGATGGCAAAGAGGTGACTTTAGTGAGTCCCTTCGCACTGTGGAGTCCCAGAAAACGAAAGAGCAGATAAAATAGCAAAATGTTCATCTTGCATGGAACTGGCAAACCTAAACAAACATTCTCCATCCCACTGTAAAAGAGTCACAAACAAAATTTTCCAGACCACATGGAAACAATGATGGGAGAGAGAATCAAATGGTCGCCACTTGTTTAAATTTCAACCCGAGCTAGCCACAAACGACAAATTTGATGGGTTCCCGTGCCAGAGAGCATCATTCATTGCCAGAGCAAGAACAGATCACATAATAACGGAGAGCTACCTATTCAGGTTCAATTTGACTGAGCCTTCACTCTGCGCTCTCTGCAACAAGGATGAGGAGACAGTTGAATATATCTTGTACAACTGTATTTATCCCATTATCTCAAGAGACATCCTGAGAGTTGAGGGCGAAAAATGGTAAGATATTCTTCTCAAGAAAAAATATTGGCCAGTAGCAGAATCAATTTATCGTGGACATTGTGCTATCGGCTACTCCTAGAGCTGGATGCCTCTATGAAGAAGTAAGTAAGGACACTATCTCAACTCTGTTAAATTAAAATTCGTAATTTCCTTTACTTTAAGTTTTGGTTTACTTAACATAATTTTTTGTTTAATGTGGCTAGGCTTTTTATATACATGGTGATTTAAACAAAATAATATTACAACTTTGAAAAATCAAATAACTTTTTTAAAAGAACCAACAGAGCTGGTTTTAGTGTTATGTTGTAGAGACATAAAACACACCAGGTAAGTGACAAGGTAAACAAACATGACTGTAACATTTGGGACTGTGAAAAATTTGGGACGTGAAACATTACAACATGTTCATGGTAGTTCTAAAGTTAACGTGTTTTGTGCTTGAGCAAGACAAAAGTTTAAATCTCTTTTTGAGAACGGGATAGTGTACCTGGATGTGATACAAAACATTTTGTTGGTACAGATCGATGATGTGTTTCCCTACAAAATAACACTAAAACCAGCTCTGTACTTTCTTTCAGTATATTTTTGAGTTTTTGAATCAGCATTATTATTAAAAACTGATAATTATTGAAATTTTAAAATCTGGATGAAATATTTTTGCTAATTTTAACAGTAAATTCCTCTGAGAGTTTTTCTTACTAATACTTATACTCTTCATAATTTTTTTTATTATTCTTTCAAATCTATAGTTTCAATGATTCTTTAGTAACTTAATTATCCATTGAAATAATTTCTTAATAATCTGGCTTCTTGTTCTTTCCTACCATCTCATGATGTTGATTGCATTTTGAAATTATACTGTTATGGGTGTGGCTGTCATGTTATAACCACTGCCTCATTTTTAAATGAATTAAAAATTAATAGATATTAATTAAAGAATATAAATTAATTCATAATTCTAATACAATTTTATTTTTCCATTATATTCACTGAAACACTAATTTTACTATTTCCCTTCTCCTTATATTGTCTCTAGTGCTTTATTTATAAAATTGTGTTATTTGATTTAGTAGAATTTTATTCTAGTATAGTTAATAAAATTCTACTAACTAGTAAAGTATTGTCAGATACTAAGTCTCATTTTTTTAGAAACTTATTAAGGAAGAATATTTCAGAAGTGGTTTATTTTAAAAAGTTAATGATTTAGAAAAGAAAACTACCAATTATTCCTATTATATTAATTTATAATTGATAACAACAAAAATACAGTTTGCCAAAAAGGTATTTTTTAAATTCATGTTAACAACTATATTTTTCATGTGTGTCATTGATACCAATAAATTAAATTTGTGTTCTTTTTTTAGTAAACTATATTCATAATGTCGATGGCTTAGATGGATGTTATAGAGGTCTGTTACCACGTCTTGCATGTTCTACTGTTTATATTTTTGCTCACTCATCAATGGCCCAAAACTTTAAATGTTTAAAAGAATCGGAAACTGCAGAATTGGAAGAGGAGGAACTAACCGAAAAAGAAAAGTGAGCAAAATGCATGCCAAGTATATGCAGTAATTAATTCATTTTACTTGTAATAAATTAATTTCTTTCAGTAACTAATTCTTTATATATATATATATATATATATATATATATATAGATTTTTTGGACTAGGAGACTGACAGACTTACCTTGGTAAGAGTCCACTCTGTAGTCTTGAAATAGAAACACATAAAAGCACTTAAACAATGATATATTTCAACCACACAGTGGTCTTTGTCAATCGAAGAGAAAACACAAAAAGAAATATGAGAGAATGAAATAAAATAATTGTAATCACATAATTGTGGACTCTTACCAAGGTAAGTCTGTCAGTCTCCTAGTCCAAAAAATCTAAATAATCTTTACCAACCAAAACTAACCTAAATATATATATATATATATATATATATATATATATATATATATATATATATATATATATATATATATATAGATATATATATATGACAACTTATATTTATTTTATTTCATTCTCTCATATTTCTTTTTGTGTTTTCTCTTCGCTTGATAAAGACCACTGTGTGGTTGAAATATATCATTGTTTAAGTGCTTTTATGTGTTTCTATTTCAAGACTACAGAGTCGAGTGGACTCTTACCAAGGTAAGTCTGTCAGTCTCCTAGTCCAAAAAATCTAAATAATCTTTACCAACCAAAACTAACCTATATATATATATATATATATATATATATATATATATATATATAAAGCTCATATTAATAAAAACATGTTATTGTAAAGAAATACCAGATTTTATATGAAGAAATGATCTTGAAATTTTGGAAAATTTGATACTAAAAAACAGGTTTTTTTCTTGAATTTGTTCGCCAGTTACAAGAATCAATTCACCATTAACCAGAGATAGATGCTCACTTCCTTTGCCCTAACATACAAAATGTAATACAGCAAAATCTGCTTAAAATGATTTTCAAGGGCCCATATAAAAATAGTGTTAAACAGGAAAACGTCTTATACAGGAATAGAAAATACTGTAATACAAACAAAATAATACTGTACTGTCTACTCACCATTATACGTGCCGTATTATTTCCACATATTCAGCAAGACAAATTTATCACAATTTTAAACAAAATATAATGAAACCCGAATGTACGTAACAGAGATATACGCATTTAATGGGAAACCATAACCTGTACATTATAACATTACTTGTAGAGTAATATTATTTGTAAACTACTTGTATAGGGTGGATATTTTTCTACTGTATATATTTCTTAAAATAATTTTTTATCTCATTTTGTTTCAAATTTTTTTTTAAGAAGAATTTAAAAATCAATGTTTCTAGTTGATTAATTTTTTCGAATACATTGTCTGAAATTCCTGGCTCGTTGAACGTAACGTCTCACATCAGCCATTGCGTTAAATGTGGCAACAGCCTTTACTGGTGGCTGAGGGTTGTCTTTGCCTTCATTATCATCATCATTCTCATCGCCTCGTTTGTAGTGAAAGCTTTTGGAGTAATCAATTTCACAATTTCTTGTACTGTTCATACCTCAGAAGTCACAATATTATTGTTGACAAATGCAAAAAGTCAGTAAAGTTATGAAATATGACGTCCTTGACTTTGTTGTCAGTACATTCCAATACTAGTTCACACTGAGACCATTTGAAACTTGCTTTTATGAATCTGTTTTTAATGACTTTAGGACAGACTTCATTCCATAGAAAAACAACATAATTAATAACATCCAAAATGTTAAAAGAATGTTGCTGATTACCTTGTTACATGGCACATAAGTATCTTTGCACTAGTTGGTAATGCTTCTTTACAATCCTGTGGTACATGGGTTGAAGTTTGCTTTTGCCATTTGGGGTAGAAAAACAATTTTTATATTGGTAATTCAACACTTCTGAGATGTACTTGGACAGTTATCATTAAGTAGAAGAATCTTTCAATTCTTTCTTTGAAAAATCGTACTGAGCTGTTTTATCCATGAAACAAATTGTTCTCCTGTCATTAATGCACAATGCTGTTCAAGAATTAGTGAATGTTCTTGAAACATCTCGGCGATTTCGACTTTTACTCAACCAACAATTTAAGTTTTTTCTGAACCACACTAGTACTGAAAGTCTCTCATTTTTTGGTTGTCCAATCTAAGTCACAAATGAGAAAATTGTTTTGTCAAAAAAAAGTGTGTTAAGCGAAATTCAGAGCATATTATCCATGGTATGTTTTTTGATACTAAATTATAGTGTCAGAGAAAAATCGTAATAAGCGGGAAATCAAATTAAACTTACCTCTTTTTACTTACTTGTTTAGCTGTAGAGAACAAACTATTTTATTAAATAATTAATGATACCATTAATTAATTATTTAAAATGGCTACAGCTCTTGATAGCATTTATAAAAACTCAAAGCTAATTGTTTATTTAAAATCCCAAATTGCAGTAAATGTTGACAATTTGCTATAGCACATAAATTTGACTTTTAACATAGAGCATTCAAAATGTTTTAATCAAAATTATTGGTTTTGAACATTAAATTCAAGTTTACCTAAGTTTTAAAAAATATTTAAAGTGGATTATTATTTATTAATACAAAAAATTCTGGTTGTTGCCCTTGACAAATTTTAATTTCTAACTTTTAAAATTTTAACAAGCCTTTTACTGGTTTCCCTCTTAATCCTACTAAAAATATTTTGGCTTATGTAACATTCCAGTCATGACACCAAGTTGGACAAAAAAAAACATAGTCTATATTACTTGAGTCTTATTTGTTTGTTTATGAGATATTTGCATCAATCTTTGTGTCCTTGTAAAAAGTAGACTAATTTTGCACAAAAATCTTTTTGTTGTCTAAAAACTAAAAAAAGTAGTATATATGTGGCAGAGTGGGATTAGTTGATCATCCTTAAACAGGTATTGTTGGAAGGGGCCAAATAATAACATTCTAGATTATAGAGGGGCTGTTGTATACCTTTTATTTGTGAGATATTTTGAAAATTCTTCAAGATTTCCACTCTTGTAAACAAATAATATATTTTAAAAAATGTTACTTCACTTGCATTGAAGGTAATATTTTTTGAGGTTACAAAAACCCTTGTAATTTATGTCATAAAATGAATAGATATAAATTTATTCCCAGGTGTTTAACGTTTAAAATAATTATGTATTGGGCTTTTTATTTAAACATTGTAAATACTTTATGCATGGGAAACCTCATAATTTAATTTTGTATACAACTTCATATAACTATACAATTAAAATAAAAATTTTAAAAAGTCTTTAAAATCTAAAAACCTGCAGAACAAAACCTAATACTGTAAACTCCCGATTATCCGTGGAATAGGGGGGCCCGGCAACGCCGGATAACGAATCCCCCGGATAGTCCCCTATGAACAAAGAATACGCAAAACGATCGATAATCAATTATTATACCATAAGTTACACAAATAATGACCCCGGTTAATGCAATTCACAAATCATCTTCAGAGGACAAAATAAACACAGAATATAATTTAAAATGTGGATGTATTTGATGGATTATAACATGTACATTTATATGTCTAACTATTTACATTACGTACATAACTATATGTCAAAAGTAAGTATGTACATATGTAATTTCCTTTACACAAAATACTTTCACTTTTTAACAAAAAAATCTGTCACTTTTGTCTGTTTTTTTTTTTTTGAGCATTGATTTAGCTTTAATGTGCGATCTAAGTTTCTTGAGAACCATTTTGTCGCACAGTGTCTACTTGTGTCACAAAGCCATAAAGATCGATAATGTATATGACAGGCATGGATAATGCATATGTCACGTCCTAGACTATTTATGGCCGAAATTAGCTGACATTTGTTTACAATCCTATGATACACATTAGGTTTTCGGACCTCCAAGCATTTTGTCATTGTCTCTTATATACAGTAGTCTGCTCACCCCTTTTATTTTGCTGGCCCGCGTCGGGATGCTTCCCTTTCAATGTAAAAATTAGTACGTATATATTTACATATCTATTCCCTTCATCTTAACTTCTATTAAGCCTTATATGTATTTACGTCGCAATTCACCGTTTGGAAATTTAAACACATGAATCTGATTGGAATAAAAATTGGATATTTGTAAAACAATGGCAGATCCCGGATAATCCGCAAACCGGTTAATCCGCCCACGGATAATCAGGAGTTTACTGTATATATATGATTGTTATGTTAATGTTGAGTGTTTTTTTTATTTAAATAGTCTTTATTATGTTTTTCAATGATCTGTCTGGTGTATATATTTATAAAATGTTTTATAAATGGACTCGGTTGAGAGTTTTTTATAAAATATAATGTACTAACAAAATCTAAATGTTTAAAAAAAGGAAGGTTTTTGGTTTTTTTTTAAATGTTTGTCCAGGAATTATCCCAAAACTATTATGGACTGATTATGATTAGTCCTCTATCCAAATGAAAGAGCATCTTCTTACCATTTCACTTTGTAATGGAAGGCCTAATAAATTATCATCAATTGATTTTTTTAATGCTGTGATTGTTCCAAAACCACTTAATTTTATTCTATATTAGCCTAATGGAGTTATTTTAATATTAGGCATAAAGATGGGAGGATGAATAACAAGAAAATAGTCTCGTTTAAATGGACTCAGTATAAATAACTAATTATTTTGTCTTTTGTGTACTTGGACCTTTTATTCAAAATATTTACAGTTTTTTAAAAGTTATCCAATTTTGTTGTTTGCTATACATTTAATTGAGATGAACCAATTTCAAATTGTTTGTTATTTCAGGCGTAACCAATTTTTGAACAAACTAGGAGCACTTGCAATCTGTAGAACTACGTCTATTATTGTTACTCAACCTCTACATGTTGTATCACTTCGAATAATGGCACAATTTATTGGCGGGGAGAACAAATATAGGTTAGTGTAAAAAAAATTCAATATTTATACACTTTAAAATTTTAATTATTAACTAGGTGAAAACCTCTGGTGATATGATAGAATATAGTGATCCTATAGTGTTTTTAAGTATAGTCCAAACTATCAGTTTGATATCTGTAAGTATTGTGATATGAGGTACTTGAAAGTATCTTAGATTAAATAGTAACATTGGCTATAAATATAGTATTAATATTAAAACTAGGTATGAAGAGGAATGGTAAAGGGCAGTAGGCTATTTTATATGTCAGCGACATTTTAGCTCTGTGCCATCCTGTATTTGCTGACAAATTTTCATAATTATTTACTATTATTCAAGAATTAGTGAGTGTTCACTTGCTTGTTTGATAAAATGTTCCCATTTTGGTTGTTAGATCACATGTCTTCTTAAATGTCCCTAAGAATGGTTAACTATAGCCGATGGCCCGATATCCACGATATATATATGATGCTATGGCCCACAGGTTCTTCTTAACTAGAATATCTTGCCACTTTGTCACAATTGGTCTGATAATGTCTCTTGTAGGTAATGGGTAAGCATGATGGCCTACCATGATTTAAAATTGAAAATACCAATCATGGTTTGATTATGGAGAGCTGAAAACCATCATTGGCAAACAATCGTTGAACATTCAGAAATCTCACATGAATATTTACGTTACATATATTTTGGTTGATATAGGTTGTTTTTAGTTCAAGAATATTTAAAGTTACGGCAATTCTGGTAGAATAAAAAAACTTACAGAGAGTTTAAAGTAAAGTCAACATCCACACATGATTGCAAGACAAGCGCTAGATATTAAGCCTGGGCTGCCACTTGTTTTTATCTTGCATTGGTCTAGATTTAAAAGCCTCAATATATTCCCATCACAGAGTTTAATAGTTTTACAAAGCGCGATGTAACATTATTACTTTGAAAATTAATAAAAATGCTGATAGACTTTACCCATCTTAGTTATACTGTAGCTGGTGATCCACTCTTTCTATCTTGATTTGATCTTCCCTACTACCTGAAGATTGTCATATACGGAAACATATCTAAATACCATTTTTACTTATATTGTTTTAATTAAATACTTAATTGAAAAATTAATTATTCTATTGTTTTCATTTCTTGATCTTTAAAATGAATGTTGTTCAAGAATATATGCCAATTTTAACTCTTTCTTATTTATGCACATTTACTAATTTTTAAATATACTTTGGATAGACTTTTTATTATTGTTGTTGGCTCATCTTACAAAATTTGGTTTAATTATATTTTTTAACAATTTTTATATCAAATATATTTAAATATAATCCATAACTTTTTAAAATTACATTTCATTATTATTTTACTACTTTTAATGATTGTATATTTTTTAATAATATTATTTCAAATTAATTTTAATTTGGATTTTTAATTTTTATTTTAGCAGACTAGCACGATTTCTAGGCCTGCTAAAAGTTTGGTTGAAACATATATTTTGAAATCAGGTTGTGCTGTTTATAAAAACTAAAATACTCTTTTCAATCCACAGGTCTTATTAATGATATGAGTTTAATATTTTGGCCTAATTTATTAGGAACCATTGCTAGCATGTTAAAAATTGAAATAAATGCAGTTTTTCAGTTTTTACATTTAAAAACTATTAATATTATTATAATATTTGACTTTATATTTGAAGAAAAATACATTCTTTAGTATTAAAATAAATTCTAGAATTTGTAGTGCATTGTTATTATTCAAATAAATTATATAGCTCTTTGTATTAATGACAAGAACAAATATTAAATTAATACCAAATGTTAGTTAATGAACATTTTTAGTAACTTAACATACAGTATAAAATGGGAGATGTTAAAGTGATATATTTTTAACAGTACATAAATATCCTCAGGTTAAGTTATACATTTTATTTTCTAGGGGTATATTGAGTGCACTTTGGACTATTTACAAAGAAGAAGGAATAAGTGGTTTATTTTCTGGCTTAATTCCTCGATGGTTTGCTGAGATTTCATGTCTGATTCTAGCCAGCACTGTTACTTATGTGTTTAATCAGTATGTTGTCCAGGATAAAGAATTGCGTACGTTTACTAGTTCATCAATACAGTTCATCACAGGATCATTGATGTATCCATTTCAAGTTGTTAGCTCATGTATGGCAGTCACTGGTTGTGGGTATGTCATGTTTTATCTTATAAATGTACAATTACGAAAGGAAAATTTCAAAATTAAGGTTTTGTAGTTTGTATCCAATTTTTAAAATTTATATTAATGCATTTTCTAGCGCAATGTTAACAAAATAACTATTGGTATAACAAGTTGACTCACATATGGTTAGGTCTCTGTTGCTGGACCAACGTCCCACATATACGCTGCTCGGGTTAGTTGAAATGGACTGATGGCTCATATTTGGGACACTGTTTGCATTTATTCCTCTGACAAATCAGTGGTTTATTTTAACGGCTTGATATATTTGTATCTGTCTACAGACATGTCTGATGTTAATGTGGGACATTTGGTCTCTCAGTTATTTAAGGTCAATGACATCAAAATACAGTTGACACCCTGGTTCATTCCTCCGTACCACTGCGGCAGTTTTTGTTTTGATTGATCATGTTCTATTAAGTTTACTCTAAATGACATTTGCCACAAAAGATGAAAATGTGGCACAAGTGATAAGTGAATTTGTAAATATTCTATACTGTATACAGAACTGAAATGTAAACATATTTTGTCTCTGTTACAATAATATTTATGTTGTAACTGTATTTTTTTCGATACGGTATGTAGTCTATGTAAACAATCTGTCTAGCATGACTAGCCAAGATGAGTTAGTTGGGTGTTTGTTGATATAAGCCTTCGTAGTGTCTTTTTCCTGGGACGCTCGGTCTACAATAGGATTTTCGTGCTATAGACCAACCAGCTCATATATCCGCCATCTCAAAAAACACTATAAGCAGCAGAAACAAAAATATGCATTCAACAAACATACTTCTAGGATTTTTATTTAGTGTAACAACTTATTACAATAACCTTTCACTTTTGGTTTGTAATGAAGGGTGGACCCTCATTACCGCTGTCTGTATGGAAAAATCGAATTCTTACCGCTAGTCTTTTGAGAAAAACATATATATGCGCCGTTTGGTAGTGAAAGTGTTAAAATGATATAGTTATTATTACAAAGTCATTATGTTAAAATAATTGATTTAAAATAATATTGTGTCATGAATAGTAGAATATAAGCGACTTTGATTCTAAAAATTAAATCCCTAATATACTTTGGTATTTTACCAAATTTGTAAATTTTACTAAAAGTGTACAAATTTAAAAAAGCGTATTTATTTTTGCTGGTTTAAATCATGAATATTAAAGTGTATAATGAAAGCTTAAAATCATAAGTTTAATTTTTACAATATTAAACAATTTTTAAGGTAACATGACTGTATTAAACTAAACATGACTGTATTATATTTTTAACCCGTTGTTCATTAAATTATTTGCGATCCAGAAGCATGATTAATTCATTGTGTCAAGTTGTAATGAAAACTGAACTGTGTGAAATTTATTATTTTTAATAAGAATAATTATGAAATAAATTTTGTAAAATAATAAATATGTAAAAAAAGTATACATAAACTGCTACTTACGGTTCAAACTGCATTGTTCTCCTAACATTCAAGCAACCAATTTATTCACTTAACATTTGTAAAAAATCTGCATAACTAAAATATTTTCCAAAGAAATATTCACAGATAGGTGGGTTGTTCGAAGTAAAGAAAAATTTTTTGTGACAACTGACTGAGCTACTCCCCACCGACTACTTATTGACCTTGGATTCTTCCGCATAAGTTTAGCAGCAGCTGTGATACGCTACAGTCGATTACTGTTTATCTGTGCAACTGAAAATATGTGACAAAATTAGCGATACCGCTAAGTGTGAAGTTCACAGCATAATTCGGGTTTTTAATGTGAAAAGTGCACCATTAAAATTTTTAGAGAGATAACTGAAGTTTATATTAATGGGATGAATGAAGCGTCTGTTTGAAATAGTGCATCATATTTAATGGCTGGTGAACGAATGTTCAAGATGAAGAACATCTCAGTTGTGACTGATGAACTAAAACCAAGCATTGAATGAATATTCAAGAAGATAGCCTTTTCACAATTAGTGGCCTCTACTTATTTTTTCCTATAATTTCAAAAACTATGTTTTACAACACTATTAGGGACAAGCTAGGCTATAATTCTGTGCCAGATGGGTTTCTCGAATTTTATCAGAACACAAAATCAAACGAATGGGATCTACATTGACATTCTTCCCTGACTGACACCAATGGTGATAAACTGTTTAATCATATCATTACCGCTGATGAGACTTGGATCTCACATATCCAAAATCAAAGCGCCAGTCCTTGGAAGACATTATTAATGATCCCGAATGAAACCATAAAAACAAAATCAAATTCTTAACACCAGAAAGATTTTTGTAATGAAGGTATTTTGGAACTGTAAGGGTGTTTTACTCATTAACTACATGCCTAGAGGGGAGAAAATTATTGTAGCCGTCTACTGTGACACTTCTTTAAAACTGCTACACCGTTCAAAACAAAATGATGTGGAATGCTGGCCAGCGGCATTACGGTCATTCACAATATTGTACGTCCTATGCAGATGATGAACTTAAGAGACCGTTAGTGACTTGTTGGTACCAACAAAGTATGCAGACAGCATAAAAAAGCTAGAGAAAAGGTATAACAAGTGTTTAAATTTGAACAGTGGGTATGTGGAAAAGTAGGTTAGGTATCAAAATTAGGTAACAAGTTTTATTTCATTATATTGAATAATAATCTGTTCAGAAAAAAATGTTCTTAACTTTTAATTAACATTAACAATATAGTTTTTAAATAACAACATTGTGCTTACCCACTTACTCCACTCTGAATGATAACGTGATTAACAACTAGGATGAAAGGTTGATCTATATGGCCAGCTGACAAATTAGTTAAAGCGTTAAGAAGGGAATAAAAATTCTTACTTTATGAGTCCTGTCATTCTGAAAAAGCATTAGGATAGACATAAATATCTGTCAGTATAGTGACAGTTTTGAGAGACAGAAACAATTGTTTTGACATGAGAAACTTGTGTTGGTATGTGCTTATAAGAAGCATGGAGACAACAACACATTAACAATGGTCAAGCACAGTCAGCATAAAAAACGATATTTCCTGAAGCAACGAAAAATCGATGTTGAGAATCTAAATTCCATATGCCTGCTAAACACATGTACTCTTGTGTAGGGACAAGATAGTTTTGTCCTAGGGAAGCAATGGGTTAATATAGTGATATACACTTGTATAAACTTTGCCAATTACATTTTCTTCTTCGGTTTGTGGTTATAGACATATACACCAAATGTCATGCATTATTAAGTATTAAATTACAAGTTATATTTTTATTCAAGCAGTGAATTTTGAAATGACTTAAATTACATTAAAACATAGTCAACTTTGTTTTAGCAAAATTTCATATAATTATTAAACTAAATTTAATCTTTTTAATTTAATACCAAACATTTGTACTTTATGGCGCAACATAAAAAACAACGGTCTGATTCATTACTTAAAAATGTTGGCACCACAAATGTTATCTGGTTTAAAGTAAACTATCTATGTAAACAAGTTTTGACTAAACTATCTAAGCTGATGCTTACATCACAGGATAAATATGTAGTTTTGTCAATGATTTGTTATATTACCTTAGCTAAATTTATATAATTTTCTGTACTTGAGTTAAAGATTATTGTTATTGATCACTATCTCAAGGTAAAATAACTGGTATCTTAGTATTCTACTTCTTGTATAACTTATACTACTATAATGAGGGGGTTATAGTATTCAACAATTGTATAATAAAATGTATTGAGCTATTTTACTAAAATTGTTTTATAAATGTTCACAGACTTGTCGCAGGAACTCCCCCACAAATGCCTTTATATATTGACTCTTTTGATTGCTGGAGACATTTGGCAAGACAAAATCAATTAAAAAGAGGATCTAGTCTTTTCTGGCGATATTATACTCCATCTTTAAATAACAAAATAATGCTTGAAAAAATCCAATAAGTTTTCTATTGTTCTTCTCTCTTAATTTATTTCACTATATTGTAAAATATAACTTTGTTGTGTATAAATATTTAAAACCTTCCAAAAAATACAGTTTATTAGTTTTATGAAAAACCTTCTAAGTTGTCTTCTTGTGCTATTATTTTACATTGTTATATTGTAAAATGTAAAGTCCTTGTTTATTAGTAGTAAAACTATGCAGACATTTTGTCTTTAAAAATATAATTGGTTTTAAACTATTATCAGTTTGAATTTATAAATTAAATTAGTAAAATTTGTTGCTTATTAATTCAGGGGTTTCTCATATACTGCCTGCCACAAGGTGTGTTAATACCTGTAATTTGTACTCTGTAGACAATAAAAATAGTTTGCATGACTTTTATTACATGTCTTACAATGTTAAACAAGTAATATAATAAAAATGTTTTTAAAGTAAATTCTTACTGGGGTCAAGAAAGAAAAATTTCATCATTGTTTTCTTATTTCCAGTTTGTTTCTCTATTTATTCTTTACATTTATTTTTAACCTTAGAGGACTATTTATGATATTGTGTGATAACCATGGCAACAGTTTTATGTGGTACAATTCATATACATCTTTGAGAAATATATGTATGTAAACTTGATGCAGTGCCAAAGTTCGAATCCCGATAGACCCCCCAAATTTTTATTATTTAACTATTGAATAAGTATTTGAAAAAATCTAACATCAATTGTCATCCACTATAGGTTTAAAAAAATGCATTTTTACTTGATTGGATGAATAAAAACGTATTTTATTAATGATTGAAAATTTGCACATGATATATATCAGGAAAGTGTAAGCTAATAGAAGGAATTTAATACAAATTAAATTAGTTTAAAATAAATTCAAATAAAAGCCCATATGCAGAAACTCAAATTTTGTATACCTAATAATAATAATAGACTCTTTATTATACTATTGGCATGATTTTGGAGCATGAACATGGAGCTAAAGGTAGTCCATGGGGTTAGGTGTAAATGAATGGAGATGGAATGCTCTCATGCCAAAACTTCTTTTTTCTTAAAATTTATTCATTACTTTCGTTTTTCAGATTTCTTGAGGGGAAATAACTGTAAATTTTCTAACAAACTTCTCCAATTCATCCAACTTTCTTACAATTCTGTGAATTCGAGGTTTGTTGGACTCAATGGAGTGATGAGATGTACAATTGGTTGAAGTAAACTTATCATCTTTTTAACTCTTATCCAAAACACGGCATCAAGAATTTTCTTCTTGATTGCATGGTCTAGCTCAGCCCTTTCATTAACTGGCAGTGTTTGCAGTACCACTTTGATTTTAAACTCCGTAAACAAGCTTCCTCATCGGGTCTGTCCAGGCAGCTTGAAATAAATTTGATAATTAACCTTCGAGGCAGCGCATAGAGTTTCAAATGGGAGAGGGCGCTAGCACAAAACCATTTAAAATTTAAACTATTTTATATTAGGGTGACTTCAAAATTAATTACTATATAAATACATTGTAAATAATTTCAGAAATCATTATTGTAAAATTTTGAATCTCTAAACCTCATTTTTCTCAATATTTTGAATTGTTAAAATGTGTAAGCTATGTTATACTAGACCACTGTTTTCATTACGGGAGATGCATTTGCGGGTTATTTTTCTTTAATAAAATAATTCAACATAAACACGTAAAAACATACTGTATCGTGATGGTACATATAAATAAAATTAATTATTTATTGAACATTTTTGGTAAAAATTTAGAGAAAATAGGGAATGTTTTAATACAATTATATTATGCCTTTATAACACAAGTTCTAGTGTAAAATAAAACAAGCAGAAACTTATTGTCTTTGTTGAAAAACTCATAATTGTTAATTTCTAAGCTCACTAGCCACCACTAGTGTAGTGTGAACATGGCCCACTCTCATAAGAAATTTTTCTTCTTGCTATTCTCCCTATCCTTACTGGTTCAGTATACCACATCATTTTTCGGTTTTTACTAAAAACATTCTTCTTTCCAATTCAAACTGCAGTGTTACCTCTTCCTGTTGGATTTTCTCTATCGACAACAAATAGCCGTTTGCAGGGAACGTCAAAATCTGACATTTAACAAATTGGTCATTTTCAGGTTGTTTCTCTTCATTTGTATCATTTTCAGTTTCATTGGCTTCTTCGTCAGGTTCATCTGGCAGGGTTTCGTTTTCATCAGAATCATCAAAAAGCTGTCTAATAAAATTTCCGGTATTTCTTGAATATCCTCTTTCAAGCAGAACAACAGTAAAATGTGAAACTTAGATACTAAAACAGCATACAACACTAAAATAATAACAGCAATCAGTAATAATTTAACTCCACAGTCTTTTGTAATGTAAATATAGCTACACACGAGGAACTTGGCACAAATAACTTTACACTAAAGGGCGCTTACGGACAAAACCTTCGCAATCTGACCGTACGTAACAAAGATTAAACTCACACTAACACTACGAGGAAAAAGTAAACAAAATAGTTTGGGCCATTTTCTAGAATGCAGGTTGTGGAGTAACAAGCTGGAAATAAACCTCTGACAACTGGCGTCATTTTCTTGACAAATAATAATACGTCCGGAAAAATAACTTCGCATGCGCCTTCTTCAAGGTTTAATTTTTCTTTCATTAACTGCCTTCATGTTTATTAGGAGTCAGTCACTTCTTCTAAATTGTCCCTTACTCTTACAATCGCACACTGTCATTTAACGTACCCTAGACACTAGTTCTACAACAATCACACAGCAAACTGAGAAAACAAAATGGCTGCCTTTCTAAAAGCTTCAGGTGGCACTGATGCTGGATAAGTTTTTGGGGGTTGAGAAGGAGGAAAAATTTTCCTCTTACAGTTATAGCACAGTGCAACCAAATTCTCTTTCAAACTTCGAGTTTAAAAACTTTTAACAATATGTAAAATAGAAAAAAGTAAAAGTATTTTAAGCTTTAAACTCTAGGCAGTTGATACATGAGCATATATAGTATTATTGTGATAGCCTTAGTTTTTAGGATAAGATGGCATTACTCTCTCAAATTTATACACAAAAAAGGTAATTGTCAAAAAATCTTTATAAATGTATGATCTCTCTAGAAAATTTATTTTGTAAACATCTGATATTTTAATACCAGTCAGAGTGATTTTACTGGTCCAGGGATTTAATGCCATAAATTGCCTCTTGTTTATGAAGGAAATCTATCTATTTGAACTTTAATTATTGAATAAAAATGTAAAAACTTACTTAACTTATTTCAAGGTTCTAACAGTTGAATTAGTGTTAAATTGCTCAAAACCTAAGAATTTTTATAAATTCCCACTTTTAGGAATCTTTCCCAGTCAAGGAAATATTCCTATTTTATAAGTTCCGTCCCAGTGGCAATATTCTCTCCTCATATCACTATGCACAATAATTAAATTAGTATTCACTGTTCATTTATTAACCTGAAGAAACCATGTAATATTTTACATCAACTTACCTTATCTGTGTATTATATATTTGTTTTTAATGAAGTTTCAGGACAGAACACCTTTCTGTAACTAACCTGAGAATTTATATTTCATACAAGACACACTCGCCAATTTTTTGTTGCATGACAATGCTTTCGGATATCACTTATTCTGAGTTTTGCACACTGCTTTTCATTTAATTCCTTCTATTAGTTAACACTCCTTATATAAATAAATATATGAAGTTAATATATTACTATTTTTGAGCAATTTTATCCACCATTAAGTGCAATAATTTTACCTTGAGTGATGAGGCACCTTTCGGTCTTTGACCATTGTCGAATCACTCACGAAAAAATACAACAAATTATAATAAAACATAAAACAAACACTATTAACAGACAAAACAAAAAAATCGAAAATTTATCAAAACAACTTAACCTAAAAAATAGCCTAGCACCAATCCACACATCAAAACAACAACATAACCTAAAAAATAGCCTAGAACCAACCCACACCTCTAACAATAATAAATTCATAAACTTAACTAAAACAGAATTTACTGAAAAAGAAAAAATAATAATAACAAATTCCTTCAAATATAACCTACCTAACTTAAACAAAAAACAAATAATAAAAAACCTAATAGTTGACACAGAATCTAACATCCACAAAATTACCCACCAAAATACTGAACACATAAGAAATAACATTAATAATAAAATTAACCTAATAAAAACGGAAAAAAACAAAAAAACAGAACAATATATTAATAAAAAAGAAATTATAAAACTCAGAGAAAAACTAGAAAACAACGATTACTTAATATTAAAATCAGATAAAACAAATACTCCAGTAATAATAGAAAATACCAAATATATCGATTCAATGACTAACTACATAAAAGAAAATAAATACGAACAAATCCCAGACCCAACTAACAAATACCTTATTACAATAAAAAACTTAATAGTCACTCACCGTAACACCCTAAACTATAACAATAAATTAAAATACCACACAAGATTATACCCATTCAAACCATGCGCACCAGTATTATCAGGGATACCTAAAATCCACAAACCCAACACACCATTTAGACCACTAATAAATTTCACAACAGCACCATCTTACATAATCGCAAAAATTCTAGACAAAATCCTAAGATCTAAAATACACATCAACAACACATACAATATAAAAAATGGATACGAATTAATTAATAAAATAAAAACGATAAAAACAAACAGCAACACAAAAATAATAAGTTATGACATAACTAACATGTACCCTAGTATCCCAATAGAAGAAACCATAGAAATAATAAAAAACAAACTGATACACAATAACGAAAAAAGAAACATAATAGATAGTATCATTACGCTAACCAAACACATATGTAACCAAAATTACTTCCAATTTAACAATAAATATTATAAACAAACAACAGGACTCCCCATGGGTTCACCCATCTCATCTGTCATGTCAGAAATATATTTACAACACTTTGAACAAATAATAATTAAACCTATAATAAACACACACAATATCTCACTATGGACAAGATATGTAGACGATATACTTGTAATATACCAACCTACCATTCACAACGAACACGTCATAATATTAAACAAACTAAATACATACAACAAAAACATACAATTCACCGTTGAAACAGAAACAAATAGAACAATCAACTTCCTCGACATTACTTTAAATATAAATGATAATAAAATAGAAACTACAGTATACAGGAAACCTACTTCCAACAACACCACAATACACTACAAATCTAACCACCCCTGGACACACAAAATTAACACTTACAGTAACATGATAAATAAAGCAATAAAATACACACAGGATAACAAACAAAAATTAAATGAAGAATTAGATAACATTACAAAAATAGCAATAGAAAATGGATACAACAAACACATTATAAAAAATATATACAATAAATTCACAAAAAAACCTAACCTCAACACAACACTACAACCGGAACACGAAAACAATAAAAATAAAAAAATCTACCTAAAATATAAATATACCAATAACAAAATAGAAAAAATAACAAATATATACAACAAAGAATACTACACTCCAACTTACAAACCAAACAACAAAATAATAAAATATCTTAGTAACAAAAACCACATAACAAATTCAGAAAAACATAACCTATCAGGAATCTACAAAATCACATGCAACAACTGTAACGCTTTTACATAGGAAAAACATCCAGAACATTTAAAATAAGATTTGAAGAACATTATAGAGCATTCAAAAATAAAAATTCTAAAGTATCAAATGTTGCAGCACACCTAATTTCCCATAAACACGAAATTACAAATTACGAAAATAACCTAACCATACTGGAAATAAATAACAACCCAATAGAACTAAACTCACTAGAAAAATACCACATTTATAAAAACATACACAACAACTTAATGAATTTACAAACAACATATACAGAAACCTCATACACACAGATCAAGAAATAGTGCGCGTAACTTCAACAAACACCGGCTTCACGGACGTAGCATCCACAGCAGAGAACAATCAGTGATTCGACAATGGTCAAAGACCGAAAGGTGAGTGATTCGACAATGGTCAAAGACCGAAAGGTGCCTCATCACTCAAGGTAAAATTATTGCACTTAATGGTGGATAAAATTGCTCAAAAATAGTAATATATTAACTTCATAAAGTCAGTGCAACGGAAAAACAATGGATAATATTAAATAAATATATATATATATATATATATATATATATATATATATATATATATATATATATATATATAGTAGAAATTTTCAATCAATGAAATACATTTTTCTATTCTCTCAAGTTCAAATACATTTTTTAAACTTGTAGTGGATGACAGTTGATGTTAATACATTTTTTTAAATATTAATTAAACTTAATGAATTAATTTTAGTTTTATATGGGAGGAACTTATAAAAAAGGGCCAAGGTATACAATTGAGTTAATTTGTCTTAACACCTTAGCTCCCGGCTTCAATATTGGCATTTTCCCGAAGAATTGCCAAAATATTTGAAGCTTATTTTTAAATAATGTGTACTTATTTTTTGTTCTCCTATCATATCTAAATATGAAAATACATTTCTTATCATAATATATACAAAAACAGGTGTCGGGCCAATTGGACTGACAATTTTTTTATAGCTTAAATGATACCTAAATTGGCCCGGCATTGTTTTTGAAGTAATTATATTTTTTTATCTGTGCAACACTGTCTTTATATTTTTTATATGTAAACAATAAACAACAAAACCACAATTTCATGTTCTGGTTACCCACATAATAAGCTGACTGGCGAGAAAAGTGTTTTGATGCTTATCACGAAGACATGATAAATATCATGTCTCTGTTTGACAAGTAATGCTTTATATCCGATAAATACTATAGTAGATTTATAACAAGTAAAAGTTTTAAGACTTAGTAATACTTTTTAAGGAATTTACGTTATAATTTACTTCCCAGTAACGATGAGTTTATCTAAGTGTATCAACGTTTGTACATAACTCCAACCAAGTCTGTTTTTTAAAAAAATATTTTTCAACTAAATATTTAATCAATATTTCTGATTTGTTTCTTAGGCTTTGTGAAATTTTGAAAACAATAGTAAAACATCAATATATTACGTCATTAAAAATGGTTTATTTGATTGATAAAGTATATAAAGATAAACTTTTGTTAATGAACCAATTTTTTTTGGCTGGAATAATCAACTCAACTTCACTAAAATTGTTAACAAATAAGTGAGTCGGGCCATAACTCCCGACAAAAATTCTAGAATAACATAATGTTTATAATGCTGTCGGCATTTATCTATCAAACAAAAACCATTGTAATTATATTTGTAGGTAGTGTGAAAGCTTGTTAAATACTGTGCATTCATTTTCCCAGAAGTAGCAACACCCGTTGATTAGTAATAATAAACACAAATTTTTACTGGACAACAATGTCGGGCCTAGTGATTCGACAGTATTCGTATCAGCCCCATGGCAGCTAAAGTGTTAAAGTAAGTGAAACATATGTTTTCACACTTAGGTTATGTTATTTTATTTATATTGATTGTAATGATTTAATAAATAGTAACTAAAATAAAATATTTCTTTCTTGGCCTAAGTAGGAATTGACTTTTATTTTGTTTATATTACTTGCCAAGTATGAATTTACACAATGTTTCCAATTTCCGAATTATCCTGATTTTTATAGGTTTCTACGACTCGAAACAAAATCTGAGGGAGAAGATTTTTAATATTGATTAGATTACTGAAAAATTTGTTGAAGTGGTTGTGGAAACTTATTAAAACTTGCTTACAGGGGATCTTTCAATAGCTTTATGATCAGTGGGATAAGTTTGTAAATGCAGGAGGTCAATACTGTAACACTCTTAAAAATAAGGTGTTACATATAAATTCATTTATATATTTGATTTTTATTTAATAATAATATCGTCCCAATATAAAAGAAAATTTTTGTTTCATAGATGCACATTGTGAAGCTAGCATAGATAGTAGCGCCCCTAGCGGGTAAAAATGCAAAATATCGTACGAGTAGTAACTTAGGGTAATTAACCCACATCACCTCATGTGACGTAAGCATGGTCTGATATCGCCAGATCCAATGGACCAATCAAAAAATTCGAAATAATAACCAAGGGTGGGAAATTTCAGTTAGCGCGTCCTTGCAACGACCCCACTTCTCGAGAGGTTCTTGAACAGAACAGATGTGATGGCATTTTCGGACATAACCTAGAAATTTATAAGCTTCCAGTATTCAAACTTTAAGATGTCAATGCCGGTACCAAATTTATTTAACGCAACTAAAGAAGAAGTCAGAAGCGATTATTTACGTGTTTCAAATAAATAAAAGTTTATAAAATTTTTGTGTAAGAGCACTGATTCCAGGATCGATGTGCAGTGATTAGTGATTCCAAAAGCCATGGGCAATGTTTGATATGTGTTAAAGTGTTTTAAAAAAAAGGTAATGTGCACAACCAGGTACGTTTTAGATAATAATAAAGAAAATGTATTTTAATGTTAACTAAATTGAATTTTAATTAATGGTTAATAAATGGTTAACACATGAACGGTAGAAATTGTCCTTTGAATATTCATTTCTAAAAACTAAAATTGGAAATCTTAAGTTACTACCTTCTCGATATATATAAATTTTAAAGGTTAATAAGTAATTAAAAAGTATGGAATAATTAGCAGTAATTAAAAGTAAATTACTCGACACATTGGTGTCTTTTGTTCTACTGTAATTTGTCACTGATTAATAAATTGTATAACATTGTATTTTAAAAATTTAAATTCTTATTTCACAAGTAACCTAGAACGTTACAAACTTTCAATTTTCATTTCCCAAGTAACCTAGTTCTACCTTCCGAAGATATCGGAAGATCGTTTACAGAAAGACATTATTATGCCTGGCTGAAACGGAGAACTAGGAGCCCCTGGTAAGTAAGGTTAATTAATTTGTTAATTAGTAATTAACACACATTTTTAATAAAGTCCTGATAAATACTTACCCCAGGAAAAAAGGCTCAACTGTTACAATACTTTAAAGGTTAACCCATTGCCAAAATTGTCTTGTCCCTACAAAATGTGTTTACAGTATAAGGTTTCTTGTTGATTTTCGTCATTGCTTCAAAAAGATGCAGTTTTGTGTTGAATGTTTAGTCTGCTTGACTCTAGATAATATGTTACCGTCTTCAAGCTTCAAATAAACATGTGAAACACATTTCTCATGTCTAAGCAATTGTTTTGAGCCCTACAAAATTCAGTTACTGTAATCACTTAAAACAACAAATTAACACTTGCTACTAGATTGCTCATATTACAAATAATTTAATCCTCAATGGTTAGTAAGAAAAGACTATTGTTTCATTTAAAAAAAAGCCTGTATAGTGAACAATGTCAGGAACCATTTCATCTTATGCCTCGAAATCTTCTAAAAGAATAAAATCAGCCTTAAAATTATTTTATGCCTTAATTAAACTAATGCTAATTTACCAAACGACGTTTGCACCCTTTCTTAAACTGCCCAAGGTACAAACTTGAATATTTAAGTTTATTTACTGGATAAGTAAAACTATATCCATAAGTAATTCAAAAAGGTTAATAAAACAAATTTCCTGTTTAAATAATTTTATTACATGGTCTTGCTTTAAAAAAATGAGAAATAATAAACAAGCATCTTTCAACTAGTTGAAGTACTGAGACCACCTGTATTAACTTTTCAAGATATACTGTATGGTACTTCATAATACAAAATTGTTTCTTTGGTGCGACATTTAATAAATTATCGCAAATATATACTTATATTTTTTGAGCAGACTTTGTGATAATTTTTTTTTTTTTTAATTAATAATATTTATTTATTAAATAAGCTCTTTAACAGAACTTGTTGTATCACATTATAAATGAATTTATCAAATATTTAAAGACATAACTAGTAGTGGTAACAAGTCATTCGTACCAATTTGTACACTAACAAATAACCCCTAGAACATATACAAACTGTGTTACCATAATTTTTAACAGGCAACAAAATATATTTATATATATATACTACGTCATAATCTCTATTACATTACAAGAACAGTATGTTAAATGTACAATAGTTCTCAAAGTGAGAGCTCCAACAAATAGAAACAGGGCGCATAACAGCATGTGATATGACGTGGGAGGGGCTGTAAAGGCGAGGACGTATCAAACAGGATCTGTTGGCGGTGAAGTAGGATTCGTTTGTACTACTTCTGTTTTTGCGTCCAATTGGTCTTTGCTGAAAAATACAATTCGAATCATTATGAGTTATTTACTTGAAAACCTATTTTTACTGTGTAATCTATTGTAAAATTTCAAATTCTAAATATGTTCTGATGTCATCAGCTTAAACCAGAAGATATATATATAATACCGAGCTTAACACGTTTTGCGCGGCTAGCGTACCGGCATGCTCTGGGTTTCCTTATGAAACACTAAGAGCGTGCCGGTGCGCTCTCTGCTTCTCTTCTGAGAGACGGCAAGCGCACCGGCACACTCACTCCCAGTCTAATTGAAGCTTCTCTAGTGTCGATACGTGTTTGTATAAAGGTTTGATTTTTATGTCAGTGCTTCAGAAGAGTGTAGAATATTATGCCTGAGTCGTTTTTAAATCCGACCATCACAAGTTAACTTTTGATGCTTCAACTGAAACAATGATTCTGGGAGTTTTATGAACAGATTTAATTTGGTTAACCTTTTATATTTTAATGTTTTTTTTAGTTCGAACCACTTAATGCGGCAAAATATCTGGTAAAAACAACGATCATAAAAATAAACTAAGCTTTCTGAACTAACGCAATAATAAACGATAACCGTCCTATTAGAATGATTGAACCAACTTGAGGTGGGAACAGACTATTGTAAATATGAGTCGACAAAATGCTTACACACCCGAAAACCTAATGTGTTATCATAAGATTGTAGTAAACAAATGTCAGCTAATCTCGGCTATAAATAGTCTCGGACGTGACATATACATTATTAGTGTCTGCATCTACATTATCGATCTCTATCGCTTTGTGAAACACATGACACAAACAGAAATAAACATTCCGAGTTGAGTGGTTATTTTAGTAGTAGGTACTTTGGATTTTTATGTAAATTATCTTTTTTATTGTGTTTTATTATTTGTCATACAGTATTTTGTCATTTGTATTTCTTTTTTTTATTGTTACCCAATAAATAAAACAATATTTTAATGTCTAATACACTGTTTTGATGTCCTCAATAAACCTGTATATGTTAAGAATAAAATTAAATAAATTTTTAAAGAATTAGACAAAAAAATAATAATAAGAATAGTATCAATAGTAATGTTTGTAGTAATTGTTTGACCCTATATAGTATAGCATCAATAGTAATGTTTGTAGTAATTGTTTGACCCTATATAGTATAGTATCAATAGTAATGTTTGTAGTAATTGTTTGACCCTATGTAGTATAGTATCAATAGTAATGTTTGTAGTAATTGTTTGACCCTATATAGTATAGTATCAATAGTAATGTTTGTAGTAATTGTTTGACCCTATATAGTATAGTATCAATAGTAATGTTTGTAGTAATTGTTTGACCCTATATAGTATAGCATCAATAGTAATGTTTGTAGTAATTGTTTGACCCTATATAGTATAGCATCAATAGTAATGTTTGTAGTAATTGTTTGACCCTATATAGTATAGTATCAATAGTAATGTTTGTAGTAATTGTTTGACCCTATATAGTATAGTATCAATAGTAATGTTTGTAGTAATTGTTTGACCCTATATAGTATCGTTCTGTTTAGTGCTGAATGGCCACAGATCTACAGTGCTAAATGAGGTATTATTGTATAATTATTTTTGTAAGTTAATAACATCTAATATTTTGCATATCAATTAAATTTCTTTACAAATTTTGGTTTCAATAATTATATACTAATTTAAATGTTATACATTGTTTTATAATATTTAGATAGATGTTAGCTATTTCTATAGAAATATTATAATTTTAAAATGTAATTGCAAAAACTATGAAACATAATAAGGCATTAAAAATAATATACAGTTGTGCCAACTTTACAAATTAAAAAAGTGCCAACTATCGATTCATCTGTCCCATCAACAACGTTAGTATCACTAAACATAATATACCATTCTTTTTTCAAACACAGAGTCTACTGCACTTTCAGATGAAGTTATTTACGACTAAAAATGTCTAGTTCTTAACTTCAACTTAAAACTTCTTTTCGTATGTAGTGATTTTTTTAAACATATAAATTGTGAAGTGTACTATTCATACATACTGTCTATTAAATAAGTTTACAAAGTCAAATAAATTTGACATCACGTTAGATAACAAACGTATATTGTTAACAGCTACAAGGGGAACACAGTTCTGTACACTACGTGATAGTAAGTACAAATAGTAATCACAATAGGCCTATTGTACATAATACTTACATATTTTACTGTATTATTCTAAAGATTATACAGTATATATTGTAATGCACATATCTATGTACATGTACTACTATATACTGTAAATGTTTGTATGTATAGTACTGGGTTACCACATCTCGTCATTTATATCCACGGTTTCACGTTACCGCGGTAAGTTTGGACCCAATTACCCTCGAATATGGAGGCTGAACCATATGATAAAGACCACTGTGTGGTTGAAATATATCATTGTTTAAGTGCTTTTATGTGTTTCTATTTCAAGACTACAGTGTGGACTCTTACCAAGGTAAGTCTGTCAGTCTCCTAGTCCAAAAAATCTAAATAATCTTTACCAACCAAAACTAACCTAAATATATATATATATATATATATAAGAGGTTAAAGTTTGCATAAATGTAAGATCTTGAGTAATTTTGTAACTAATGGTAAAAATTGAAACAGTTTTAAGAATAAAAAGCTGATAAAAGCTACAAATCCAGATGAAAGTACATATATTTTTAAGTTCTAAGTAAGTTTGTTCTTCACTACCTAAACTAAAAAATATAATGAAAAAGTCAACAAAACATATCAAGTAGATACAAAGACATAGATGTCAATGGATTCTGCCACTTTTAATCTTAAAATGTCTATTGTAAATTGGTATGAGTTTTTACATTTGTTTGTAAAATGAATAATATAATATACCTAACTGTTTCCGATGCTAAAAATTATGTAGATTTTGTCTAAACCCATGGAAAAGTAAGACTAACCTCTTCTGGAAAAAAACTTTGAAATATGATAAAAACTAAAAGAACCAGACAGTTTCCAATCAGAATTTTGAATATTTTACTGAATTGTACAATTTTGTAAACTAATTGTTGATAGTAAAAGTAAATAGTGACAGAAACTATTAGAAAAATTAAATTTTGAAAAGAATAACTAAAACTTATTAAATACTTTAAAATAAATTTATAATTAATTGTACTGTTATACTATACTTTATTATTAGATATAATAAACCTTACCTTTCTACTGGTTGCACTTTAGGTACATCTGATTGTGCTTCAATATTACCTGCAGGTTGTGGTTGTGGCAATATTCTGAAAAAATTAAAATTATATATATATATATAAAGTTATTATTATTACTTGTAAATAATTTTTTCCACCACTAAGTGCAATAATTTTACCTTTTGTGATGAGGCACCTTTCGGTCACTTGACCATTGTCGAATCAAGTGCCTCATCTCAAAAGGTAAAATTATTGCGTTTAGTGGTGGAAAAAAATATTTATAATAATAACTTCATAAAGTCAAAGCAACGGAAAAATAATGGACAAAGATTGAATATACGAATCCAGGAAAGCTGAGATTCTTTCTGTGACCGAATTACAACCAGCGATTATTGGCCTACCAGGTAGAGGTACGATATTTTTATGGATCTTTGGTAGTATGTAAAATTGAGAAGTAGAGGGGCTTTCATTATACAGTAATTTTATAGATCCTTCCGAAATTTGTTCTCTAGGAGCTGTATATTTGAGCCATTCCCAGAGAGAATTGTTGTAATCTGATGTTGGGTTATACGTGAGGATCTTATATGTTGTGCTGTCAGACAGTACAGGGTTAACATTACTTAACCCAGAATACTAGAGTAAACTATAACATACCCTGCTTTTGTTGTTATGAAATAATTATTAACAAAATATTACGTTAAAACTTGGTGTAAATTGTTCATTCCTTTTTTTCTTTTATTTTATTAACTATACATCTGGTTTATTATTATTTAATAATAATGAATTATTTGTTGGGCTCCAATCTGTGTTTTGTACAGATTAAAATTAATAAAAGATTATCCAAATTTCTGGACTTGAAAAACAATTGATTACTTAAATTCCACTTTAATGAATTTAAATAATAATAACTTACATGTTCTGTAATAGAAATTCATCCATTGTCAGCTAGCTTAATTTTTAGTGTAAATAATTAGAAACTCTTTACAAATAACAATGTTTAGTCTTAAGTATAATTATAATCTTAACCAACAACATATTAATTGAATTTACCTCTCTAAGATTACTGTGTTATGGCTTGTAATTTATAAATTTAGTTATTTACACCTGATCTTGAATCTATTTTGTTCGGTTATAAGTATTTGATTTTACAACATTAATTTTGTTAAATAATTAGTTAATTTGTACTGGAGTAAAATTTGAGTAATCTTGGTTGATTCTCAGAGTTTTTGTTCTGACTCCCATATCTTCTGCCTTCTCAGATTCCCAAAACTTAACTGACACCATCCTCGTTTTCTTGGTTTTTCTCTCCCTGTCATGACCACCAATGATCTCTCTTTTCTTATTTCAGCCAAACTTGACCTGTTAAACAAAAATCCTTTGTGCTTTTCTGATGCACCTGAGTTTCAATTAAGACCTCTGAAAAAAGGTCTACTTTAGGAAATCCATAGGCTTGTGGGGTTTGCCTCTCCTAAATGTACCTGTCTTGTTACTTATTTTTGAGTTCCAGTTTAATTTTTCTACGAATTTTAATGCTCCGTTTTTAAAATAACCCAAAGTAATCCCTGACTCACAGATTTACAATAGTTCTATTATTTACACTTGATTGCCTTACAAAAGTAGTTTCAGACAATGTTTATGCCTATCAGCTATATTTCAAGACATATTTCGTTTGTGTGTGTGTGTGTGTGTGTATTTGTGTTATATTTAACATTAACCATTATTATTCCGTTGCACTGAACTTTATAGCGTTATTATATGTTATTTATTTGATGGGTCGATTCTTGATTCCAAAAGTTGATTCACTGATTATGGACACTAGAATTGGAATCGGGAATTGATCGCAAAATTCGATTACAGTGTGACCAGCGTTTACACATCAAGCAATAGAATATTTATTGCCACTCGAACATAATGTCGCATTTACATATGCCGCAGTAAAATATCCGTTACCATCCTACCATAATGTTGCATTTACACATCAAGCGGTAAAAGATCCATCGCCGCTCTAAGATAACACGTTTATACATTGGGCGGTAAAATATCCGTTGCCGCTCTAAAATAATTTCGTGTTTACACACTGGGTGATAAAATAATCGTCCAAGTTAATGCAGCGCTTATACATTGGGCGGTAAAATATCTATCACCACTCTAAGATACTGTTGTGTTAATACATTTGGCAGTAAAATATCCATCACCGCTCCAAGATAGTGTCGCATTTATACATTGGGGGGTAAAATATCCTTCTCCACTCAAAGATTATGTTGAATTAGTGCATAATCACAGTTGAAACGCTGGCACTATAACAACGTCTTGTATACGTTATCTCTTTTAAAATCATAAATAACATTTTCCCTATTCTAATGAATTGGTAATTGTAGTATTTGGAATTGAGAATCGAATTCTTGGTATTGGTATCAGTATCGAAATTGATAACATTTTGGAATCCACCCATCACTAATATATATAGTGCGCATAGAAGGTCCCCCTAGAGGAGTATGGATAACGAATTCAGCATAGGAAGTGACTACTTATCTACTTTTCCAGTACGAAAACACAATTGGTTGTAGAATTTTTTGTATAGTGAATAGAAATTGAACAGTTTTTTTTTTTTTGCTATAATGATAACGGATTTGACTTAGCATTTCAGAAATATTTGACTGGCCATAAATCAGGAAACCAAGAGGACCTTTACAATAGTCTCTGTATTGCCTATTAATTTGTGACTGTTACAGTAACTACTACTTTTTTATTACATTTTTGTATAAGTGCTTTATCTGTATATACTGTATTTTGAAATATTTCAAAACAATGGATAACAATCATAGGAAATCAAGAGAGTTGTCAGTCTTTAACATGGTGTCTAGACTTCAGTGACACTGCATGTATATACATTTTGTGTTTATTTCACATTTTGTACTTAATATAGTTCAACTCTCACTAATTTTATTTACCATTCTCTTTTATTTAACAAAGATAAACTTAAATTTATTTGAATTTTGTTTTATATATTTTCTACTTTTTTAAAGCTATAATGCACACAATAGAGCCTCTTACGATTGTGTTAAACTTTGCGAAACAAATTTTTAGAACAATTTCATAAGTTACAGAAGTTCTTGCAAAAATTAGCATGACTTATTGGGAGTGGCTATATACTATTTTTTATTTGAAATGATAATTTTTAATTCCAATGTGAATGAATTTTAGCATACTATTTTATGCCAACAGTTTATAGTATATGCAATATCACTGCATAGAGTTGAGAATATATACATATAAAAGTCTTTCTTACTTAGTGTAGCTCCTAAATCCTTTCAGCCACCTGGTTATTGTTGTAATTGTTCATGGGTCTTGTTTTATTAGACAATAGTTTAATTGAAAAATTAATAGTATTTTTAGCAACAAATACATATAATGTGCTTTTCATCAAAACAACCTATCAAACAAATCTTAATTTTTTAAATACAATATTAATATATCTACCTTTCTATCTCTTTCTCTGTTTTTTCAATCTCTTCACTAGACTGAATATTATTTTCAGGGGTCACTCTTCTGAAAATGGAAATTATAAAATCTCTTTCAGTAATATAAAATATTTTAAATTAAAAAAAAAATTCAACTAAAAACTTCAAAAAATTAATGCATAATGACTAAAAGAAGTATGCATGTGTTTTAGAGTATGGAAACTCTAAAACATTAATAAAAAATACTAGTTACAAAGCATTATAAAAACTTTAATCTAATTTTTTTACATAAATATTAATATGCTAATCATTGATTTCACAGGTCCAATATATATAAATCATTTATTTTACTCAGTTATTCTGAAGCAATAGTTCATTTATTTAACCGCAATATAAAACACACAAAAACACCTCAAACAAAATTCTCACTAAAATTAACAAGAAAGCAGTGTAACAGACACTTAAAAATTAAAATAAAAACTAAAAAAATAATAAATAACCAAAAATATAGATTATAGAATAGTAATTTTTAGTAAAAAATAAAGTTTTTTAGAAAGATAAGTTTAATTAAATTTTCTTTCAACATAAATTTTACAATAGATCTTACGGAAAAACATAATAGGTTAACTTTCATTCTTGTAGTAATTATATAAAAGTCATTAGGTTATTACTAAATTTAGCATAAATAAGAATGTACCTGTCTAGTTGTAGATCTTCATGAGAGTCGCCTGAATTGCTAAATGAAGTACCGGTACCTTTTGTAATAAGACCTTGTTTAGCTAAAAACCTGTAAAAATTAACCAAAAATAATTTAATGTTTTGAAATATTTTGAATGTAATGGAGAACATTTTCATTAACTCTTTTCAACTTTTAATAGTCATGGAAATAAAAATTAGGATTCAGGTTTATTTAAATTTCAAGGTGAATAATTATTCATTAGTCTCTCCTAAGACCTACAGAATTGAGCATAGAGATACACATAGCAATAAAAACACTACTTCTCCACAATGTAGGAGTATAAAAGATCATTCAAAAGTTATTTGGTAGTTGTAAATCTAAGCTATTTAAGATCTGCAATGTTCAAAGCCAATGGAGCAGATAATGCAACGTTCAATGCCAACAGACGAATGCCAATTATTTTGGTTTAATAAAGACTTGTGATGTATGTCATTTGAAGCATATGATGTTATCATGACATTTGAAATGTATGATGTTATCATGACACTTGAAACATATGACGTTATCATGACATTTGAAATGTATGATGTTATCATGATATTTGAAACATATGACATTATCATGACATTTGAAATGTATGATGTTATCATGATGAAACATGTTATCATGACACTTGAAACATATGACGTTATCATGACATTTGAAGCATATGATGTTATCATCACATTTGAAATGTATGATGTTATCATGATGAAACATATGTTATCATGATACTTGAAACATATGACGTTATCATGACATTTGAAGCATATGATGTTATCATCACATTTGAAATGTATGATGTTATCATGATGAAACATATGTTATCATGACATTTGACATGTATGTTATCATGACATTTGAAACATATGAAACAGCATATGACGTTATCATTAAAGTGATGACTCTCATGTCTCAGCTAAGAAATTAGAAACTGAACTTGATTTTCTATATTTTAGAAAAATAATTAAACAAGAAAATTATATGAAACCTAAAGACATTTTGAAGTTAAACTCTCTATAAAAGATTTTAATTCTAAATTGGCGACAAAAAATATCTCAGGTTTCACCTGAGTAAATAGATAAAAATAACAATTTTTTAATTTAAATACCTTATGCATTTATAGTTTCTACATAAAATCATCTTTACACAGTAACATGTGTGCATAACTAAATCTATAAAATACAAGATTTATTTTCTGAGATTTGTCTACAAACAAAAATGATTTTCAAGTAGCGACAAAAAACTTTCATATAGATTTAAAATAGAAAAAAGGTTAGTTAAATATTTACCTGAAATTTGCTTCTAACTGTTCATGTGATGCTTCCCCTGCAGCTCGACTATTAGGACTGGAACTGGAACAAGGGTTGGCATTGTCATCTCTGTAACATAGTCACATGTTGAATTTTCACAATTTAAATAACATTTATTAACAAGATTTAAAAAAATTGCAAATAAAATGTTACAAAAGAAGTGTGTGTGTGAGAAAGATATTTAACGCTGTTCATTTTATTCCCTTGCTCTGACTTTATAAAGTTATTATATATTACTGTAAACAATTATTCCACCATAAAGTGCAATTAATTTTTACCTTGTGATAAGGCACCTTTTGATCACTTGACCATTGTCGAATCACTGAATTATTTTCCTGCTGGTATTTTTCGGTCCTTGATGATGGTACTTCGCAGTTGACTTCATATGCATTTCATAATGTGTTCTATGTATATTTTTGAATAGTGCGTCTTCTGTATATGTTGCTTATTGGTTATTTAGGTTATTGTGTTTGTTTTTATAAATGTGGAATATCTCTAGTGATATTATTTTTTTTAGATTATTATTTATTTCAAGTATGGTTAGGTTATTTTCGTAATTTGTTATTGTATGGTTGTGTGATATTAGGTGATGTTACATTTGATGCATTTTTATTATTGCTATTAAATGCTCTTATATGCGCAGAGGGGGCATCCCTAAATTACATAACGCAAAAATGAATTTTTTTAACCCCCTCTAACAAACCGGTAACGGTAGTACCAACCCCCCCCCCCCTATAATTACATAACGTTATCTTGTCCTCCTCCTCTACTGAGTTATTTGTTTTGAATACTGAATGTGTAGACCAATAAAGAAGTACACCAAATGTTCCAAAAAATATTACGTCAATAATATATCAAAAAATTAAAATAATTTTGTTAAATTAATAAAACAGGAATAAGAAATAATTTTGTTAAATACATGTGTATTGGAAGACAAACAGAAATTATAAAATCAAAATAAACTTAAAGTTATTTATAAAGTCAATATTAATTTAAAGATAAATTGAAAATATTGTTTCATAAAAATGTGACTTTAATGAATTTAAACGCAAAATGATCAACCCATTTGTAACAATGTCTAAAGTCCATTCATTTACCCACAGAGGAGTTACGAATGCCGGGACAGACACCTCTGGTGTTGCGAGCTTCAGAAAAAGTTATGTACGGTAATACCTCGACGCGATAGGTGGGACCGACTGTGTAAGTCGAATTCGCGGAACTCGGGGTATAATTTTACATGCAACCACATAGGAATCATGTTTAATTGGGACCAAAAACTAAAGAAACTAATGATTTAGAAGAAAAACATGTATGTAATAAAATCTTAAATACATATTACAACAAAAAATTATATAAATACATATTACAAAGAAGTAAGTAAAAAGAAGTTATTTTGATATAGAAGGCTTCATAAAATCTAGTAAATTCGATTGACGAATTGAAGGTTTTTCTTTTCATTCAGAATTTCCTCATGACTCGCTAATTTTTTGGTTTTGTGGCAGAAATATCCTCATCGTTGGAGTATATGTTTTCCAAAATTTGTAAGCCTTGCTCCATTAAACTAAGACTTTTAGTCAAGTTTCTAACCATCATTTCATCTTCTACCTCAACTGGGTCTAAAGAATCTGCATTTTTAAGGTCTTGCACTTGCCCGCTCATTTGTATGAGCTCATCAATTAATTGTCAGCTCCTGGTTGGGTAAATCCAGCAGTTTTTTAATGTCATCATCTAAATTGAGTTCCTCTAGCAAAACTGACAATTTCTTCAATCACATTAGAAATTTCATCAGACTCTGGCACTGACTCTGCTTGAGTTCCAGTGGCGAAAAAAATAGTCACACCTTTTTCCAAATGCCATTCAAAGTTTTTTGTAAAATTTCATTCCAAGATAGCCCAATAATGTTCAAAGCATCTAAAACATTGAACTGTTTACAAAAATCTTCTACAGAAAGTTTGTTCTTCTGTCTCATAGCGTCATACAGATGCACAATTGATCTTCTTGTGTAATAAGCTTTAAATGTTTTGATGACTCCATGATCCATCCCTAGAAGCAAACTAGTTGTGTTTGGTAGCAAAAATATCACTTTCACGTGTGTGTCGAAATTAGTTAAGGTAGTAGGAGGATGGCCAGGTGCATTGTCAATTAATAGGAAATACTTTAAAAGGAATTTGTTTAGACCGATAATAACTTTAGGCTTGAGGTATGAAATGATGACCAAACCAGTCCTCAAAAAGAAAAGCTGTCACCCAAGCCCTCTGATTCGACTTCCAAATCACAAGTAAGCTAGCTTTAGAAATATTTTTAATTGCCCTTGGATTTTCTGAGCGATAAACATGAGACGTAGCAACTATCAGCCACCAGCTAGCTGTATTTGCGCCAATCATCACTGTCAATCGGTCTTTGGTGCCCTTAAAACCTGGAAATATTCTCGCTATAAAAGTTCTTTTAGGAATTTTCTTCCAGAATAGGGCACTTTCTGCATAACTCAAACAGCATTATTTAAAACTGCGTAACTTGAGAACCGCGTACAACAGGGTAGCGTAAGTCGAGGTATTACTGTACTATATACATAATACGCCTAATTTTAAAATAGATTAAACTCCGCACATTGTTTACAAATACTAGAAACTTTAAAAATTCACAAACATTTTAATTTCATGTAGTGTTTGGCCAGGAAACTCAGAATTCCTTCAAACTTGGTCATTTCTAGTACCTCTCACCGAGTGTGACCAAGTTTCAGTGCACTTCTGAGTTCACTGGTTCAGCTTGAAAATTATGTTGCCATCGAATTTTAAAATAAGAGGGCTATTCAGAATGTAAGGAATGTTTCTGTCTGACGCCGCTAGGCGCGCACCGATCTCGTACATTTTGGTGCGTGCGCACTCGGCAACTCAGTCGGCGTCCAGCAATGACAACGGGAACATTTCCACGTTGCTCGTTTTTTCACAATTTCAACTGAAGATGTGCGCTGCGATTGAAAATCCCGCCAGTTGTGAGGTGGGGTCAGTGATACGGTTTTTGTTGGCAAAAAACTTAAAACCGATAGACATTTATTGCCAAGTGTGTGAAGTTTACGGAAACAATGGAATGAATGAAAATTCTGTGAGAAAATGGTGCATTCAGTTTAAAAATGGCCGAACTGACGTTCATGACGAAGCGAAGAGCAGACGCCCAAGCATTGTGACTGATGAACTGGTTGCTAAAGCTGACGAAAACCGCCAATTCATGATATTGGAGCTTTCGCTTTGTTTCCCACAAGTTTCACAGACTTTGTTGTTTGAAATTGTCACACAAAGGTTAGGCTACTACAAATTTTGTGCAAGATGGATGCCGAAAATGCTCACTGACCACCATAATAGTCAGCAAATGGAGGCAAGTTTGACATTTCTGGATGCCTACGACAGACATGGTGATTCACTACTGGATCGCATTGTAACTGATGATGAGACATGGGTAAAACACGTTAATTGCAAAACAAAATTACAGTTGGAGTGGGCGCACACAAGCTCCTCTAAAAAACCAAGAAAATATTTGCAAACATTTTCAGCAAGGAAGATTATGGCGATGGTTTTTTGGGACAGGCAAGGTGTGCTTCTTATTGACTTTCTTGAACGTGGTGCAACAATAAACTCTGAGCGGTACTGTGAAACTTTGCGCAACCTTAGGAGAGCAGTTCAAAACAAGCGCCAAGAGAAATTCACGTTGAAAATTTTGTTTGTGCATGACAATGCCCGACCTCACATAGCAAACCGCACCAAAGAACTCTTTGAGTCATTCAAATAGGAGGTTTTTCCTCATCCGCCCTATAGTCCTTACCTTGCACCAAGCGATTTTCACTTGTTTCCAAGAATGAAGACCTGGCTAGCAACATAGCGCTTTGACGACGCGATGCTCAAGGCGCGCGTCACTGAGTGGCTGACATCGCAGGCGGCAGATTTCTATGATGAAGGAATTTCAAAGCTTGTTCACCGCTACGATAAATGTCTCAATTTGATTGGCGACTACGTAGAAAAGTAGTATTTTAGTTGCTCTTTCAGATGTATATAATAAAAATCTTTTATTGTGCTTATTATTTTTTTTATTCAAAAACGTTCCTTACTTTCTGAATAGCCCTTGTATGTGTGTGTGTGTGTGTGTGTGTGTGTGTGTGTGTGTGTGTGTGTGTGTGTGTGTGTGTGTGTGTGTGTGTGTGTGTAAGAAATTGAAATAACTTATAATTAATATAGAGATAATTTTGTTTGAACTACATACTAGTAATAGTTTCTTTATAACTGTGTCAATAACAAATACTGTTATAAAATAATTAATCAATAATACCAAGTTACTTATGTTGTGGAATTTCTTCAATTCAAACCTATTGAAACCATGAAAAATATTTTAATGAAAAATTTAAAATTATTCTAGTTCATTTAACACTGAAAGCAACATATTTTGTGTAAAACAAGTGTATTTTAACGAAGTAAAAGATATTATTGGAAAACATATTAAAAACTACTATGGATAATAATGTGAGGGTTTAAAAGTAAGGTCCAAACAGCCAGGGCTAATAGAAAGTTGTGTTAACTTTAAAACAAGTATGGACAGTAACCCCCAGCATAGCTGTACATCAAAGAAAGTAATTTACTATGGTAAGGTTGAAGTGTTATTTCAAAATGTTTAGATCAATTAATCGATCCGATGATTAAAACTTTTAAGGGAAATACACTCAGGAATTTTGGTTTTTGATATCAAGGAATTTTTAAGGAACAAAAATTCAATAGACAAATGAAGTACGAGGTTTAAATATGATGAGTGATAGTAAAGTCCAGGTAAGTAGATGAAAGCTTTCAATTATGTATAAAAAAATGTCCATTATGATCCACAATCAGGTCAACCATCAGTGATCAGAATCAATACCACAGAAAGAAATATTTGTGAAGATTATTTATTCATAATACATTAAAATTTCTAAATATGAGTTGAAATTTATCATCTAATAATGGTAACTACACAACCTCTGCATTTAACCCTATTTTGTCAAACAAATCCAAAATCTGATCAGATCTTCGAGATGGAATTTAAACTCAAATTATTTTTAGGGTCTGGAATTATGCGGAAATTTATAAAAAAATATTTGATTATAAAATGGTCAAGCAATTAATAATTTTGTTATGGATAATTTGAAATAGAAAAATATTAAACTCTCTTTCAAGTTGAAAACTGTATGCAAGTGTAATGGTTGAATATTTAAGATACCTCATGAGATAAGTTAATCACTTCAGTTACTTGAATTACAACTGAAGTATAAATATTTTTTATATTTACATGTATTATTTGTGAGGCATATCCGGAAAGTAAGTGAGGCTCTCGAGACCGGAGGGATTTCATTTTCGACATGTTGGCTAAACTGCTGTGTAGCCTGATTTCTTTCCGTAACAACACAGGTTTGAGGTCAATACATTGAGAACTTTCGATGCGACAAGGCGTTTTGTAAAAATATGTCAATCCAATCTCCCGCCAAGTGTGAAATACAGAATGTCATTTGTTATCTTATTTGGAAGGGAAAACCTGCGGTGATGAAACTGAATATGACGATAAAGTTATGAACGGTACAAGTGGTGTAGCAAGTTTAAAATGGTCGTATGTCTGAGCATGATGATCACAGGAGTGGAAGACCTTCAATTGTGAAAAAAAATAGAAAATGCACTATGTAACGATCACAGATTGACTGTAGATGAACTCTCTATGTTTCTGTAAATCTCCATATCTTGACTACATAAAATCATCATAGAAATCCTTGGTTATTGGAAACTCTCAATAAGGTCAGTCCAAAAACAGCTGACAGATTAACTCAAGTTGAATTGAGCGGAGGCCAGGAAAAAGTTTTTGAGGCGCTGCAAACTCCATAGAGTGGAATTTGTTTGCTTCATAGCGGATATGAAACTTGGGTTGCACACTACATGCTTCAACCGGATGTTTTCTCTTCCAAATGAGATAACAGATGACACCACATTGACGGGAGATTGAATTGTCATTTTTCACAAAACGCATTAACACATCAAGTTTTCAACATACTGATCTCGGACTGGTCTCAATGTGGAGGGGAGAACTCAAGATACATGGAAGTGTAGTCAACATGTCGAAAATAAAACCCTCCAGCCATGAGAGCCTCAGTACTTTAATTTTCTGGATACACCTCGCATCTCTGGTCATCTAATTAATTTATTTTCAAAATTCTAAGGTCAATTATCATTCATCACATATTTGTACCATATAATGTCTATGACCTATGAACTTAGTTTTAAATATTTCTAATGTTAGTTTTGTTGTGTAGTTTATTTTGCTGTGGGGAAATTAAATTAAGATATTTTCATCTTAAAATTCACCTTGATTTGTTTTAAAATCATTTTATAAAACTTACTGTTCTAGCAGAGGTGGCTCAGATTCTTTAGGTGCTCCTGTAGGTTCAGTTCTAAGATCAACTGTGTTGGATTCTGAAATTAAAGAAAAATTCAGTTACTGATAAAACTAAATAAAACTCACATATTCAAATTTAATGAATATGATATAATTATGAAATTGTTTAGATGAAAGACTAGTGACAAAAATAAAATATCTTGAGTAAAAATAAATTATATTAAGTATCTTACCGTTACTCAATTTTCAAGTAATATCTAATCTTGCTGCAATTGTTGTACAGCATTTTAAAACCTTCTAAACCCCATACATTTGGAGATTCTCACTCAAACATCATAGCAGAATGCCTATAGTTGACTTACTAAACGAAATAATGGTAGCAACTGGAATATTTCTGTGTACATAATGTCCTAAATTTGTTTTAATGAGTATGATTCTCATAAGAGATATATCAGTTTTGTAACATTTTTTTGTATTACCGCCAAACAGCCAATAAAGGTAATGGGAGGCCAAGCAGTTGCTAATTTCAATAGTCGCCGCAAAAGCGTAGCACATTCTAGTCCCAGTTTATAATCAAATGTTTACTACAAACGTTATATCTCTGGACCTTTTTAAAAATAAAGATCAAGTTAGGTTGAGTCTGAGAAGAGAAGTCGAAGAAATAGTATCATAAGGTACTAGGCAAGAAAAGCAAGTGCTAGCCGGTGAGTTTGGGAACATCTCTGATTGATCGGGGACGTCTCCCAAGGAAACTAGCAAACACATCTGAGGTAACCTTATTCATTTACAAGACTATGGCACTAAAGTAAATATTTTAAATCTTTTAAAAATATTAATATGTAAGTATGCACATGTCCCGAGGAGGGCCATTTGTCAAAATACCATTTTGAGGGGAACATTCTAAATTTTCGGATATAACGTAGCTATCTAACCCTGCTATGGCGGTGTGTAATAGTTTGTTGTCACCTAAAACAAGTATTCAGTTTATTCTTCTTATTATATTGTCTTCTATGAAGCAAGGTAGCAGAGCGCGTGAAAAGGAGTGAACACGCTTTGGTAGAAACTTTTCTATACACATGGTTCCTGCAAGAATGATCACGAAAAACCCCCATATCTGGCCCTTTATTGCAGGAAAAGGTGAGATTCTTTTTTCTGAACTCTACCCCAACAGGTTTCTTCCAGTTATTCCTGGACTAAAGTGTACTTAACTAACTCTACTCTAAACATTAATGTATACATACTTTATAATACCATATAGGTATATATGTAGCCGTATTTAGGTTATAGGTATATGTAGTACGTGTACATTCCAGTAATCCAAAATATACGTACATTTATTATTTCGGATTACCAGGATTGGACTGTACTATATTTACTTGTGTAAGTCATGTACTACTGTTAATTACTCAGTCTATGTGGTCAAGTTTTATAATTTTCATCTCTTCTCTTTAAACTAATTTTAAAAATACTTAACTAAGTGAATACGTAATTGCTTACTTGCTGACGAGTTTCAAAACATTTGTCTCTTTTACAAAGCTAACCGTCTACTGTACGGTGTCGGCGTAAATGTTATAAACAGGAATCGATTTATAACTGTGGAATGGGTGGGTTGTTTGAGTTGTGTGTCATATATTAGAAAAAGGCTCTTGGCTTCTATTATATGACACAAAACTCAAACAACCCACCCATTCCACAGTAATAAATCCATTCCCGTTTATAAAATTTACGCCCAACCGATGCCAACACCGTACAGTAGAGGGTTAGCTTCGTAAATGGAACGAATGTTTTGAAACTCGTCAGCAAGTAAGCAATTACGTATTCACTTAGTTAAGTATTTTTAAAATTAGTTTAATTAGTGAATTCAAGGTGATTACATCAAGCAACTTCTTCTCTTTAGTTTAAAATAAGGTGACTATAACTGTGTTTATATTTTAGCTCTCTATAATATTCAAAAAAGAAAGGCAACATCAGCATGTATTACTAAATGAAGTGACTGTAGGTAATTATTCTGAAACTGCTATGAAAACCATTCCTAATAAACTTGTATTCAACTCATCCCTGCTAAAGGTGTCAAGTATTTGGATTTAAAAAATAAACAGCAAACGTGTTAAAGACAGAATACTGAGTGACAAAAATAAGAAGAAATGCAAGATAGATGGTGTAAATAATTGGCTTCAAGGGAGGAAAGAGAATGAATTGCACACATTGATATACAAATAGTACTTACTTTCTGATTCATTACTAGAGTCTGCTACAGATGTCATGGGAGCTACAGTTTCTATAGTATTTTCAGCAACTTTATCTTTTACACTCGCATCAACGCTTGGAGTAGACGGAGCACCGAAATTAGCTTCAAAGTCTGCCCAGTTATCTTCTGCTGTGGCTGCCACTTCTGACTGTGAGCCATCGGCTGACCATGGGTCTTCAGGTCCCTCTGCTACAGGTCCCTCTGCTTCAACTCTGGCTGTAGGACTAGTAATCCAAGCTAAATCAATTAGAACAATATTAACAATCATTTATAGTAACTGATGGTAGCACTTTATTTAATGAAAAATATATGTGATATCTTAATTACTATCTTTGATTCAAAACTTACTAATTTAAAAATCTAAAAACAAGCTTTTAATTATGACTTTTTTCAATTCCATCTATTAGTTCACACTGTCCTTATACATATCTAGTTAAAATTTTCAATCGTTGATAAAATACCTGTTATTTGTCCACTTAAGTTCAAATACATTTTTTTAAAACTTGTAGTGGATGTCAATAGATGTTAATACAGTTTTTCAAATATTGATTCATTATTTAAATCTAATGAATTAATTTTAGTTTTATATGGTAGAAAATCTTTTCACAAAAGGGACAAGGTATGCAATATAGTTAATTTGTTTTACTTGGTTTAAAGTGATAACATATGATTTCATAAAACAGCTGATTTTATGTTGCAGGTTATGCGGTAAACAGCTGTTTAAAAACATAGGTTATGTTACTTTATTTAAATTAACCCTTAGCACTCGACTGTCGGGGGAGTCCTGCCAAGCGTATATTGCAGTTTACTCGTATGTCGGGGGTCACCCAATACGATTTTCAAATGCCTATAACTCGTCTGCGGTGAAGCCCACGACATTCAATCTTTTACAGTTTGGTCATACATTCTATTGATAATAATGTGAACTAAGTTGAAAATGTCTAGGAATATGCGAGTCCTCACAAAATCTAGTTTGCTGCTACGTTGTAAGCTGCAAGTAGGTTACAGTTTTGCAGGTTATTTGTTTACTCGTAGTTTGCCGTGGCTTCACGTGCAATTAGTGATTCTAAAATTCCTGATCTTTTACTTGATCTTGATTTATAAGAATCTAGTTCACTTTCATAAACAAAATAATTAAACCAACAGTTATTTTTAAATATAACCAGTTTATGGGTGGTGTAGATTTAGCTGATCACTACAATGAACCATACAGTTTTACAAGAGAACAAATAAATGGTGGATGAAAATGTTTTTTCTGGCTATTAGATGTAGCTGTAGGAAACAGTTTTATTATCTATAATAACAAAAAAAAGGAAATGAGAGAAAATCCTGTTAAACAAAAATAGTTTTGCCAAAACTTGGTGAGGGAACTTTTGGCGATATCAGGAATAACCCGTATAGTGAGAGGGGTCGGCCATCAACTACTGACAAAGAAGAAAGGCTGAATGGGAAATTACATTTAATCTTTTCCAAAGATAAAAGTAGTTTTAAGGATTGTGCAGTTTGCAGTAACAGGAAGATAAAAGGAGGTAGAAGGGAAACAGTTTTTTACTGCAAAACATGCAGCAGAAAACCAGGACTTCATCCGGAAGACTGTTTTCAAAGATATCATACACTGCAAAACTACAAATAAGATAATAAAATCATGTACATACAGTATTAGTAAATAAAAATAGCTTAGTTTACTAAAATCATGTAAGAGAAAACAAAGCTTTCCATAAACAATGCAACTTGCAGGTGAGGAATTTGTCTCAATTTAGTTACAAGTGGGGAAGCAAAGCATGTTAAAAAAATCCGAATTCTAAGGGTTATTGGTAATTATTTAATAAAAACTAACTAAAATAAAATTGTACTACATTGACCTAAGAAGGAATTGACGTAAAAATTTTTTGTTTATATTACTGGTTATGGCTATAATAGAGAGTAAGTCAACTGCGAAAACTTAACCCTAGACAAGGCATGTCCCTTCCCTATATCCTCTACTAGGAGAGGTACCTATACCTTAATTATCTATATTCACACTAATTTTTTATCCTTTGTAAACAATAACAGTCTTACTGACTGAAAACCTTAAAGAAACAATAAAAACAAATTTTTTGTTAACAGATTTATATTTAGTTTTTTTAATTTCATAGTTAACTTATGGTGCTAATTCATGCTTGGTGTTGTTTACTTTAATTACAGTAGAGTATCGAAATTACGAGTCCTGATTTTTCGAGCTTTTGTTGAATTTGAGTCCAGCTTTAAGTTGACTAAGCCGCGGGATTAATCAGCTAAGCCACCTACATTTAAAAACATTCCACATCACCATTGCCAGTTTCATATAAGAACTAAAGTGCTGATTGTATGGATAGAGAACTATTCAAATAGTGGTTTTTAATGAGTTTGTGCCCAATACTAACAAGATTTTAAAACTAAAAAATTTGCCTAGGAAGGTTATTTTACTCTTATATGGAGATCTCCCAATAGAGATCAACTGTGCTCTGATGTTATCCATGCTTTATGTCTTCCTACATATGTCAAGAGCCTAACACAATCGACGGATCAGTGTGTCTTTGAATGTATTTAAAAAAATACATGTAACCTTTTACAACCTCTTTTGGAAGCGACTGAAGAGGAAGAAAACATTGTAGTCTTCCTGGAAAACAAAATTTACAGTTAAGGGAGTTTTGTACTGGATAGCTGAATCACGGAACAAAATAAAAGAAGAAATATCAAGTCGTGGAGTAAAATCCTGAGTCGTAATGAAACGGTTGACTGTGTCATTGATCTACAAGAAGAAACATTTGACATTTCTTATCAAGAAACTTTCAGGTTGTTAAAATTCTGATGTGAACAATTTGAAACAGATGTTACGATTATTGAATTGGTACAAAAGCTACTGGAGGCAGTGATGACGAGAATAAAGATGAAGGTTCAATTGAGACATTACAAGAAGGGATAATTAGTCACGGTAAAGGAATGTCCGCACTGGAAACGGCACTGCGCTATATTGAACAACAGGTGTGTTCCTACTAAGACGTCTTCGAGATACAGTAGCACAAAAACGATCTGACAAGTAAACGCAGAAGCACATAACTTTTTCCAAAAATATGCAGCAACCTTGATGAACCGTCTATTCCAAAGCTATATTAGTTTATGCAAGTAATGTAATAATAAAGTTCTATGAAAGTATTTTGTGTATTCTTAATTACTGCATTAGGGTTTATTAGAAATCCTTTTTTTTCTAATTCACAGGAACTTTATTTTTGTGTAGATTTTTCGGTAATCCGAGAGTATCTCGGTCCCATCTACCTCGGATTATCGAGACTCTACTGTACATCCTTGCATTATGTGTTTGTAATTATAATGTCCTTCCCCTGGATTTTAAAAATATCAAACTCACAATTTGTCTTGTAAATAAGAAATGTAAGATGATATTTAACCAACAAATCTGTGTGTGTAGGTGTATGTTTATACCCAAATATGGATATCATGTTCATGCTAACTAAAATATTTACACCTTCTATACTATAATGAAAAGGAAGAAAGTAAAAATATAAATAACTTACGATCACCATTGACAGTGTTAATATCACTACGTGTTTCCTCTCTTCCTTCTGGTCCTGGCCTTTCTTCATCATCTGAACTGTTATAGTTTGCAGCTTCTTCACCACCATTCCAAATTTTGAAATTAAATAAACTGTAAATTAAGAAACACTTTACATCAGAAAATTACCTTAAAATATTCAATATTTCTAACAATCAAATTTTTAAAAAATAATATAAGTTATGAATTATAAAGAAGAATATCTTGTAAATAAGAATGTACACAAACTGACAATTATAAACACTTTATTCTCATACGCATTTCAATCACTCATATCATCCTCAGCTGTGAGTAATACAGGTATTATATATACGTGGCTTGTCTCCAAAATAAATTAAACTATCTTTTTCTTAGTAAAATATTTATAACTTTTGTATTTTAAAGTATATTTTGAGAAGAATATTAAAAAAATATTTTTCTACCTAATGGTCTTTCTAACGTCTTTCTTCAAATCACCTTCATTTGCGAAGTGTTTTCCTTCAAGATGTTGCTTCAGCTGTGGAATCAAGTGGAAGTCATTTAGTGCAAGGTCAGGTGAATAAGATGGATGTCTGAAAACAACTATCGAAACTTCTCAAGCATGTCTTGAATCTGAAAAGCAGAGTCTGTTTGGACAAAAATTGTTGTGAAATAAAAAACTATTTTTGTCAGCTTTGATAGGCGCAGATCATCAGAAGGGCATGCACGACTTATTTCCATATTTGGAAACAGATGTGAAAGGATTTCAAGTGTTACGTGGTCAATGCCCCGTCAAACATCTTCAACAAGTCGGAGTAGGAAATAGAGGGGGCTACATTTTCGTTGTTTATCATGTAGTTTTGTCTCCTTTACATGACTGACTAGGACCAATGAGACACCATTGACCTTGACATAATGTCTTCACCATAAACACTAACAAATTGCAGTGAATTTTAGTAATATTTTAATTTTTTGCTGGTAAAAAGCGAATGGCAAACAAATGGCAGCAAAAACATGTAACCTCCATAGTGGCTGGGGCCTAACTGCCTGTTCAATCGACACATGCACATATGAATTTTACAGAGCTGCTCCTACACCCAGACACAAAAATCCTCACACATGTCCTGCCAACCACACGGATTAAAAAAAACAGTGAAACTTACTTATGAAACGTCCCTAGTATACTTATAAAAGAAACCTGCTAATATGAAACAAGAATAAGAAACATTGCAGATAAAGAGTAATAAAAAATGACACTAAATAAAATAATGAGTCCTGCAGAAATGTAAAATCCAAACCTTCCCATAGTTTTTAACCCAATACTTAAAATATAGAAAATTATTATGAGCGTCCTGAATGGGCTTACAAAAAAATTATTATTCTTGCTTCTACTCTGCATTGCCAAGAGAAAGCTTTTTGAATCTCTGTGTAAACACTGGACTTAATGCGACCAAAACTAGTTTTGACAAGATATGAATCTTGAGAATTTATATACGGAACAATTTTAGGTTTGCTAAATGTTAACCTTTACAAATTAAACTTATGAAACTAATTTATAATCTATTTAAATCACCATGATAATTATTAATGGATTACTTTAAATACCATCATTTGCCTGGCTTTCTTTTTATAGTATTTATCTTGTGTTTTGTCAATGTATAAGTTTATACATATTTTTTTTAATTATTTACTATTATTACAGTTACCTTGAATGAACATTATGATCAATCCAGACCTCCTCTTCATCAGTGTCACCGGCTTCTAGAGACTGCACCTTCTGATCACAGACTTGCTTAAACATCTCAGCTTGCTTTTCCATCTCGTCGTCGTCACTTAGGCTGAAAGACAGATTCGGCAAACGATCCACAGATGGACTGAAAATCTTAACTATTTTAGTTTCCTAATAACTAATATTATTAACCATGAATTTGCAAGAGTACTGAGCAAATTCATTAAATAAACTAAACAAAAAATTAATTACAAATAAGAAGATAATAGATACTCCAAATATTTATACAATAATAAATATAGAGCACAGTGTTACAATATATTACGATGAAAATATTTGAAACAGCCCCAATACCACAAAAATAACAAATAATACGTTACTTCAGACTAAACCTTTAAGTACATTTCGATGACCATGACATCATCAGAGGGTGTTATTATAAAATTACAGTCTAGTAAACAAGAAGTTAGAAACTAGAGTGACACCAACCGTTCTCTGTGGTCGCTATATAAAGGCATAAGGTAAGCTTTGCCTTTGACCAACAAACAAAGATCAGCCATCTTGAACCTAATAGGCTATGTCAAAAAGTACACTATAATAATAAATATGTAATATGAACTACAGCTAATAACCATAATAAAATGAAAAACTAATTAAAATAATGCATCATGTTTGAAAAAAGACTAATAAAGTAAAGAATATAGAGGTGATTTAGATTTTTTGGACTAGGAGACTGACAGACTTACCTTGGTAAGAGTCCACTCTGTAGTCTTGAAATAGTAACACATAAAGGCACTTAAACAATGATATATTTCGACCACACAGTGGTCTTTATCAATCGAAGAGAAAACACAAAAGAAATATGAGAGAATGAAAATAATTTTATTTCATTCTCTCATATTTCTTTTGTGTTTTCTCTTCGATTGATAAAGACCACTGTGTGGTCGAAATATATCATTGTTTAAGTGCCTTTATGTGTTACTATTTCAAGACTACAGAGTGGACTCTTACCAAGGTAAGTCTGTCAGTCTCCTAGTCCAAAAAATCTAAATAATCTTTACCAACCAAAACTAACCTAAGAATATAGAGGTGAGTTACAGATAGGCCCTTTATCTGCATTCATTAATTTACTATTTGATTTGACTATAAAAATACTTTCATAACCATTGAGTAATTTCTTACGGTTGATACATTTAGCTAAAATAACATTTTGATTATGAAGGATGTGTTCTGCTACACTTGATTTTTCAGGTAATAAGTGTAATTTCAAAACTATTGAAGAATTAAATGAATAACGATTTTGTAATGTTACTCTAGATTGTAACTTCTTTTTTGCTAGATTGTAATAAGATCCTCTGATTATGATAACCACATGGCCATCGAAATGTAAATAAGGGTTTAATCTTTTCTAACTTGTATTTTTTATTAATTTTGTGGTATTGGGGATGTTTCTAATATTTTCATTGTAAAAATACCCTTGATTAAAAAGGAAAAATTAATACAGCAGTTACAAAACCTTTTAGCAGATTCTATTAAAGTAGGATCATCAAAAGGTTACAACTCCACTAATGAATTATTTCCTTTACAGCCAAAAATTTTCCTGTTCGTATTTCAACTTAAATATATATTAAAACTATATATTTTAAATACTTCAAATTTCTTAATTTTAACACTTGGTTACAAACCTTAGCAGGGATTCCCACCTTTATCATTCTCTTAGTTTTTCCCACTAGCCATTAGTGGAAACTTTATTACATATTCCCTCTCCAGTCCCTGTACCAGCCTGGTACATCACCCTCAATTGTACTTAAGATATCAGTCAGTGATGATCAGTAATTGTTTTTATTCTACATAGGTAACCACTATTCAAGTAATTTCTCTATAATTTATATATTTTGTTAATATTGTAAGTATAACTATATATATATATATATATATATATATATATATATATATATATATAAAGAATCAAAATCATTTTGATTGATAAAGATCATTGTATAATCGAAATATTTCAATAGGGTGATATGTTTTCATATGTGTCTATTTATTTATTTCCAAGAGATTGCAGTTTTGGACTATTGCCACTAGGTAAATCTGTCCGTCTCCTATCTAGTCCAAAAATTCCCACACATATAAGAAAGTGAAAATGAAGAGCCTCAACAAGACATAGTCACAACAATGGTGAAATGGATAAATAATTTAATAAAGCATGATAACTATGTAAAAGAGATAAATACTTCTTATTTATTTATAATGAACCGTCTTTATACATTTTAAACAATATACTGCACATGTCTGTTTTACAAAAATATAACAACTAGCGTTTTTTATTTGAAACACCTTTATCATTAGAGGTGAAGAAATCCCTGCCTAAACGTATAATGTAGTTATAACAGGCCAGGTAATAGCAACAGAATTTTTAAGGGTGTTAGTATTAAAATTTTACAAATAATGTTGAATAATTGTTGCTGCAAATACAATATAATATTAATCACTTAAACAATAGTTTATGACTATCCGAACTTTATATTTAGTAAATTTGTTAAAACTTACTGAGACAGAACGTTTTCGATCGCTATGTGCCGATCTTCATCAGTGTCTTCTGCTTGGAGATGTTGGGTCAAGTGGTGACGGTTTTAAAGGTAGGTTTTCAATAGTATCAAATAGTATATGTGATTTGTATTATGTTTGTTCGTTTAATATGTTTGTATTTTGTTTTTGTGTGTCTGTAAATTTCATATTGTTCTAGTGTGTTGAGAGGTGGTCCTTTTTTGCTGATGTGTAGGATTTCTAAATTATAATAAATGTCTGTGTATTTGTGTCCTGTTTCTTTTAAGTGATTGTAAAATGTTGAGTTGGTGTTATGTTTGTGTTCTTCGACTCTTTGTTTAAAGCTGCGACCTGTTTGTCCAATGTAGAATTTGTTACATTCGTTACAGTTTAGTTTGTATACACCTGGTGTTTGTAGTTTATCTTTGTTGTTGGTGTTGTGTTGTATTTTGTACTGTAGTTTGTTATTGGTTTTGTATGCTATTTTGTAATCTATTTTTTGAAATTTGCGGGCTATTTTGTTTGTTGTTTTGTTTATGAATGGTAATGAGATGTATTTGTTTTCCCTGTCTGTAGTGTTATTTTAGTGTTTCTTTGTATTTTGTACCATATTTTGTCTATTATTGTGGTGTTGTATCCATTTGTGTATGCTAAATATTTCATTGTGTCTAGTTCCTTGTTCATATTTTCTGAGGTCATTGAGACTTCTTTAAGTCTATGGAGCATGGATCTGAAGGCAGCGTGTTTGTGTTGGATAGGGTGGTTTGAGGTGTTATGGATAAGTGTGTCTGTTGTTATGGGTTTCCTGTAAATGTTGAAACTGTGTTTTTGTGTGTGGCTTTTTGTTATGGTTAGGTCGAGGAAGTTTAGGGATCGGTTGGTTTAAATTTCTGAAGTGAAGTGGAGTTTTGGGTGTATTTTATTAGTGTAAGTGAGGAGTTTTTCATATTGACGGAAATTGGCTCTGTATAGTGTTATGATATCATCGACGTATCTGTGCCAGTAAATAATTTTGTGTGCATGTGTATTGTTTGTGAGTATCTTGGTGTTTTCTATGTGTTGTAGAAAAATTTCGCTTAAGACACTACTGATAGGACTTCCCATGGGTAGGCTATCTCCTCAACTACACTAATAAAATACACCCAAAACTCCACTTCACTTCAGAAATTGAAACCAACTGATCCCTAAACTTCCTTGACCCAACCATAACAAAAAGCCACACAAAAAAACACAGCTTCAACATTTACAGGAAACCCATAACAACAGACACACTTATCCACAACACCTCAAACCACCCTATCCAACACAAACACGCTGCCTTCAGATCCATGCTCCATAGACTTAAAGAAGTCCCAATGACCTCAGAAAACATGAACAAGGAACTTGACACAATGAAATATTTAGCATACACAAATGGATACAACACCACAATAATAGACAAAATATGGTACAAAATACAAAGAAACACTAAAATTAACACTACAGACAGGGAAAACAAATACATCTCATTACCATTCATAAACAAAACAACAAACAAAATAGCCCGCAAATTTCAAAAAATAGGTTACAAAATAGCATACAAAACCAATAACAAATTAAAGTACAAAATACAACACAACACCAACAACAAAGATAAACTACAAATACCAGGTGTATACAAACTAAACTGCAACGAATGTAACAAATTCTACATTGGACAAACAGGTCGCAACTTTAAACAAAGAGTCGAAGAACACAAATATAACACCAACTCATTATTTTACAATCACTTAAGAGAAACAGGACACAAATACACAGACATTTATTATAATTTAGAAACCCTACACATCAACAAAAAAGGACCACCTCTCAACACACTAGAACAATATGAAATTTACAGACACACAAAAACACAAAATACAAACATATTAAACGAACAAACATAATACAAATCACATATACTATTTGATACTATTGAAAACCTACCTTTAAAACCGCCACCACTTGACCCAACATCTCCAAGCAGAAGACACTGATGAAGATCGGCACATAGCGATCGAAAACGTTCTGTCTCAGTAAGTTTTAACAAATTTACTAAATATAAAGTTCGGATAGTCATAAACTATTGTTTAAGTGATTAATAAGATTCACCGAACGTAATGGACTACAAAATTCAAGAAAACAATATAATATATCTCGCTTTATTAAGTAGCAAATAACATAGATATGAATAATATATTAAAACTAATAACTAATTTATAGCTGCAAACAAAAGAAAGCACAAGTATCTGAACCCCGGCACAAATATCTGAATAAGATGTGTAACCAAGTGTTATTCATTTAAAAAATTATTTTAACTTTCCTCCTTTTTATATCTACAAATTTAGCTTACCCACTATTAAGTTAATGATAAACATACTAATTTTTTAAATATGGAGTAAGTTAAATATGACTGACATAAAGGGTTCAGAGGAAAAGTGGAATAGGCCAAACATTTTTTATGGAATACTCAGTGTGGATGGTATATTTATCAAAGGAAAAGTTGAACTAGTCAATAATTTTTTAAAGTAAGCAATGACAAAAATTAATTACAGCATCAGGATTTAACTTTAAAGTCCATTTTCCTCTACTTTGTAGGCACACTTTTCCTCCAAATTCTTTATATTTTGTAATAATATAACAGTTCTAAAAACTAACAACCCTAAAAAAAATTGAAAATTTTTTAAATAAAAACTTAAATTAAAATTGAGTCCAACTCACTGTAAGTTGTCATCTGTTTCATTGAATTCGGATTCGTGAAATCCAAACATTTCAATAAATTGTGTGGCCACCTGTTGCATGTTGTACTCTGTATATACCTAAGGAAAACAGTATATTAAATAACTATTGTAATAAGTGGAAAATAAATTGATTTAGTTTTTTTTCTTTTTTTTTAGTATTATTAATATTTAGTTAACTAATATTTATTTAATATTATAAGTAGTATATTTTAAATTATTGAGACACTGTTCTACTAGATTTACTGACATTATAACATTTATTTCTTGGAATTCGTCATTAAATTAATTTGGTTTATTATGACCAATTACAAACCAAACTATGGCACAACCAAATTGGTTATAAACTAAATGAAATGTAAAGAATTTGCTCAGAACAAAAGGTGATGGGTTTATATTTGTCACCTTATTCAATTGGTGTATTGAACAAAATATTCAAATTATCTGATCCCAATATGGAAAAAATTTGGATCTTTAAAAATTGCTATAAAACATTAATTTTAGGATGAGTTATAGGAAAAAGTCTAAAGATATATAAATTAACAATAGCGGTACTAATAATAATAGCAATGGGTTAAATTTTAGAAAATAATTTATTCTGGTATATTTAGGAAGGTTTACAATTAGCCTTAACACTTTAGCTGCCGGCCACAATATCGGCGTTTTCCCAGAGAATTGCCAAAATTTTATAGGCTTATTTTTAAACAATGTGTACTTATTTTTTGTTTCCCTATCACATCTAAGTACGAAAATTTGTTTCTTATTATATATATATAAAAACACAGCGTAAATGATATCTAAACTCCGTTAATTGCCCCAACATTGTTTTTGAAGTATTTACATTTTCTTATCTGTGCAACACTGTCTTAATATTGTTTGTATTTTGTGTATAAACAATAAACCACAATTTCATGTTCCGGTTACCCACATAATAAGCTGACTGGCGAGAAAAGTGTTTTGGCGCTTACCACGAAGACATGTTTACATGTCACATTTGATTGATAAAATTATTTTGTATATAGAACGGAAGTGTAAACATATTCTCTGTATGATAAGTAATGCTTCAGATCTGATGAATACTACACAAGATTCATAACAAGTAAAAGTTTTGAAACTTAATAATTTACATTTTACGAAATCTACATTATAATATACTTCTTAGTAAAAGTGAGTTTATCTAAGTGTAACAATGTTTGTACTTAACTTCAACAGAAAACGATTTTCTAAAAATTATTATACAACTAAATATTTAGTCAATATTTCTGACTTATTTTTTTGGTTTTGCAAAATTTTAAAAACAATAGTGAAAATCAATATAATACATCATTAAAAATTATTTATTTTATTATGAAAGTATATAAAGATAAACCTCTTTCAATGAACCAACTTATTTGATGGGAATAATCAACTCAACATCACTAAATTGTTAAGAAATATTTGTGTAGGGCCATAAATCCCAACAAAAAACTTCTAAAATGACATCTTGTTTAAAGTGCTGTCAGCATTAATCTATCAAACGAAAACCATCGTAATTACATCTGTAAGTAATATGTAGCTTGTTGTTTAATAGTACACATTCTTTTTTCTAATAGTAGCAACACCGATTGAGTTATAAGAATAAACCTAAAACATTACATGGCAGCTAAAGTGTTACATGTACTATAAAAAATAACTTCAAACTAAATAAAATTTGCCGATTTCGTTTTAAATTAAATGGTTTAATCAAATTGTAAAAAGCTAAATTAGAAAATGACAATAATAATCATAGTTTATCAAATTTATTTTACCACACAATAAAAACTATGTAGGCCAGACAAAAAGACTTTAAAGTATTAGATGTAATACGAGGTCTGTTAAAAAAATACGCGGACTGTTTGAATTTCGCGGCTCTAGTTAGTTTCAGGAGAATCCACTTGGTGTCGCTAGGTTCGTATAAATCAGCTGATTAAAATGCGGTATTTCAGTCACAAATATCTTCATTTGTTGACGAGTTACACGCAGTTTAGTAGAGAGTGTTTTTTTCGTTTGTCGGATTGTAAAATGGACAGCCTGAAGGAGCAACGAATTGGTTTTTTGAGTTTTTGGAATAAGAAAAAGTCACAAGGAGCAAGGTCAGGTGAGTAGGGGGGGGGGGGAGAGAAAGAACAGTGATCGAGTGTTTGGCTAAAAACTCACGACTTCTGAGTGCTGAGTGAGTTGGAGCTAAGGGTGTTGTTCAATAAGAGTACCTCCCTGAAGGCTCTACAATCAAACAGATTACCTACATTGATGTACTGAAACGTCTGAGGGACGCCGTCCAACGCAAAAGGCCAGAACTGTGGAGAAGTGATAACTGGTTTTTCCATCACGACAACGCTCCAACTCACTCAGCACTCAGAAGTCGTGAGTTTTTAGCCAAACACTCGATCACTGTTCTTTCTCCCCCCCCCCTACTCACCTGACCTTGCTCCTTGTGACTTTTTCTTATTCCAAAAACTCAAAAAACCAATTCGTTGCTCCTTCAGGCTGTCCGTTTTACAATCCGACAAACGAAAAAAACACTCTTTACTGCGTGTAACTCGTCAACAAATGAAGTTATCTGCAACTGAAATACCACATTTTAACCAGCTGATTTATACGAACCTAGCGACACCAAGCGGATTCTCCTGAAACTAACTAGAGCTGCAAAATTCAAACAGTCCGCGTAGTTTTTGAACAGACCTCGTAAACATAGAAGAAAACAAATTGATTATAACAGTCTAAACACTAAAAAATGGCATACAATTTTCATGTGTCCAAATAAATGCACATATCTAAGCTATTAATAAAATAGAGTAAAACTTATTTTCTAAACCAAAAAACTTCCAGAGATAAATGACAGATGCTTCTGGCTTAAATAGTAATTTTAAACTAACAAATCATATTCTGATGTAATTAACAATTCTTTATTAACAAATTTAAACTCACTTGTTGCAATGCTGCATCTTGAGGGAAGTTTACATCTCTAAATTCTCTGCCATCATCTGAACTTGAATTTACAGGATGTCTACCTCCCTAAAAAAAGAGGAGTAACTGATTAGGAAGAATAATTTCATAAAATAAAAATACTAGAAAAAAATTAATGGATTTATAATAATAAGCAGTGACCTAACCATATTTTCGCTTACTAGAAAAATCTGTCTAGCAGGTAATTATCCTTTAATTGCTTGTCATACCAAGGATTTAACCTATAGATGATTAGTGCCACTCAATGTGCTGTGCACCATTGATTATTCAGCTAGAGTGTATATTGATTCAACTAGTGCTCTTCCATTAGGTCTTGTTTATTGTTGAATGTTTAGTCTAACTTGACCCTTGTTATTGTTATGATCTCCATGCTTCAGGCCACCAAGCAACATGTGACTAAATAAATGTTTTTGCTTTTCAAACTACAACTTGAGATCATCAGAATTTAAATGGATACTACTGGGTAGTGAAAGTGAGTGGTGACATTGATAGTGACAAGGACAGGTTTAGTGTGATTCTGCCCAGTAGGTTTGCTAAGGAAATTAGTGATGATAGTGACTTTGTGAATACAAACATTCTGTATATATTTTCACACCAGATTGTGCCTCTCCTATTATAGATCCCCGGCCAGGACCTAGTAGCAGGCCAGGAGATCTGTATCATTCTCCTCATTTGTTATTAATTAAAAAATTATTTTAATTGTTTTATTTACAAGTGTAAAATTAACAAATAGTTAGGGAGCCTACAACTAACCACTAAGCTACAATCAATAAGTAGCTAGAAAAATTCATAGGATATTAATTTATTAGTTATTGCTAACACCAAATCAATTTATTTTAATTAACAAATTTATACTTTATACTATTTGCTTATATTAAACCTCTAAACAGTTAACTAGTTTTGTAAATTTTAATTAATTAAATTTATTGGAAGTTAAACAAAATACTTAGAGCTCATTTACAAAAAATGTTTGACATTTAATGGCTTGGCAAGTATTTACATTTAGAGTATACAACTACATAATTATCTACAACTTACTAAACATATTGAATGTATCTTCAAAAGGTTAGATAAAGGTCCAGTAACAAAACTATTCCATGCAGTCAACTCTTCCTCAGATAATTGTTGTTTCAAAAGCTGATCCAATGAGCTATTCTCTTTAATTCTTATATCTATAGTCTCTGCCATGCGTATTAAATGCCCCATGTACCCTCTTCTACAGCCACCAGGATTATTTCTGTTAACACATTAACAACATACTATTTAATAGAAGTATTTTTTTAAATTGTTGTTTGATAACAAATTTATTTTGTAAAACTTTCTACAGATTGTTAGATTATTTACATTATATTAAGATAATAATTAACTTCAATCAAGGCTCAAATGAAAGAAGGTAGATTTCCTACAGGGTATTCAAAATCAAACAACAAATGGAAATAGAAGAAGATATACAATGAAAAAGAAGACTGTGGGGGATTAGTGAATGTTAGTGTTCAAAAGGTCTGTATAACAAAGGAGTAGGATGGGATTGACTTTATTTATGAACTACAGATTGTAAAACGTATAAATTATCTACCTTAAAATATATAATTGTATGAAGTAACTGTGGCGTAATGTTTATTTTTAAATAAATAAAACCTCTAAGCCACAAATAACATTTATTTAAACCTTATGTACATTTCAATTGCACAACTGAGTTGTATTTTTTAAATACCTCTGAAGATGATTGCTGGACAATTGAAATGTACATAAGGTTTAAATAAATGTTATTCGTGGTTTAGAGGTTTTATTTATTATTAAAAAAAAAAAACTTAAAATATATGTTCTGAAATAAGCTATATAAAAAGGTTTTAATTCTCAATGCACCTAAGAAATTATTTTTATAATATAATTAGAGAAAACAAATACTGTTAAAACTCCATGACAGCCTGATTTAACAGTAAATTACTAAAGCACTAATTGCCTCTCACATGTAAACATTTTGTTAAAATAAATGGTGAACAAGTGTGTTTTATTTCAGACGGATTAATCCTTTAAGGAGCATTATTTTTTTTTATTTGCTGTAAAATTGTGTCTATTAAATATCTAATATTGACACAATTTAGTTTGCAAATCAAGCATCTGGACTTTTAGAACAAAATGTTAGTCTGGTATAGTCCACCCAAGTGAGAGTGAGGGACTAATGCATGTGTCCAAACTGGCTACCAAATTGTGCATAACATGACAAAATATACCATCATAGTTCACTAGATATTAATGAATTTTGCAATTGTATAAATGTAACCTGATTGCCGAGTTTACAATTTAAGTATATACAGGTTTTTGCACATAGATAAACTTCAAGATGTATATCACAGATAAGAGTATATCATAATCAGATCCCGTATGTAAACTGCACACTTTTTTTTAAACAACGTCCATTAATTTTACCAACTACTTTTATATTTTATGTGTGTCAGTGTTTTTATAAATAATTCTATTTTTGATGCATCAGCAACCTCACACAAATTCAAGCGTCAAAAATAATATGAAATATATAATGTTCATGCTTCGTTCAAACAGACAAGCAATAGAAATTGTTTTTAAATTGTAGAAAAGTGTTCATAATTTTATTCAAAAGAATAAAATGGTATTCAATCTATATATTTACACGTTTGCTACCAAGCGGCGCATATATGCCCCGTCTGGTTTTTCACGAGGGAGCGGTGGTAAGAATTCGATCTTTCCACACAGACCACGTTAATGTGGCCCTTACCTATGTTACAGACCAAAAGTGGAAAGTTGTTATAACATACTATACTTTATTTGTTTGTGTTTGTTGTATATTTTTGTTTTTGCTATTTTTAGTGTTTTTTTTAGGATGGCACATATATGAGCCGGTCGGTTTATAGCATGGAAATCTTATCACGTTACAGGTGTCTCACCTATGAGGCACTACAGTGTAGCCCCTAAAATCCGAAACCAAATATGATTTTGATAAAAACAAATTTCTAAAAGTATGTAAAACTTAATCAATCATAAAAAGTATATAGGCTATTAACTTTTGCTACTTACATAAAACTTAGATGTGTAATATATTAGAAATAACACCATATACACATAAAAACAGAAATGTCATACACAGCCTTACATCAACAAGCTCCCAACTAACTCGTCTTGGCTAGTCATGCTAGACAGATTGCTTATATAGGCTGCATATATTATTGAAAAGATACTGACATAAACAATATGCTGACATTATAAACAATATTGATACAGAGACAAAATATGGTTACATTTGTGTTCCATATACAGTAGGCCAACAGAATATTCACAAACGCACTCATCAGTTGTGACAGGTTTACATCCTGTGTTGATAAATGCCATTTAGAGTACATTCTTTGTGATTCTAATAGAATAGAATAGTGCATGAAGGAATAAACAATGTGTCAGGAGTATTTTGACGTCATTGACCTTGATAACTGAGAGACCAAATGTCAAACATTAACGTTAGACATGTCTATAGTCCGATACGAATATATCAAAGCATTAAAATAAACCACTGATTTGTCAGAGGAATAAAAGTAACACGCAAACCGCGTTGCAAATATGAGCCGTCGGTTAATTTCAACTACCCAGAGCGGCACATATGTGAGACGTCGGTCCAGGAAGAGAGACCGTACGGCGCATATGTGAGTCGACTGGTCTATACTTAAAGTTATTTTGTTAACAATGTGGTAGCGAACGTGTTAAAATGGTATTCAATCAAATTCTACAGGCATATTAGTATCAAGAGTTGAAAAAATTATTGGTGGAGGAAACTAATCTTGGTGCACACTTTTCTACCAAATTATCCTAAAAAACATATATTAGGAGAAAAATCCAGTTCAACAATTTCAAGATATATGAAAGTCGTGACATTTATTGCAGTTTTTGGGGTGTATATCTTGAGGTTTCTGAGTAATATTCATTTATTAATTCACTTGGTAAAAAAAATCTACTTACTGATGTCTGTTAGCAAATGTATAAAATGAAGAAATTTTAAATCAGTTTATTTCTTTTATAGTTGTTTTTAACAATTTTGTTTGCATTTTAGCCACTTTATACGAGCTTTTTGCTTTACAGTGTACTTACAGTTTAATGATTCCTTCTATTTGGCACTAAAAGTCAATAAATACTTTCATTATATATTGTAAAACTTACTGTTCAACTTCATTTTCTGCCCATGCATCCAATATTCTCTGTAGTAAACGACATTTGACAAATATCTGAAACACAGGAGTTATTAATTGTATACATATACCAAAACTACTACCACAATATATACAACTCGTTTTAGATTATATAATAAAAAAAAAACTTATTTAAACAGTTCAAAATTCTAGTATAATCACATATTTTTTTTTTTAGAGTTGAGACTGGGAGGGATCACCCTGTTACTCTATTATGTACCAATAGCTGTATGGGATTGAAAGTGGTGTTACTTTATTGTAATTTTTTTTAAATATCTACTCCTATTTATCATTTTAACTAGTGAAATCCTTTACATTTTTTAAATTAGCAACATTTTAACCTTATTTCAATGGTTTTTGCAACTCTAAATAGGTCAAGTTAAATATTACAAGAAATATTTAAAATGATTAATATTGCAGTATTTTATTTATTGTATCAAAACATAAATTTACAATTATTACAACAATAGAAGTATGTTTATACATATAAAACTCACACTCCTTGTGGCAAACCTGATAACTTATGTTCACAATGGACTTTATGATGACAGGTTTTAGATGTTGTACAACATAAAATTGCACAAAGGCGAGCAAAAGTATTCCTGTATATCTATGTTCTACCTTTTCTCTGAGATTAGCATTGCCGTACATTTACAATTTGCTTTCCTGTGTATTGTACTGTATTCTAGGTTAAATATTTGTAACTATCTGGGCAATAAATACTACACAGAGTACATAGTCACTATGCTTTTGTGTCCAAAGTCAATGGGTTTTCCCGCGTATTTACAGATAGTTTCGAAGTTTGTGCAATATTTTACAATGAATAGGCGATTATATAATGAAGTTTTTTTGTGTCCAACGTCTATGGTTTTCCCCACGTGTTTACAGATCGTTTCAAAGTTTTTGCAGTATTTTATAATGAATAGGTATTTTACAAAAAAGATTAACAAATAATATTTAGCAAAGAAATTGTCAGTAAACATAAAGTAAAGTTTGGTTTAACATGAGAAAATAAGTAAATAAAAAAAATAATAACATATTATTTATTAAAAAATTTTCATATTACTATAATTTTAAAAAATAGTGAAAAATCAAGAAAAAAAGAGAAAAATTAAAATTTTTTTAAAAATATGTTACTTCCAGGGGCCATATCAAGGCAGATATGTTACTAATCAAAGGGTAAATGTTTTAACACCTTCACCGTTTCAAATAAATGTTTTAGGAACATAATATAAAACAAATTTATTTATATTTAGGTTTTTTAATATTTTTTTCTGTTTGTATCAATCTACCCCTCTCTAATATAACGTAATGCATTATCAAATCTGTTATGAAGATATATTTTCAAGATAGTTGATGAGAAGCCACAAAACGTCTACTTTGAAGGGAAACATAACATTTTTATTTATCGGGTCATAATTAAAAAAAAGAAATACAAATGATAAATTACTGTATGACAAATAATAAAACACAATAAAAAAAGAGAAAAAAATAATTTACATACAAAACTAAAGACCCTACTACTAAAATATACTATATAATAAAATAAACACTCAACATTTAACTCGAATGTTTGTTTTTGTTTGTGCCATGTGTTTCACAAAGCCATAAAGATCGATAATGAAACGGAGACATAGATAATACATATGTCACGTCCGAGACTACTCATAGCCGAGATTAGCTAACATTTGTTTACTACAATCTTATGCTGACACATCAGGTTTTCGGGCGTCCAAGCATTTTGTCAATGACTCATATTTACAATAGTCTGTTTCCACTTCGAGTTGGTTCTTCACTCTAATAGGATAGTTATCGTTTATTCTTGCGTTAGTTTAGAAAGCTTAGTTAATTTTTATGATCGTTGTTTTTACCTGACATTTTGCGGCGTTAAATAACTAAAACAAAACATTAAAATATAAAAGTTAAACCTAATTAAATCTATAAATAATATTCGAGCTGGCTTGTGAGTGAAAGTTATTATTACTAATTAAATCTGTTCATAAAACTCCCTGAAGCATTGTTTCAGTTGAAGCATCAAAAGTTAACTTGGGATGGTCGTATTTACAAAACGACTCAGGCACAATGTTCTCCAAACTCTCCTGATGCATGACGTGAAAATCAAACCTTTATACAAACACGTATCGACACTAGAGAAGTTTCAATTAGCCTGGGAGTGAGCGTGCTGGTGAGCTCGCAGCATCTAAGAAAATAAGCTGGGAGTGCATCGGAGTAAGGGAACTTAGAGCGTGCCAGAACGCTAGCCGTGCTAAACGTGTTAAAAAAATGTATTTGAACTAGAATGGATGAATAAAAAGTATTTTATTAATGATTGAAACTTGAACAAGATATATATAGAAAGGGAGTGTGATCTAATAGAAGGAATTGAAAAATATATCATAATAGATTGAGAATTTAAAAAATTCATATACTTTACTCACTTACATGGATCAGATGAGTAAAATACTAGATTAGATTGTATGAACTGAACCTATATGTGTGAGTGCTGGACGGCCATGTGTGAGAGCAGATCCTCACTTGCTAAATGTTTTGCAAACTAATTGGTTCAAAAAGCTGATTATTTGGACTAGTATTTTTTTCTGAACCAATAAAACGGTATAAAATCAGGATTTTCAATATATTGAGCTGTAATTTAGAGATAACATGTCTACCTAAACCTTCTACTCTTTTGTGCCCATACTTCAGTACTTTTTATTATTTCTACTAATTGCAATTAACATTTTCATGAAGTTTCTTGATGTAATCATCTTGAATTCACTGATTAAACTAATTTTACACTACTTAACTAAGTGAATACGTAATTGCTTACTTGTTGACACGTTTCAAAACGATCGTTCCTTTTTTGAAGCTAACCTTCTACTCGGATAGGTAAGCAATTATGTATTCACTTAGTTAAGTAGTGTAAAATTAGTAGCATTTTCATGTTCGGGACATATTCCTGAGTAACTTATATGAAAATGACAAAAATCAAGACATTTTAGAAAAGTACTTTACTCTCATTTTCGAAGGACCAGCTGTTTAGTCATGCCAAATCATGCCAGTCGCTTATCTGGAATTTACTCTAATATCAAATTTTAAACACATACCATATTCCTAGAGGTAACAATAGAAACTACTTACAGTTAAAAATAGTATACCTCTCTCTATATATAAGAAAATATTATAAATAATGTTATTACTCTTCTGATAACACTATACTTACATTAAACAACAATGAATTTTCTACAGATTCATCTAAAGGCCATGGTTCTATATTAATCGCTAAAGCGAGGCACTTCTCTACTAAAGTGTGAAGAAAATTATTCCATATATACCTAAAAAAAAGATCCTGTAAAGAAGAAAAAATATTCTCCAATTAGTTTCAATAAGAGGGTAGTTAAATATAAATGAATTAGAGCCAAATTATAAATAAATATAGCAAACTTTTGAAATTTTCTCTCAGCACAATGAATATGCATGCAATATACTATTTACTGCTAGAATGGAATCAGCATTTAAAGCTCTATTTAATTTAAAATTCTTACATGTATACAAGGGTAAACAAAATTACACCAAATTTGCTTATATTTATAACAACCTAAAATGATTCAAAATGTTTTTAGATATGATAAATTTGAAAGCATCTGTATGAATGTAACATGGGATTAGATATACACCTTTTATAATCTAAACAAAAGTGTGAAAATGTCTAAATTCAATAGATAATAGGACACACAGAATGCAAAAACAACTAAAATTTGATTAATAGAGAAACATCACATAATAACTTACTTAACTTATCACATAATACATACACAAGAGTTAAGTAAATTTATGAGCATTCAATTTTGAGTTTGTTCTAACAGTTCTAAAATAAACTATACTTTAATAGTGAAAAAAGATACAATTAACTCACTTAAATGTTAGTTCTACCCTGTATTAAGTTGAGGAAATTAAATTCCTAATTGTAATTAAACATAATGATTCACAAAGTGAAAAGATTATATAATTCCAACAATCATCAACTCAAACACATCTTACTACATTTTCTTTTCACATCATTCTGTTTTCATGGTTTTTCTTAACAAAATTAATTTCAGTATTTCATAGTTTTATAAATAAAACTGAAGAATTAGTGTAAACAGAAATAATTGAAAATAATAATGAAACAAAATTCAGACAGACATCATGCATGTGGTTATTACTACATACTTTATTCTATTATTTATTGTAAAATAAACAAATTTTGAAATACAATTGAAACATGCAAAAGTGTTTTGATTTTCAGAACTGTTTTGATGTTTACTTCAACATATGTTTGGAAATTGGTAAACACATAAATACTAAAAATCTGTCAGACATTAAACTGAGTTTTAATCTTACAGATAAATGACAATAATTTGTTTCCTGTTGTACAACTAAAATATTTCTATAAAGACCTATTAAAAAATAATATTTTGACAAAAAGCTTAAAACACGTTTGCTATAGCTTACCAACAATACTTGAAAAGTTCCCAGTTCAGCTAACTTAGTTTCTATCTGAGGATTGTGCTTAGATATAAGTGTTGCTAAAAGCTTTGTTACATGTAACCGGGTATTTCCAAGAGGAGGATCAACTAAGCCACAAGTCATTTTTACAGCAGGTTTCTGAAATAAAAAATTAAATAATCATTGTATATAATGTTATAACATATTCAAATTAATTGAGGCGGATAGAGCAAGAGTGGCCCATCTCTGTGGTGGTCTAATGTTAAATAAAAAGAGCTAAAGATTGGCAAAATACATTAATACATGCAATCCAACAAGTTTCAGTAGCACTATCTGTGATAAAATTCCATAACTGAAGTTAGACCAATCTGAAAATAAAAAGTACATGCTGTCAACTATTTTTGCATCTTAACTCAATTTCTTAAATCATAAAGGTTGATCCACTCTGGCTCTAAGCTCCTCAATTTATTTAAAGCATTTCATTTTTATCAACCAACTCAATTTATTTGAAGCATTTCTATCATTAGAACTTTTATGCAAAACATGATATACTAAATGCGTTATTTATGGATATGAGTTTATTGTGGCAATAAGCTAGATCAAAAACAGTAATATAACCCAAAAAAATTTGAAAGTCAATTCCTACTAATCTCAATAAAGTTTTTTAAAATTTTTGTGCGTTTTTATTAAATAAATACAACTAATGTAAATAAAGCAACATACTTTGTGTTAAAACAGCTGTTCTCACATAGCCTATAACATAAAATCGGCTGTTTCATGAAATCATATGTTATCACTAATTTTGAAGTCAAATGGAACAAAATAACTACATTGTATACCTGCCATTTTTGGGAAAAGTTTAGTATATAATGCTAAAATTAATTCATAATGAAACTTAATTAATTAATTATTATTTGAAAAAAGCCTGTATTAACATCAAGTGTCATCCACTACAACTTTTTAAAAAATGTATTTGAACTTGAGTGCATGAATAAAAAGTATTTTATTAACGATTGAAAATTTGAACAAAGTGTATATAAAGAAAGTATGAACTAATAGAAGGAATTGAAAAAAGGGCACCACATAGTATCACTGATTGTGGTACAGATCTGAAGAAAGATAGAAATGACCAAGGTATAAACATTATTTTCCCCCTTGTAATGAGCAATTAGGACAAATGGTGCTGATATGATTGCTTCTTAGAAATTGGCCTGTTCCACTTTCTAAGCCATAGAAAATCACAAACTCCTGATTTGAAAACTCCTTTATCTTTATTTCTATTGTTATTACCACTATATTAAATCATGTTTTTTTATTCACTTCTAACTTTCAAAAACTGGTACTAAAAAAGCACAACCGCAGCAATCCTAGCGGAAAAAATATGAGGCTGAAGAAGTCGTAAGACAAAAACGTTTCCTCCAAGTGTAAGTTAACAATTTAACAACTTATAGTAACACAATGTATGGTCACAAGTAATATCAAAGTGTAATAAGTTACAAATATATTAGAATTATTTAACATCGCTCTTGCTGCCAACGATCATCCATTATCGCCACTCTCATAGTCCTTTTATTACTTCTCGGTTATCGCTCCTTGGAAATCTAGTTTCTACTTCCCTCTAAAACTAATCCTGTCACTTCTTCTTCTTTGCCACCAACTTTCTTCTCTCTTCCATAATGTTCTTGATATTCTATTTGTCCCTATCCTGTTTATGAGATTCATCTTTTCCAAAATTGTTTTAAACCGCAGTAGACCGTCGTTGGCTCAATCAGTCGTAGATTAACAAACATTTAGCCATCAACCACCTTCAAGGTTCGTACTATAGCAATATAGGCCATGAAATCCCTCCTTCATACTGTCTCCGATTACTTATTTTAAATATTTTACTTCTTATAACCTAGAAGAAAATATATAAAACAATTGTGTGTAATGTTTAATTTAAATAAATGAAACCCTATACGGTACTTAATTTACCATAAAAGTATTTTATTTCTAAACTTAACCATTTCACCTTTGTATTTTATTTCTAAACTTAACCATTTCACCTTTGTATTTTATTTCTAAACTTAACCATTTCACCTTTCCAAACTGCAAGACTTTGTTCTCTGTTTTTGATATAGAGGTTTCATTTATTTAAACTAGAAGAAAATATGTTTTTATTTCATCAAAATTTTAAAGCAATAACTAAATGTTAAAGAAATGGACCTCCTAAATGTAGGAGAATTTTTGTTGAACTTTAAACGATTTTGTTTCTTTGATTTCAAAATTAAGATAGTCCGTTTAAAAATTTAAAAACATTTGAATAAAATGGTTGTTACTGTTTTTGTAAAATAAAATTATTTCTAAATAACAAATAACTACAAAGTTTTATTATTCAAATAAATAAAACAAAATGTGTATATATAAAAGATCTAAATATAGTCTAAAGTTAATAAAAATATTCAGTGCATAAAATTTTAAAATATTCTACCTAAAAATGCTTATCTTTAATATAAAATAGTAACTAAAACCTCCCAACATAACAATAACGACAGAGTATATTACAAGAAAGTAATGAAGTAATGAAGTATTCACAAGTAGACACAGAAGTAGGTCTAACAATTATTAAAACTACTTACTGGAACTAGCTGAACCAAAATATTAAAAAGGCCCAAACTAAACTACCCAAAATTAAAACTTACCCAGTTTTGTTAAAAAATGTATCTTACAGACCTCTAAAATTAATAATAATACCGTAAAAATTATGTGAATATACTAACAGGAGGGGGGTTAAGTAACAAATCATGGAGTGCAGGCAAATGTGGAAGTATTGCATCCAGAGTCATCTGAATAACTGGCGGTACATTTGAATCTGGTGATTCTCCTCCTGAAGCCACACTATCTTTTTGTTCTACACCTCTGTAACAATTGTAAATAAATCGTGAGAAATTAACTTTTACATTAGAGCTAAACTGAAGTTGAACTTAATGATACATTAAACACAAAGCTGAGGCTCAAATAAAAGCTAAATACAAATACAAATGAATTATATATTATTTACCTCAGAGCCAATTTCGACTTCCAATTTTTTCATATTTCTTTGAAAATAAAAGTAAAACAAGACACTGCCGATAAAATTGCACCTATATATAACCATTATTTATCCACATACAGTAGAGTCTCGATAATTCGAGGTAAATGGGACTGGAATTACTGGAAACTCGGATTATATGGAAATACCTTCTTGTGCATTAGAATAAATAGAAGTTGTATGAACCCTAATGCTACAGGTAATAAAAAATGCCCTGAATAAGTGTATAGAACTTTATATGAATATTTCTTGGAAGCCGTACTCTTTTCCTTTGCATACCGTATTCATATATAAACATTTCTTGGAACCCAGACTCATTTCCTTTGCATACCATATTGATATAAACATTCCTTCAAAGCATGTCTTAGTTCCTCTGCATGTTGTATTGATATAAACATACCTTGGAAGCCCAACTCATTTTATTTGCATACTATACTAATATAAGCATTTCTTGGAAGCCTGACTCATTTCCTTTGCATATTGTATTGATGTAAACATTTCTTGGAAACCCAACACATCATTTTCTTTCAAATAGGTAGAACTGGCCAAAATAGAAATAGCCTCGAATTTAACGGAGGCTTGAATTATGGGGATTCTGAATTTTGAAACTCTGTGCTAATAATATTAAGAAATGGATATTGATCAAAAAAATATAGTGGTAGTTCTTGATTCCATTTTATTAATTATTATTTATGAGAAAGGACTGAAAGAATAACAATTGCTGTTGTCAACAAAATGCTAGATTATAGTCATTAAATAGGATTTTCTAATAAATAAAATCTGCTTAAAGAATAAAAATCATCAGTACAATTAATTATTAACTTATTAAATTTGGGCGAGTCATATTTTGAGGAAATAATCGTAGCTGATGTAAAATAATAAAAATTATTGTATATTAAATATTCTGTAATTATATATAAGCTAAAACAATCCCCTTAATCCACTATACAACAAATAGTGTGTTTATTATTAAGAATACCAAATCCAATTTGTTATAATATAAAACTTTCTGAAATAAAACAATTTTTAATAGGCCTAAATGATATTTTTCAATAATTTATTGGTATATACTTTTGTAAATATATTCTGTGCTTGAAAAGTAAAGTGTTTAGTGCAATTTGTTTTTGTTTTAAAATAATTACATCAAAGTTAACTATTATGTCACATTCAAACCTAGTTGCAGCTGACTACTATAGTATGTATACTGTTCTTGGCATTTTTATGAATATGCATAGTTTTACATTCTTTAGAATAAATGTTATAAACAGATATTTATAATACTACTTATGCATATACAGTCGGACCTCTGTATAACGAAATCGATTATCCAGAGAAAAAATTCGTTGTAGAGAGGTATTCGTTATTGAGTTTGTGTTGTAAAGAATGCTCCCACTCCAACTTACGCATATCGCACTACCTGCGGTAATAAAAGGGATACAGTATAATATCACGAGCGTAGTTAGTGTAATAGGCCAATGTTAAGTGGGGTGTGTGTGTGTGTGTGTCTGGTGTGCGTGCGTGCGTGTGAACCTTTTCACAAGCACTCCCGAACATACTCGTTCGTGGACGGTGCGCAGTGTAGGAGCACTCCCGAGAATACTCTATTTGAAATTTCTTCTGTCAGAGCATACGCAATTATATTCTTTTTTGTCAAATGTCATTACTACACCATCTATTGGTTAATATTTGAACTTCTTCGGTATTTGTTAGGCCATCTATTGGTCCTTATTGGAACTTCTTTGGTGTCATCTGCTAGGCCATCTATTGGTAAATAATCGAAGTAACTTTTCTGTAATGTTTTTTGATCAACCATCTGGAAATCAGCTGACATTTCATGTTTGTCAGACAGGAAGTGTTTTTGTATGTATTTAACCTGTTATTTACCTATATTTGCCAATGTTTGTATAAAAATTGACATAATATCTCTTCGTAGGTAAGGTTAAGTTGGAAATTAACAAAAACATTTTTTTGAAGAATGAATAGGGGTTTTGTATTTTATTTATTTTTTATTTATTATTTGGAACATTAAAAGTTAAAATATCTCAAAATCAGGAAAATATTTTTAAAAAAACCTCGCTCCTATAGCTGACGCTAGTATTGAGAAACCCCGCTCCTGAAAAGGTTAATATAGGATAATGTTTTATAAAGTCTTAATTTATTCGAAATTCAAGTTGTTAAAAATGTTTTATTGATGTTTCTTCATTGTATTAGATATCCACATTCAATATTTTTAATAGGGTCTACTCTGTATAGGCTATTATGATAAGTTGTCTAATGCTTATGAAAACTTACTGGTAAATAAGTACACTCACCAATTCATTTTCAGGAAGCATGACTTGAACGTAGTGGAATTTAATCGAATCAAACTCAGTAGGCCGGAATTTAGTAACTGTATTATTTATTAACCGTATTACATTTATTAACACTTTCAACATGGCGGCAATATTAGTAATTTCATCCAACTACTGCCTGTTTTTCCTAAACTTCCAGCTCTGACGGCAGTGAAACTCCATGCGGGTTGCATAGCCTGTCGTAGCATCTAATTATCGACCCCGTTGTTTTCATCTCAATAATTTTATTTCCAACATATACATTTTTATTGGTGACATCAGAACAGTGTATTAGACTCTAAAATATTGTTTTATTTATCGGGCCACAATTTAATAAAAGAAATACAAATAATAAATTACTGTATGACAAATAAGAAAACACAATAAAAAAGACAGAGAAAAAAAGAAAATTTATATACAAAACTAAAAACCCTACTACTAATATATATTACATACTAAAATAAGCACTCAACGTTTCACTCAGAATGTTTGTTTCTTTTTGTGCCAAGTGTTTCGGAGATCATAATGTAAACGGAAACAAAGATAATACATATGTCACGTTCAAGACTATTTATAGCCAAGATAAGCCGACATTTGTTTATTAATATCTTATGTTGACACAATAGGTTTTCGGTGTCCAAGCATTTTGACAATGACACATAATTACAACAGTCTGTCCCCACCTCAAGTTGCAAGTTGGTTCATTCACTCTAATAAAACAGTTATCGTTATTCTTGCGTTAGTTCAGAAAGCTTAGTTAATTTTTACGATCGTTGTTTTTACCTGATATTTTGCCGCGTTAAATGGTTCAAACTAAAAAAAAAGATTAAAATATAAAAGTTAAACCAAATTAAGTCTGTTCATTAAACTCCCTGAAACATTGTTACAGTTGAAGCATCAAAAGTTAAATTGGGATGGTCAGATTTAAAAACAACTCGGGCACAATGTTCTCCAAACTCTTTTAAAGCACTGGTGTAAAAATTAAACCTTTATACAGATATCGACACTAGAGAAGTTTCAATTAGCCTGGGAGTGAGCGTGCCGGTGAGCTCGCCGTATCTAAGGAAATAAGCTGGGAGGGCATCTGTAAGGGAACCCAGAGCGTGCCAGAAAGCTAGCCGTGCTGAACGTGTTAACTGAACCGAACTATAACATGCAGTCAATTGCCGACATGTGTTTCGCTTACCATTCTTGGTTTTGTTGACCTTCCTGCTGAAAATAAACAATTTCCTGGAAATGCCATTGTGAGCTGCCTATACAACACTACATTTCTTCGGTTGAAATGGAAAAAAAAACTTCGTTATTGAGAGGTCCGAAATTTGTTAAATAGAGGTAAACAAGCAGTATAACTTCTAAAATGTTATGAGACAAGATAAAAATTCGTTATATAGAGGATTTTGTTATCTGGAGGTTCGACTGTATTTTTATTCACTATTACTTTGGGCTTAAAATGACTATATTTCATCATAAGGAAAATAGTATTTCATCAACATAGCAAAATATAATTTTTTGCCTATAACAAAAAACATTTTATCAGGCCTGCTGAATTAAAACTCTAAGTTTTCAACATACGAACCTCATATGTTCTTCCTTTTATTCTGAGCACAGTGGTATTTACTTGAAGCCTTAATTTCTTAGCGAATAATTAAACATACATGTGCAAAATACATGTTACCTAATTGGATCTGGTGGATCAGCCGTATAGGATAATAATTGGAGTCCAAAAGATGAAACACCAAAAACTTTTTACTCCACTAATTTTAAAAGATACCCCTTTAATTCAATTAGTAAGTTTTTTATAGTTTAAATATTCTTATTTTTAGAACATAAGAAATCCAAAAAATACTTACAATTGTTTTTCAGGCTCTAGAAGAGTAAGAATAACTGTTATACCACCAACTATACTGCTTTCACATTTTTCTCCACCAAGTATCACATTTAACAACTTTTGTACAGTTTCCGTCCTATAACAATAACAAACAATACATTTTATTATTTTGTTAAGTAAAGATTATATAATGTCTGTTAATAACTGTTTAATTTGTTTAAAGTTAATGACAGATCACAGAACATTTCATGCTACTACAAATTACACTCTACGTTTCAATTTTCTAACCGATAACCCTTTACAAGAGCTAAAAGTTTATCAATCTAATATTAAAGCAAAAATGTTTGAGATGGGGGATAATGCAGATAAAAGTAAAAAGGAATTCTACGGCAGGGAAGATGAAGACCCTATTGATTTTATTAAACGAATAGAAAGCATGATGTCCAAAATTGATCCTGAGATGGAGGAAACACAAAAATTAAAAAATAATGGAAAGCCACCTCAAAGGACCAGCACAAGAATGGTGGTTGACCATGAATATGGAGGAGGAAAGTTACAAAGAATTTAAAGAGAGATTCTTTAGTCACTTTTGGGGCCCACATGCCCAAGAACGAATTAGAGGAGATATGAATATAATCGAGGAGTAAATAACATGGTAAACAATTTCCTGAAAATGGTGAACACTGCGAGACAACTAAATCTGCTGCACAATCAAGCGGAATTAATCATGAAACATTATGGAAACAGCATGTATATAGGATGTTCTGAGATGGCGGCTACTGACATGGAAGAGGCGGTACGATACATCCGACAAAACACGGAACAGGAATCTAACAGGAACCGAACTCAGAAAAGGGCTGAGGAATGGGAGCCTGAGAGGGGAGAGTGGTCACAACCGACACAAAGCCTCGAATATAAGGGATATTGGAGACCAGAGCCTTACCCGAGAGAAGGGAAAGGAAATTGGAGACAGGGGCCCTACCAAAGAGAGGGACCAGGAAATTGGCTGCAAAAGAAGTGGCAACAGGATGGCTAGAATACAGGCCACAAACAAAAGAAGGCCCAAAAACAAATGAACAAAGACCACAAAACCCAGGGCCGAGTGATCAGGCAAAAAACTAAACAAAAGGATCTCTAATGGTAGGAAGGAAAGGAGGAGGGAGCCATTAGAGATCCAACAACAAAGACACCATTTCAAGGATAAAAAGGGAAATAACGATATAGAAAAGGCAGAAGACCTAGAAATAAAAAAGAAAATTAAAGAAACAACACAAAGCGAACAGAAAAATGAGGTACACAAAGATCAATAGTTAAAAGTTGGTGGGCTATCCCTTAATATTAGTGCTGAATTGTTAGAAGAGGACAAGGTGACTGGCAAAGGTAACCAGGAAACAGAGACATGCCCTATACAGAGTGTGAGGCAGAAAGACACTCTATAGAGGTAGAGATTGACATGGGTGCGGACGTGTCAGTCATTCAAGAAAAGGTTTACAATAACCTCAAGTTGCAGGGGCTCAAGTTCCTAGAACTACCCATCAACAATGTGGGAGTTGTAACGGCCATTAAGGTGACACAGATAACAGTTACCCGGCAATGCTTGATTCCATTAACAATTCAAGGAATAAAAGTGGTCTGCATTTTCACAGTGGTCTCTAAACTTCGGTCGGAGATGATTATGGGGTGTAACACACTATATAACCTAAAGGCACGGATAAACATGGATAGACACTTTGTGACCTTTGAGATAGAAGGAACAAGTCTTCTTAAATAAAACCAATAAAACTCAAAAAAGTAAAGGACGTCAAAAACTAAACCAGATAACCCAAATAATTGACGATGAATCAACAATAGGGCATCAAAGCGAAAAGGAAGGGTTAATGCAACAGTGCGAAAAGCAGGGGCACTGCCGAATGAGTGGAAGAGGTGATGGACCATAAACAAGTAAAGGGGAAGTAGTAAATATAAAAATAGTAATATAAAAATGAACATCAAGAAAAAATAGAAAGTGAAACAGAGGAAAAAATTAGTAAAAACAAAAACTTAAAAAACAAAAAAAAAGTAATATAAACAAAGAAATTAGTTTAAGACCGGAGGGAGTCAATACAGGAGATAAAGAAACAAAAGACAGAGAAAGAAGAGCTGCAGCTGAGACTAAGAGCAAATCAAAGTAAGACCAAAATAGAGCAACATGGGGAAATAATGTAAATGAAAAATAATATATAAGAAAATAAATATAAATAAAAGTATATACGTGGTGTCGAAAAAAAATAAAAGGGGGAACAACGACGTTAAAATAAATAACCATGAGGTAGCTCGGAAGCCCATGGCCAAGACTTTACATTCTGAAGAGATAACCAGGACAGAAATTTAAAAAAAGAGGAAACATCAAAACCCATTTACTGGTTCAAGGGTTCAAAAGTTCGTTAAAATGAGAACAAAGCCATTTACCAGAAGAACCTTCGTTACAATACCGTATAAAATCAAAAACATAAAACATATATTTGGGAAAATTAAGGGAAAGGAAAGAAATTGGAAAAGGAGAAAGAAAAGGGGATTGATAAAACTGGAAGGATAATGAAAGATAAATAAAAATGAATAAATGATCCATCATAGAATAAGTATAAAAATGTAAATTATGTCTAAGTAGTAGAGTAAATAAGTAATGTCAAAATATATATATATCTCAAACAATTTAAATATAACTATTTTATGTATAAGGAAAAAGCCATATTTAAAATAAACGGTATTCTATTCATTGAAATGATGAAAGTAAATTTTCTTTAAAATAACAAAGACTATGTAGGAGAATGATTATAAGATAAAAGGACTAAGTGTTAATATAAAATTTAAATAAAGTAAAATAAAAAAGAAAGTGACTAAGGACAGAAGTATGTAAATGACAATAGAAAAAGTGAAAGAGCTAGTGAACACCAAGTAACACAGATTATGTAAGTGAAATGGACAGGAGAGTAAACTGTTGTAAACATTATTAAATATATGGTATAATTAAAATATAAGGACTTCATATACATAGAATAAACAAGAAAATGGATATATATATATATATATATATATATATATATATATATATATATATATATATATATATATATATATATATATATAGGAATTTTTGGACTAGATAGGAGACTGACAGACTTACCTAATGGCAATAGTCCAAACCTGCAATCTCTTGGAAATAAACACATATAAAACTTAACACGCTATTGAAATATTTCGATCAAAAATGATCTCCATCAGTCAAAAAAGAGAAAAACAAAAGACTGAAGTGAACCACAGATGTGTATAAATATCCAAATGTCACAGGGGCAAGAGAATTTGTTCCAACGATATAGCATTGGAGGACATTAATAGAAACACCTTACTAGCTTTCCAAAGAAAGAGGATATCCTAAACAACTTGTTGAGGATCAAATCCGCTAAGGTCAATCCTCTGATGAACCCAGACCACTTATGGAAGACAACAAACTGTCTTTAGTTACAGATTACCATCCAGGCCTAACGAAGTTGAACAAAATATTAAAGGATGGCTTCAAAATTCTTCAAGCTTCCACCCACACCAAAGATCTTTTCTCAAATCTACCATATATTTGGTTCAGACAAACTTTTAATTTGAAAAATATTCTAGTACATCCAAAATTACCAGATCCAAGTACTGAAAAACCGCCTAAACTTCCTCGTGGTTCCTTTCCATGCAATAGACCTAAATGCAAGACATGTCCAATACACATCCCAACAAATAGTTTCCGTAGCCTAGCAACGAATGTGGACTTCAAGATTCAGGGTCATCATACATGTACATCCAGAAATGTAATATACCAGTTGCAATGTAAATTTTGTCAGACATAGTACATAAGCCTTACCACGGATGGTCTGAATATCATAATGAATGGCCACAGACATGATGTTAAAATTATGAATATGTATAGGTCAACAGCTCAACATGCTGTGAGTCACAACATCACAACTTTTGATGACTGCTATACCACAAAAATAATTAAAGCACTCCCCCCCCCCCCCCGATTGCAATCCCTCAGAACTGAAAAGATGGGAACTATCATACCAGTGGTATACCAAGTCCAGAGAATCTCCTAACCTCAATATCAGATAAATCCACTCACTTTTTTCCTTAATACCCTCATCAGACGTCTCCAATCTCTTTTCCTTTGACAGACTTATATAAACTATAATCACTCATATGCTCATGGAAACAATACATATATCTTTAATCTGTGCATCTGATTTCAACACAATCTGATTCTTACAACTTTTACTTTATTTTATTTCATTCTATCATATTTCATTTTGTTTTCTTTTTGATTGACAAAGACCACTGTGTGGTTGAAATATTTCATTGGTTAAGTGCTTTAGTGTTTCTATTTCAAGACTACAGAGTGGACTATTACCAAGGTAAGTCTGTCAGTTTCCTAGTCCAAAAAATCTAAATAAATAATCTTTACCAACCAAAACTAACCTATAAATTTGTGTATGTGTGTGTGTGTGTGTGTGTCAACACGCTTTTGCCAACTCTCAGAGGCTTTTCACATTTCTCCATGGCAGGCGGATTTCAGAAGGTAATTAAGCATACACATGTAAGCTTCTTTCACAATTCTTAGGGTCTTGCAGTAGAGTATTTTAAGTGTCACTTTTGGTAATAAGAAATAGTCTGCTGGTGGCAAGTCAGGATTGTATAGCGGTTGAGGAACCACAATGGAGTTTTTTACCAGGTAGTTAGTTACTTGTAGCAGGTGTGGTTGGGTGCATTGTCATAATACAATTTTCAGATTCTGGCCTCACCCAATTGACCCTTTTTTTCAACTTTTTTAGCATTTCCAAATGCCCATCACAATCTCTTGAAAATCTTTGAAGGGCTGTGGCACAAACAAGCTTCAGTTTGGTACATGCATTCCTCTCAAAATACATGCCCAACACCTCCATATCAAATTTATAAAGGTGTACCGCTGTTCAATTTGTACTTACACCATGTCATTCAACTAAAGCCATGATCAAGCCTGAATGACCACTCTCAGGCAATTGGTAAGTACTGAAAGTTAGGGCCCCTCCTGTCACCAAGCCTGCATAATGCAAATGTCAGGGAACTTGTTCCTTATAATTTTTTACAGACCTTATAAATTAAAAATTTGTTTTAAGAAACTAATTCAAGTAAATACAATTGCCTACAAATTTCCTTATCTTCCACACACTTTCCAGTCCATAACACTACATGTTTAATATAAACTTCATAATAATACAACCATACTTACGATTCAAGTACTTCAAGAATAGGGTCAACTTCAGTTTTAACGTTACTTAGGCGAAGACCTTCCCTACTCTTTGAGATAATATCACAGAGAAGTAAAGCTGCATTGCAATGTAAGTTTGAAGACACTGATGGCTCCAGTAGTTCTATTAATCTCTCTATTAATCTCTGAGAGACCATCCACTGCAAATACAAACAATATTTCATTTACGCATTTAATATTGACTAATTAACATAAAATAATTCAGATATTTTGCACTTCTATAATATTGGTATTTTCTAATTCTGATCTTGGATTCTGTAAATTTCTATATTAACATAATCTCAATCAAATCGTACTACATATTTATATTTTTCTTAAAACCATTTCCCATTAAATCAAATACTAATCACATACTTAACTATTAAAAAACTGTTTAAAATAACTGGTAATATAATCAGCTTAAATATAGGTGTTTTATAACTTGAAAAAACCTATATGAATGCTATATTATAAGGAATATTTTGGTCAATATTCTAATTAAAATTGATATTTTGAAAATTTTAGGATAAATAAAAATACCCTTATATGAACTTCAAATAAACATGTCTTTTAATGAGAAAGTATATTAAAATTCATATTCTTCAATTTCCCAAAACAGAAAAGCTTAAAACAAAAAAACAGAATTGTCATTAATTCAGATCGTTTAGTTTTGCTCTTAAATGTCTCATTAAGAAGAAAACAAATATTGTAAGAGAATACCACTCATTAGGTTCTTGTCTATTTGATTATAACGGCTAAACACCATCTTTACATCTATAAATCATCTTCATCCTCAAACATGATAAAGTAATTTGTTTACTTTAATCAGTTATTAACTATAAACTTATACAACATTTATTTCTGTCTGTTTCTAACCATTTGAGTAGTAACTTCCAAATAGCCTACAGCCCCAAAAAATAAGTTCTTTTTTAAAATTAGATAAATAGTTTTTATTGTTATATTGATACTTTATATTGGGTCAGTTGAAAAATTATGAAATCTTGTAAGAAAAATGTCATGAAACTTCTATCAATTTTGGTAATAACCAATAAAAAAAAATAATAAAAGAAAATGCATCTGTAAAATGATTATAATAATTTTATTTTTTAAATAGAAATAGACATTTACTTTATAGAGGCCTGCATTATATAAAAAGATAACTTTCTAAAGTTGACACTATCATACACATTTTTTGTATTATGGTAGGAATTCAAGCAGGCTCAAAGTGTGTTTAAATTCCATGCACATCCATGGTTTTTCTTTTATTATGGAATAATTTGCTTATAAAAATCATTGAAGGATGGCAGGGTAGTTCACTAAGAGCCCCGGCAGACTGCAAAATTCCTACCGCCCAATAGTTTGGTCAGCTTTTTAATCAGTATGGAGAGTTATGGATATGCTTACATTACGATTTAGTATCGGCCGACAAAAAAAGTTTGATGTGGGTCCTGACTGCCTTTAAACTAATCTGTTGGCAAACTATCAAGCGACTATTCAATCAGTATTGGCTAACTACCACTTGCTCCCATAATTGTTTAGTCTACAGACTCAACCGATATTTTAATTCACTCTAAGTTTTACCTTTAGAGAGTCGTTTCATGCGTATAATTTTTATATTATATTATAATCGCATCCCCCAATTCACAATCATTAATTATAGAAACGTTCTTAGAAAAGAGTCGGAACAAAGACCTGGGCTTTATAAAAAAAGTTTAAAGTTTAAAGAGTACTTCTATGCATGGAAAATCGACAAGGTTACCTGGAAGAGGTCAATTCTCAAGAAAATGATGAGGATGATTATGAAGCTGATCTATCCGCTCCACCCCTATTCATCAGCAAAAAAAAAGGCCTAATGTATAGAAGCATACACACTTGGATAAACCATTAAATGAGACGCATTGTGATGAAAATGTGAACTTTGCTTTGTCTTTAGTATCTTCACCAAAAATTTAATTGCAAAAGAAACACTTGATGCTAAAATAAGTATTTAGGTGATCAAGTAATTTGGAATACACTATGTAAACTTTTCTTTTAACTAATCTATCACTGATAATGTGGTGCACTCATTAGTCTCAGAATATCTTCTTGATTTTCCTCCTCCGTTGTATGAGAGAAATAACATTTCTGGGCAATATTATATTTATTTTCATTGTCAGTTACAAACTAGCAAATCGTTTGAGAATAGTTGGCTGGCTGTTGGTTAGTGTACACAATCTTCTCCAACCGAACTGTTTACTTGGCTCAGTGTACGGACTAGCAGCCCAACCTAACTAAACTATGGGTCTATAAAAAGTCTGCAGTCTCTGGGAGCTCTAACAAAGAAAAGTGGATCAGAACATACACTTTTTTAAGATAAATATAAAAACGGATCAGTGACATTACTGTTAGTGGCTTTTAATGTGGTGACATGACAGTTGCGTCATTACTGTTAAAAGAGTTAAGAAGTTTACTATAAAAGCCATAATAGAATATAGTTTACAATACAATATAGAATATATAATAGAACAATTAAGAATATGTGAGGGAAATGAAATAAAAGAAGTTTACAGGCATGAGCAAAATTCCCCAAATATTTTCCCTACCTCATTAAAACCTGTCTGTTTCTAAACGCCATCAAAAAATTTGTTTTGATATAAAAATTATATACTGTAGTAATATGTAAAGCAAAAAATAAAAACACTTTTCATAAAAATTTTAAAAAGTAAATAAATAAGATAGCTCGTAACAAAACGTTAATTTTAAATTTTGTATTTATAATCTTTATTGAGGTCCGCTGCCTGCCTCTCCTCTGCCCCTTTGATCCAACTTCTGTTAGAAGGACAAGAAAATCAGTTCAAAAGAGAAAAACATACGATAAGAACAAGAAATGCAATAGTTATTCTATTATAAAAAACATTCTTACTGTTGTTGTTTTTTCAAGCAACTGACTTGAGAGAATCAACACTCATCATCCATATAATTTTGAAAAATACTGCAACTTTTGTTGTCTAGAGATAAGTTTTGCACTAAAGCAACTAACAAATAATTTATATATTTTGGGGAGAACTGACAATAAATTATAAAACTATTTTTTTAAACAAAATGAGAAAAGAAACATAAAATTCACTAAAATAATTTTTACTTAAATATAAATGCTTGTAAATAACAGAATTTCATATTGCTGAGTTAAAGAATGTTCCTTATTTCCTTTTTGAGTTATTAATGTAAAAAAATATTAATGGCTAGGTAATATTTGAAATTTAGGGGTACATTACCAGCATAGGTAAATAAGGGGAGCAGCACAAATTAAGTAATCATATATGTAGGATATGAAAATAGTTTCAAGTAATCCTCTCTGGTTCTGGAAATAGTAAACAAGCATAACTCTGTAGTTACTTATGTGGTTATAGAAAGCAGATACTACTACTTTCAGTAGACATCTACTGGGGTCAAAAAGTAGAGTCTACTAACTAATCTATAAGTGATTAAATGTTACATGTTTCCATTTCAAAGTTTTATTTCGCTACTCAACTACGTCACATTATCATACAACCATTCACAGTTATCACTGCGTAAACTTATCAGTTGTCAAACCATCTATTAAGATAATTATAAACATTATTTGCCTGATGTCTAATTTTCCCTTTAAATTACAAGATAAAATCCACTTAAATATTTATCTTTAAACTAAACTTAATTTTACTTGCACAAGTTTAATCATTTTTTATAATTATATAAGACACAAATATCACTAAAATAAAGTATATTCATACTGTGATTATTCTCGGTAACAAACAAATAAATATGCTATAATTGCTCCATCACAGTAATTTTTACAATGTATTTTCAGTTTAAATTAAGTAAACCATTGCAATATTAATTATCTATTTCACTGTTAGACATATGTTTTTGATATGAAAGCCTAAATAAAATAAAGAATGAGCATAAACATTAGTAAGTCTACTTACCGTAAGAAAATTTGTCTTCATTTCAGAACCTTCGACTTTAGTAACAAAGTTTAGAACAAGGTCCATAATGGCAGATGTATCAAGATGTTTCAATATAAGTGAAATACATGACTCTTTAGACTTAAGGAACTCTAGCACTTTCAGACATGTAAACTGGTAGGAAAACCAATTCTAAACAATCAAATGTAAATTATTAAAAAAAAGTATTTTAAACCATACAAAATTTCAAATTATATTAACTGAAATAATTGTTTTAAAGAAACTATGGTTTTATATAAAAAAAAGTAAATAACTCACTTTCCTACATCTTTCAATAACTTGTCTACTGGTTCTAGGACTGGAATTAGGGTTAGGAGAGGTAGGATAATCATCAACCTGAATACATAACAAATAAATACACAATCAATATGAAATAAAAACTTTAAAATATATTATTATTTTAGAAATAAAAAATCATATAGCTTAAAGTTTATTTCTTTAGTGAGAAAAAAATATTTCGCATCACTAAAATTATTACAAAAAAATTATAAAATATTTGAAGGAAGAAACTATAGTCAAAGATCATGAATTTCACTCTAATTTTATTACTTTATCTAATACCAAATTTACCAATAGTGTAATAAAAATTTTAGCACAAATTTAAAAAACAGAGTTTGTTATCAGTAAAGTAAAAGAAAATGTACAAGAAAATATAAGAATTGAAGCATCAGATGAAGTAAAAAATTAACTAAAACATCAAAATTAATAATACCAATCAGACAAAAAATATTTAGAAATGAAAAATATTAAACAAAATTACAAAATAATTATCTTATAATGATAAAATTAACGATGTTGCAATTATAGATATAAATGAACATACAGGGTGCGGCAGCATAACTTTCTTTTTTCAAATGAGCGCTATTCAGTCGGACGATGTCATAGCAAAACGCTAGTGATAATAGCCTCATTTGATAGGCTGGAATCTGAAGTTTTCTTCCGACACAGTTCAGTCGCCATTATGTGTTTCGAAATCGCTTTAATTTAGCCCTGTTGGCTCATGTTTCGGAACGAAAATCAATCGTTATATGTATTGCTTCGTTTAGACAAACTGCCAGTGTAACATGATGAAGAACTGCAGTTCCTCGGCCCATTACATCACCGGACAAAATTGAGGCAGTGAGGGCTTCATTTTTGCGTTCACCATGTTCTGCGTACAAACATGCGTCTGCTCTTGGACCTTCAGATCTTTTTGTGAGGAGAATTCTTCATAACGATCTTCATTTCCATCCATAAAAGATGATGATTGTGCAGGAACTTCCTGAACGTAATTTCAATTCCCTGAGCGCCTCATCTCAATTAGGGGAGATTTAGAGTGGCTGGCCTACTCTCCCAATTTGACCCCTTGTGATTTTGTTTTATGGTTTTTTTTGAAATCCCGTGTTTACGTTAACCGTCCAAGGACAATACAAGGTTTGAAGCCCAACATCCATGAAGAAATTGCCAACATAATGCCTGCTATGCTGGCAAAAATCATGAAAATGATAGAAATCGGTTTACTCAGTGTATCGACAATGGCGGACATCACCTTCCTGATTTGGTCTTCAAAACGATGTGAAACAAAACTTTAGGTATGTATCTACATTATACAAAAAATTATAAGTTTATGTTTCTTAGGAGAGATTCTATACCGTTTTGAAAAAAGGAAGTTATGCTGCCGCACACTGTATAATTAAAATAAAAAATTATAAAAATAAAAATCAGTTCGATGAATCATATAAATTGTTTAATCAAGAAAATATTACAGGTATATAAATTATAATCCTAAAACTTGTATTTTGATTAGACTAATTAAACTAGACAAAGTAAATTAACTATAATAAGCGCTCAGTCTGATTATACAATTAAATAATGGCAATAATTCTCAAAACTAAAATAATTAATAATCATAATACACTGTATTAATTATAGAATTATGGTTCATTATAACTCCTAATTTGTATAATCCATAGAAACATATTTCCATGTAATTTGAGTTTTCGAGGGGGTCTCGGTCCCATCTACCTCGAATTATCGAGACTCTACTGCATCAATATTGGTATAAATATAGTGAATATTTTCCATTAAATAAATAAAACATATAAACACTTTTGATATGAAACAAAATTATTATTTTTAAATAATGATACATTCTAATATTAAATATACTGTAAGCCTACACAAACAAAAAAGAGAGTAGAGTTATTTAAATCATCGACATAACCAAAAAATGCTAGCTCTGTATAATTTATTACATATATTGCATAAAATGCCTATGACCAATAAAGATAGTAAGAAGGAGAAAATATAATATTATACCAAATAGTAGTAGAAAATTTTTATAAAAAAAAAATAGTAAATAAACTTAATAAGAGGACAACAAAATAGCACAATTTACAAAGGTAATAATAATAACCCAATATGAATTGCATTTAGATAGAATCATACAATTATTTAAAAATGTAAATGTCCAAATTACTTAAACAATTAATAAAATAAGAAATATATTAATTATAATCAAACTGTTACCCATGAGAAAAATAGAGTTTATTGTACATGTGTTGTAATAAGTTTAGTGAAATAATAATTTATTCCACAATCAGAAATAAAACTCAGAGCTATGGTTTCATGTAAATCAATTGAAAAAACATCGTGAGAGATTTAAAAAAATTACTACATAAAACCAGGTATGTATAAATCAAAATGCCAGTGTCAAATCATTGTGTATGTATCATAATGAGTATTATGTATATAAACATTGTGTAACATTGTACATCTGTGTAAATATATAGACACTAATTCCTGATAATGGCATGGTGTCATTTAGTCTCTTTCATTGAGTGGATAAAAACAGGTAGAACTTAAATATTTTTCTTCTTTCTCACCAAATATCTTTACCTGATTTTTAAATGGAAATAACGTCAATTGTCTCGTGTTCATTCAATCCAGTTAGGCTTCAAGATTGTTCTACAAATTTGCCATTTAATTCTAACTTTTTCGATCAATTCTCTTAAAGGATAGTTTCACATGAATTATTAATGCTTATGTATTAATTATTTATTACTATTTTAAACATAATCATTATAAAATATTCTAAAATGTCAAAATCTATTATTTTTCAAAACACCTTTTACTTATTTCATTTTATTTTAAAAACAGACTACATTAACTTATGTAATTTTTCAAGTAAAGTTTTTGGGTACCATCAAAGTAGTGACTAACACAACTCCATGCGGGTCGGCATTTTCAGATATACCCTAAATATTACTTTTTTTTAATAGAAACAATAAAGACATTAGGTTATTGGTAACTAATACCAAATTAAATTTCATGGTTCAAAAGTTCATTTTTGTTGAATTTTGGAGCGAGACTTGATCAGCTAGATCTGAATGACCTAAATCATTACTACAAGCTAGTGATATGAATTTTTAATATAAAACTAACTAGTACATATTAACATTTTATAAGACCTCATTATATAAGGAAAAAATATATACTTGCCAACAAAGAATGTTATTGTGTTGTCATGCAAAATAATCTCTTTGGGGAATTATGCATACAATTTTTATAAATGGTCTTTCTCTTTGTGAAAGCTAAAATATAAATGAACAATTCACCCCTACTAGGATAAATACACCAGTAATTAGAGGCATTATCATTTAAGAAAATGTAGCATCTTGGCAAAAAAAACTTGTTTAAACTGATAGATAAATGTCATCCCTTGCAGCCAATATCTCACCCCAGTTATGCTTGACCCAAGTATTCAGTTGCGCTTGTAAATCCACTTTTAGAGTTATAAAACATTATTTGATAATAATTTCAATCTAAATGTCATAACCTTTCAAGTTTCAAAAAGTAAAATTTCTGGTACTTAAAGTATTTTCATAAATTTCAACCCACATTAAAGCATTTTAAGTACATTCTCAAAATAAAATAAAATAAAAAGGTGTTAAAAATACTCTAATATTTAAAATGTTTTATAATGATTATAATTATTTTAATGAAAATAACAAATGAATAAATAATAACTCATGTTTTGTAAGAAATATAGCAGACAATTTTGAACTGGAATCACAGTTCTATAAAGACTTAACTCAGTAAAGAAATACATCTCAAATGATGGTTTATAGCTAAGAGATTAGAAAAAGAAAGATGAAACATTTGATTAGCTAAATACATTACACATCTAACAGCTTATTTTTACCTGTTCACTTCTTTTAATAACAAGCTCTCCCATCGTCCGACTAAAGAATGATGCCAGCAAAGGGTTAAGAGGAGGATCAACCTCAAGAAATGAATAAAGCTTGGATAAAAGAGCTTCATCTTGTATAAGGCGTTCATTTAGTGTAGGTATTCCAGTTGTTAACAGTTCACAGGCAATGTGTGGATGTCTGTAACGTTCTTGCTCTGGGAGGTCTTCATTAGGTTCTGTTGTTACCAGAGTGACTAACTCCAAAAGCACTTCTGGGCGTACTAAACTAAAATTGTTAAAGTTCATAAGCAATTATTATCATGATCAAATAATTTGTTTTTGAAAATATTTTATCAAACTCTTTGTACACTACACCTGGTATTGTATAAGTCTACCAATAGCAAAACCTGAGTTTAAAACAGACCTATGTAATTAATTCCATACATTTATGTTTTCAGCAAAATATCAGGTTTCTATATCTCACATTTTTTAACCCATTGCTGTGCATTTTCAGCAACAAATAAAATATTCAAAAGGCAAGAACAGCTTCTGGCTTGAAGCGTTTAGTATTAGTTAGTCTGTATTAGTAGTTGTGTCTGTATTAATAAATATATTGTTTTTTTCCACAAAATGTATTATAGTAAGTTTATTTTAGTAATATTTGCTCTATCCTTCTTAATTTACTAGTGTTCTCATAGTGATATAATTATGTTTCAAAGTTAGCTACAGATGTAAACAAGGCTAAGGTATATACATATTTTATGAAACCACATTTCATCCCCTTTATTTTGATACATATTTTATTTTGTTTGCAAAATAATGACAAACTATGCAAACAAAACATTATAAATAATAAAACTACCCAATAAGTTAGTACATCTTTGTTTATTTTAGCTCAATATAGAAAGTGTTGACAAAAATTTAAAAACTTTATTTAAAATTAAACAAAACTATTTTATTTATTGAGTAAAACTATACATAGCAGCTCATTATATTAAACAAGATCTTGGGGTAGTATGTACGTACATCTGTTTTTCAAAATGGCTTCAAGAATTTACCTGAAAATTGGTATAAAAAGGTTTTTAGAGCCTATGAGTTAATTGCACTAGATCTCATGTTAAAAACATTGAAAACTTGCTAATTTAAGGAATTAAAAGATATGTGGTGGGTTACTAAGTAGAGCCTGATAAATTGGGTTATCTATGTCTGTGTTTAACTTTTCTTTAAAAACTGCTCTATGCATTTTTCTGTAAAGTAGGGGTAGTAAAAGTTAATATAATTTACTACTGTAATATTAAAACATTTTAATATTAGGGCAAAACCAAAAATTACACATTTACTTAAACACAGTATTTTAGTTATACACTATACACATGTAGAGAGCAACTTACAAATTTATTGTAATAACACCATTATTATTAATTTCAGGTTTTTTGATGTGTTTAAGTAAACCAGATTTCGAAGGGGAAAGACAAATAAAGGGACCTAAGGGGTTAGGATAGGCTAAGTAAAGGGGTATACAATTAAAGAAACTAAGCCATTAGCAGGGAGAGGGGTTTTGTATGTTCTTAAGTATACTTTATATACATTGGAAAAGGGGAGAAAGGGTCAAAATCCACCTAAAACACCAACGACGTTCAAGGGGGCGCAGAATTTAAAAAGAAGAGGAAAATGCCCAATAACAAAAATCATAAAAACGCAAGATGAAAGAGTTAAATGACAAATAAGTAAACAGGCAAGAATATCGATCGGTTTGGATCAAGAAGTGGTTCTCGACAGAAAAGTAAACAAGGACAAAGAGCAGATCACGTGATGTAAATTACGTCATTTTGAGGCCTCGCCATTGGTCAAAAACCGGGAGTGAGGGTAAGACGCTTCAAACGGCCGGGGAGGAAGGGGCAGCGTTACTTTGGACTTCAAGGGAGGAAGACATGCGTTCGGGTCGCTCCGTTTTACAAGTCTTTCTGTAAGTTTGTAACTCGATAAATAGAACGCCAACATGCAGGACTGAAGGCTTGATAGGCAGTTGCTAAAAATATAGTTTCGTGTGTTTTAGAACCCTTTTGGAGGAGGAAACTCGTCCAAAAGTGGTTTCCAACCTTAACATAGACGTAACAGCGTCCTCAAGATGTTTGTGTGTTAGGGGTGAACAATGTAATGTAAGAGAATATTAGAGTCAGTAAGATATTAAATAACGAACAGTGCTTCAAAATTCTATAAGAGAGTGAACAGTGTAAAATTCAAACCCTATTAAATTTCAATTTTAAATAAAAATTCTTTTACCTAAACAGTGAAATATAAATAATAAATCGAACAATGGAAATTTAAAGTGAGAGAGCAAAATTTTAAAATGTTCAAAATCGGGATCTGGAATTCTACAAGGCAAGGCAGAAAAGACGTGCAGATGAGGGGAAGGCTATATGTTTCAAACCAGGGACGCCATCGGCCAAGAAGACGGCGTGGGGTGACGCTTCCATTGGAGGACGATGCTATTTCGAATTCAAGATGGATAACCATGGATAGAGGGAGAGCATCAAGCCAATCTACCTGGACCGAGAAGGGATTCTAAGTGTAACAGTCAGATCTTAGCTTCTCTCTTTTTCAATTAAATTCAATTTTTATATTGAGAATTTTTGGGGAACATTGAGATTTCAAAAATGTAAATTTAAATAAATTTTTTTTAAAAGATATAAAGATATCAAGCAATGGCTTTGTTTAATACATAAACTAGTGCGGGGTAGGTCCCACCACAAGATGGAGGACTTCACATAACAAGTTTTATAGTTATGAAATATAAATAATTTTTGGTAATTTGAAAATTTCAAATAAAGAAAGTTATAAATTGTTTTTAAAAGAAAGTAATTAAATCAATGTTAGGAATTAAAGGCTTTTTAAATATAAATTATTAAAGATAAATAAAGGGAATGTAAACATGAGTTAAGAAAATTTGTTATGAACTTTGGGCAAAAGGAGCCAAATGATAGGAATTATTCGAAAGTAAATGTTTCCTTTTATAGTAGTTTAGAATAATGTTAAAGAGTTAAAATTAATTAATGAGAATCAATTAAAATTAATTAGTGGGAATCAATTAAAATTAATTAATGAGAATTAATTAATGAAAATTTATTAATGAGAATTAGTTAAAATTTAAATGGGTTAAATGGTTTACAAAATTATTTAAAATAAAATAAAGGGTTGTGAAGTAGAAAAAAGGAAACCAAAGTATAATTTGAAACAATTTCTTTGATTAAAAGTAAAAATGAATTATGTTGAAAGTAAAGTAAACAAAAGATAATAGGAAATAAATATTTTGTGGGTCTAGTAAATCAATTTTAGATTAAGAATTTCAGATTAAGATATAAGACATTTTGTGTAATTAGTTATAGAAATAGATACAATTGTTTATTGATGAACTTGTGTTTTTTAATAGATAACTTGTTTATTCAAAGGAGTAAAATTGTTTGTTGATAAGTTTCTGGTTTTTAATAGATCAGTTGTTTATTTAAAGGGATAAAATTGTTTATTGATGAACTTATGTTTTTTAATAGATCAGTTGTTTATTTAAAGGAGTAAAATTGTTTGTTGATAAGTTTCTGTTTTTTAATAGATCAGTTGTTTATTTAAAGGGATAAAATTGTTTATTGATGAAGTTATGTTTTAAATATCAATTGTTTAATTTTATGTACAAGGGATTAAAATCAAATGTTCAAAATTTGAAAAATCACATAAAAAGATTGTTTATTTCAAATTGTTTGAAAAAAAATTTTAGTAAATAAAGACAGCTTTATTTATAGAATGAAGCAAAATTGGTTTTAAATATTAAAGGGTTAGATAGAACAAAATTAAGTAACAATTTTCATTAAATATAATTAAAAATTATTCTTAGAACTTTTCATTTTAGTGTAAATTCAGAAAGAAGTTTAATTAAATTTTGATAGTAAAGGTGTAAAAGAGAGGGTTAGCTGGGATAAAGAATTACCACTGACATTATAATATTAGTTTTTTTAGATAGAAATAAAGAGATAAAGTAATTTTAAATCGAAAAGAATTGTTAAAATTTTAAAGAGTAAATTAAAATAAGAAAGATACAAACTGTGCTTATTTTCATAATTTAAGAATAAAATAAAAACAGACTTTTACTAACTTGCCAACAAAACAGTAGTGTATTTATTAAAACAGATTTCTTACACACTCCTAAAACCAAAAGGGTCATTTTGCCATAAAGATGCCTTCAAATGAACTCATTCCCCGGGAAATACATACCCAAAGGGTTAAATCTCAGCAAATTTTTAAATTAAAGTCCAGTGACTGGTTCTCAGATTTTGGGCGGGCCATTGCGCAGTGTTCTAGTTCGGGCTAGGAACGGCCTGTTTCAAAATTTTTACCTTGCGACGGAGGCGGTAGGGGCGGCGGTGTAGGGGCGCGGGACCAGGCGGCTCGCTGGTTCGGCGCTATGAGCATTCCGTTCCAACACACAGAAATAGATTGATTAATATTATAGATTGATATAAGAATGGGCTAATATCTAACATTGTTGATTCTGAATCCAAAATGTTTCTTATGATTCTTTCAAGTTATATATGCCTACATGATACTCTCTAATAATGAATTTTGTTAACATCTTGATTATATGGAGAAGCTTTTTAAAAGTCCCATTTTAATGTAATAAGCTACACAAAACATTTGACTTTGATTCATAAACTGGAATTTCTGAAAGCAAAGCAAACATATCTGATAAAAGTAATGATTTATTTAAAATTACAAATGTAAACCAGTAATAGCCCATTCAGTTTGTATAACTGTAAAAATTAGAACTACCTTTTCTTTGTGTTTTGTTTTGACGTCTATGAAGCGGTGGTGGAATAGTGTCGGCCAGAGACGTGGAGAGACAGTCAAGTCCCCCTCAAGTGAGATTAAGAAAGCAGAGCGAGATAAGCGGTGACAAAACAACAGACTAGAAATACCTCCTATCGTCTTAGTTGTTGCGTCATAAATAATAATAATATTTTGCTTATCTTAAATTGGTATTTGCTTTAATCGTTTAATTCATTCAAAGCAACTAATACATAAATAAGGCATTGTTGATTATTAATAATTTTTCCAATAAATTACACCGCACTGTATTTTAACAGTTAAAAAAAACAAGAATCGAGTATTGGCGATTGGTCGATACTATTAAAATTGACGATTTCTGAAATCGGCCCATCCCTAATTGATAAAGAGTAGAACCTCATTATAACTGATTAATTGGAACTATGGGCTGTCCATTATAAATCAAAAAGTTACTTAACATGGTTTGAATGCAAAAATAATCATAAAAGGTTAATAAAAAAAAATAAACTGATTAAAACATGCGTGTTATTTACAGCATTTAAAAATTTGGTAACACATTCACTGTAACTGTGGCTGCTGTAACATAAAATTAAATTAATACATTTTTTGAGAACTGTGGATTAATTTTTTAGCTAAATAAAACCCACTAACAACAATAAAAAAAATCTTTATTTTACTACAATTACTTCAGTACAGTATTATAAATATTACTGATATGCCTAAAATGATTTACAGTGTTTTGCATAATTTTTAGGGTTTGGGGTGCAACTTGACAAGTTACAAACTACCTGTCAGTAGTTACGTAGGTGTTTTGTCAGCGTGGACTGTGTCTGTTTTCCCAACTGGCAGATGGTATGATCTACAGTACTTAAAAACACAGTACGTTATAAGCAACCTCTGGTATAATAAGGTTTGATATAACAAGGTTCTACTGCATTCCTTTTTATAAAAAATATTGATCGGTATTTTCTAAATTGATGATAAAAAATAGTTCCACCGTGTAGAGATTGGTAACATGCATTTCCACCAGGTAGAGATTGGTAATGTGCATTTCCACCAGGTAGAGATTGGGAATGTGGTATACAAAATTTAACTGTGTATTTTAAACATTGAACTATTACTATTAAATTTAAAAAATAATTATTCAAAATTAGACAAAATAAATAATAAATTAATGTACTTACAAATCAATTAATTTTTTATTTTGTGATTTTAACTCTTGTAGTATATTTTCTTGATCAAGTAGCTCAGTTAATGTTAAATCCTGCAAAAATTATAAATTATTACATAACAATGTTTAACACACAATAAATAACTCACTTACTGTAGACTTTTTGATTAAAATAATTCAAAATAACTAAAACCTTTGTACATATGTTACATTTGCCTAAATAATATGTCAGCAACATTACTTACTTTTATGATTGTTGAGGACGGCCATTTCGGGAGACGAGTCCCATTGTAAACTATGTATTGGGAGTTATGATGTAAAAAGTGCATGTGAGTTATAATGTAATTCGGTGTTGAGTACGTGTGTAGGTGTAGTTTGAAATGCTTGTATATCTCATATAGTCCGGTTGTATGTTGTTGGTTATTTCTGTTTTGTTTGTGAAGAATTTTGTAGGATAAATATTACGTTTATATATATATATATATATATATATATATATATATATATATATATATATATATATATATATAAAGAACAAAAGTCAAAATACAAATACAAGAATTATATTTGAATTTACAATTCAAATATAATTCTTGTATTTGTATTTTGACTTTTGTTCTTTATTAATACACAAGAAAACATATTGCGATATTTATATATATATATATATATATATATATATATATATATATATATATATATATGTTTTAAAAATATATATAAGTAATAAAAACATCACATTTAAAGATCACAATAAAGGACCAGTGTAGCAAAATGGTTAAAATGCTGGCTTACCCACTATAATTCTTTTTTTTATTGAAGGGAGTTTTCAGTAGTAGTGTACACTTGTTGAATAGTTTGAGAAGTAGTACATTTAACAGTGCAAATGCTATAAGACTAAGTAAGAACACTTCCAGATGTATAAATAAATGGAAGCACCATAATGCTGAATCTTCACTTCTTACATTAAATGCTGAGCCTGGCAAAATGAGTGTAATGACAGAAACCCCCATCAAATGTTAAATGCATGAATGTAAATGTTTTTTGGTAGTTCAACCACAAAAATGTGCACCAATGCTCTGATTTTTAAAAATGGATTAATCACAATAAAGGAATAAATATCTAAATGCTTGTAACAACTGTACAAATTATCAGGATATCAAAATTTTTCTGATAATTTCTATACTTTTTTTGAGTGTATTGGGTTTATTAGATATTATAAAAATTTGATTTATAAGCAATCAGAGGTTTTGTTATGTGATTCTGCTTAAAATAAAATTTTTATTAAATTTCCTATTATTTTGCCAAATAATAAATATTAATGTTATAACATTTGACCAGTTTAACCTTTATAAATATCAGGCACAGCACCTAAGTGTGCAATAAAATTGTATAGTGATGTTGACTTGTTCTATGGTGATAAAGATGAGGTTTCTTTTCTCAAAATCGCTGAATTGTTATTCACATAATTTTTATTCAACCAAATATACAGGCAGTTCTTTCTGCTAAATCTACAGGAAGTTACTTCTAGGAAAGTAAACAAGGGCACCAGATAGTAAATTTTTGTGTTCCGAACTTGCTTGAATCATTCAACTGTATATTCATTCGCCTCATGATTCTGTTTTCTGTGTGACCATTTTTGCTCAAAGCACTGTTTAATGTTCTGTAATTTTGCAAAAATGTAGGCACTGTTATAGGTGCTAGCCCTCACTCCTTAGAAATGCCATCTCTTCTTAAAATCCTTCTACACCTCATTAATACCTGTGACTTTTTCACAAAATGTTAATGTCTTATACTGAACAAGGCATAGATTTCTCAAAGTAAAAACCACTCATACAAACCATCACTTTAAATATAAACGGAGACACAAAAAAAGGCACACTACTCTAACAACAGAGTGCAATTGAGAACATCAATTGTCAGATATCTAGATAATCGATGGAAATTATGCCTAGAATTCTAACATTAGTAAAAACAAAAGCTATTGGGCATTTATCTCTGGGCAGTGCCCTAATAATATGAATTAGAGGTCTCGGAAGATAATTTCATCTACGAGATTCAACTCCAAACTAAAGAAGTTCAACATAATTTATTGAAAATTTTTGTACTGATAAGATTTAAACTTGAGACCAATATAAAATTTTGAATTAACGATAATTTCAATACTTGTTAAATCATACTAAACTTACCTCTTTATAAAATACTGTATCAATATTAGGTGAGTTTGAAAACTCAAAAAACATGTTTGCATTTATGTGGAGAAGGTATAAAACCTGAAACAAAAAGGCGTAATAGAATGTTACTAACATTTAGATAATCGATTGACTCTGAAAATTTGTATATTAGTGTAAACATACAATAGCAAGTAAAATATTACTACACTAATTATATATATATATATATATATATATATATATATATATATATATATATATATTTATCAAAACCTTGTTGCTGTTCATGACAAGCTGGTTGTTAATTATTTATATAAATAAATGGAAGCACCATAATGCTGAATCTTCACTTCTTACATTAAATGCTGAGCCTGGCAAAATGAGTATAATGACAGAAACCCCCATCAAATGTTAAATGCATGAATGTAAATGTTTTTTGGTAGTTCAACCACAAAAATGTGCACCAATGCTCGGATTTTTAAAAATGGATTAATCACAATAAAGGAATAAATATCTAAATGCTTGTAACAACTGTACAAATTATCAGGATATCAAAATTTTTCTGATAATTTCTATACTTTTTTTGAGTGTATTGGGTTTATTAGATATTATAAAAATTTGATTTATAAGCATTATCCTTTATAAATTAAAAACAATTTAATTTTGAAATTATTACAGTAAGCTTAACAAATATACTGATATACATTCAGTTGGAGTGGAGTGGACTGTTCTGTACAAGAGTTTGCTACACACTAAAACTAAAGCTGTTTTACCAGCTGCACAATACAAAAACTGCGTAAGCAGGAATCTATTCTAGTAAGTATTTTATTTAGTCAAGTTCACATAACTCCGCCATCCCAAAATAAAACTTCGGGGGTTGCAAAGTTTTGGCATCTGTTGAATTCCTCTTTGTCAATTTGATGAAGGCGAAGTATATCAGGCCGCTGAATAGGGCGCCATAAAGGGCAATAGTCCATACACTAATGTGATGGATTATTCCCATAGTAGAATTAATTCTTGAGATGGTTTCTGTGTTTATTTTGTCCAACTCTAGTCGTTAACTTTTACTGAGAACACTGGCATTTTATCCATCGTAAATTGTAATTTGGATGTGTCCATGAAAATAGGGTAACCTCCAAATTTTGTTGACGTGTGGCTGAGTTTCATGTCGTTGATAAAGGCCGACTCATTATTAGTTTAATTAAGTTTATGCCTTGAAGGGTGACGGTGGTAGTTGCCTTGCGACTGGTAATTTCTAGAGTCTGTTTATTGGGGAAGGTCGCCAGGTAAAGGTTGATTTCTGGGATCCAGTTAATTAGGTTGTCCGTGACTTCCAATGTGGTATACTCGCAACTGTTGGCGTTATTGTTTCTGATGATAGACATTTCACAGTCTAATTTGTGGTGCGTTAAAAGGTCAAATGAGCAAAAGTATTTGGAATCTATTTTACCATTACATTCAGTGTCTAAACCTAAAATTACAGAATTAGACACTAACATTTACCTGTAAGGTATAATTGTTACATAAACTGTTTCATATTTTGTAGGTATAGAATGTAATTTATACAATTTAAAATGAGTCTTTTCTACAATAGGTAAGTTTATAAAATATACAATTTTTTCAGAATCTAGTTTACAATTAACTTTAATCAGGTTTTCTAATTCCCACATATTTTCTATTTTGGGTTCTAAACGTAATCTCTTATTATAATATTTATATATTTTGCTTAATTCCTCATATAGCTCTTGAGTTAAGATAACACTAGGGTGTACAACACCTAGTTTACAAAATGTAAGAGAATTTTCCAAATCTCTGATTACCTGTAACATTATGTTATATAAAATGTTCAATTAGTTTAAAATACTTTTAAACTTTTCTAGTTCAACAAAGTCATTTACATTACGATTCACAATACCTAATTTATTCTTTTTTTTCTACAAAATTTTTGTCAATTATATTAAAAGTTTTATTTAATTATTCCATAATACTATACTGTTTATATTTCTTTTTTCTAAAATATTTTCTTTAATTTTTTGATTAGCATTTCTGATGTTTTCATACAGTGATTTTGTTTTTTCTCTATGGCTTAAAACGTAGTCATTTGCAAACTGGTTTTCTACATCTACATCCAGTAGTGTGTTTGAGTTTATGTGACCAAATAAAACTTCACACGGCGTCAATTTAGTAACTGAATGTATGCTATTATTACATGATATTATAGCATGTTTCACTTTCTTAATTATATTGTCCCTTTTAAACTCGATTTGATTATCTAAAAGTCTTATGTGTTCTACTATCGTGGAATGAACTCTTTAACATAATCCATTTGATTGGGGGTTTTGTGTACTTATAAAATGTATTTTAATTTTATGCAGATCTAATATTTCTTTTACAACTCTATTGTTAAATTCCATGCCATTGTCTGATATAATTATTGCAAGCACACTATAGTGTCCGAAGTAATCTAGTAGCTTATCAGCAACATCTGTTGCTTGCGCACTTCCCACATGGTACATCTGTGCATAACGCAAGAAGGCGTCAACTACGCTTATATAGCGGTTTTATAAACCGTTGCACTATTTGCAAAAGCCTTGTTGGCATTGATGTGATTCATTTCTAATTTTAAAGGGATTCTGTCGTATTTAGTTTTTTGGCATATTTTACATTGGTTGATAAAATTTTGAATGTGTCCTTTTATGTTGGGCCAATAATACCTACGTTTAATTTGTTGATAAGTTTCTTGTATTCCGCGATGATTAGTTTTGCTAACATAATAATTATTTATTATTTCCGGCATTTCTTCTTCAGAAGTTAAATCCAATAATTTGTTGTTACACTTAACTAAATTTAGTTCAGATTGTTTAAATTTTTTAGCTATGGATGATGCAAATCTCTCATAAAAGTCATCTTCAAAATATAGGTTATTTTTTACTTTAGGTGCCAAATATGATTTTACAAAGTTAACTATGTCATTATTCAGATTATTTTCTGATATTTCAACTATTAAACGCATTTTTTAAATTCCAAATAACTTTATTATTTTTACTTTTTTAGGTTCATACTTTACTAGAGATAAAAGTATTTGATTTTTGCCAAAGTTTACAGACTCCTTGGAAATTGGTATTTCTATCTGAGTGTTTCCTTCAAAATTGGAGTGAAATGTCTGGTAACTTTCGTACTTTTTTTATATAAATGTATTATTAAGTACATACATTACAATATATGAATAAAACATCAAGTTAGCATAGATATAGTTATTAAAAAGTAACTAACTAATCACAACTAGTGATGTGAGCTGGGAATATTCCCAGCGGAAAGAGAATTTATAAATGGGAATATTTCCAAGTAACTTCCCGAAGGCTTTATAAGTTCCCTAAATAAGGGAATTTATGGAATAAAGTCGTTTAAATGGAGTTTATTTTGTCTTAAAACTGTTATGGAACCTTAATAGGTTTTAAATAATCAATAACAAAGCCAAATAATCAAAAATATTGTGATATAACATGGAAAAAACTTTTATTTTAACCATGATACACATTTTGAGAGTGGACTCAATTGGTTATAAGTCAGAGACCCAAAATCAATTTCATTACAAGCTCAAAAAAAACTTGAAATATAAGTTTTGAAGAATACTCTAGTTAAGTAGCTAATTTATTCATCAAAAATATTATTAAAATTAATTTCTTCTTATGGTTGAATTGAAATGTTTCAAACAATTTGTTCTCCTGATTGGAAATGGTTCAATGTAACTTTTGAATTTCCCTCCCAGTACATTTTGAATTTATGTGCTACTTATGAAACTTGACCTCAGTAATGCCTATAGGCTTACCCACAATTCCACGTAAGAGGAGGAGAGAGGTTATGTTTATTCAGTTTCTAGGTTATTTTGCCTTGTGGTCTGAGCAGTGAACAGTAGCTGACTGCCTTGTGTCTTTTCAACTCTAGCTCATTTTCTTGTGCAAGCGAACAAAATTGTACTACAAACCTTAGCTGTAAATGCAAAGGCCGATCTTGAACCTGCTTTAAAAAAAAGACTCTTATATGTGCAGTTTTTCGGCCAAGAGTTGAAAGCATGGTAGCACTCATGAACCCAGTCGTACATTTAATAACTTCAATTGAGTCAAACGAACTGCATCTACATCGTTTAGTGAGGAAGTTAAATGAACTGGAAGCAGTTCTAAAAATGAAGCTACCATGCTAAATGAAAAGAAAGTGTTGACACAGAAAAAAAAGACTTTGCCATTGGACCAATTCCCATGACTGCAATTTGCTAGACCCCTAAGTTCAGGGCAGCAGTTTGAAAGTTGACCAGTTTTGGGATACAATTAGTTTTGTTTGCAACATTGCAAAACAAATAAAATTCAATGTTGCCAAAGTACGAGAAAATTTGCCTGACTATAGGGACAACGAAACTATATCTATTCTAACCAGGTACTATGTATCTATAATTTAATAGGGGTATATAGTAATTTAGTGAAACATAATGATACTATATATAATAGTTACAAGATTGTGTTTGTTAAAGTGAGGATGGTTTGTTTATTAATATTTGCATACCAGCGGACCTCTTATTAAAAATTAGTAAACAGATTCAATAAACAAATGTTTGTTATGAAAAACTGGGTAATTATATAGACATGCGACTGCCGCTATTTTCGTGAATTTGTTTTTCTTTTCTTATGTATTTTTATGTCTTGAACACAAATTTGACATTAATTTTTGTGACATTCTTCAAAGAAGAACACCATCATTTTCTACTTACTGTTGCGGTAATTGCGAGAATTTAGGACTACCTGAGGTTATAATAGAAAATTGTTCTAAAACGCCCTAGGACAATATGCACAAGAATTTTTTTTTGTTTTACACGGAAAATTATTTTTTATCAATTTAAAGTTGGGTGAAAAATTCAGTGCGGAGTAGTAAGTTGTGCGTTTGTGGAGTGATACAGTGATGTCACAATTGTAGTTGGTGTTTTAGAAATCTAAACTTTGGTAAATATGCAGATTGTCCTGAAGCTATATTGATAAATAATATTTTTGTTATTGCCAGGGAAGGTTAATTTTATATAGCCTATCTATATTGAAATGTTCTTATGAATTGTCCAGTCAGGATAGACCTGGTTGTAATTTTATACATTTAACCATAAAATTACAACCAAATCTATCTCAAATCCTGACTGGAAATCTTATAGGTATATTTTAATATAGGTATATAGTAATGTATAAAATTTCAACCAAATCTATTCTAACTGGAGACTTTATAATTATATTTAAATGCAAATGCAAAATCCATAAAAATTAAGATAAAACATTTCTCAAATATTTACAGTCGCAAGTTATGAAGCGTGACATCACTGTATCACTCCGAGAACGTTGCACAACTTACTACTCCGCATTGAATTTTTGATCCAACTTTAAATTGATAAAAAATAACTTTCCGTGTAAAATTTTAAAAAATCCTTGTACATATCGCCCTAGGACGTGTTTTAGAACAATTTTCTATTTTCATCTCAGGTGGTCCAAAATTTTCACAATTACCAAAACGGTAAGTAGAAAGTGATGAGCGTGTTCTTCTTCAAAGAAATTGGCCTTAAATAGACCTCAGCAACAAAAACTAATGTTAAATTCATGTTCAGGACGTAAAAATACATTTTAAAAAATTTATGAAAATAGCGGTAGTCACACATCTATATAATTACCAAAAACTGTTACAAAAGTTTAGATCTATTTTACCATTTTTTTAAACTAAACATATAACTAAATACTTTGTATAAATATATCGATATTCAAATATAGTAATACAGTGTAACATGGTCTAATTATACTTACAAAACTATTTGTTAAAGTATTGCTTGCAAAATGAGGTTATGTTTACGCCATAATTTATATTAATCCTCAAACATTATGTTCTACCGCAACTGAACTAGACTGTTTCTTGTTTAGTGTATTTATAAGTAACATATGTAAAAAGAAAAAAATCGAAGTTAACCCATATTCTATCAATTAATTATTATGTTATCTTTTCCAATCTTATCCTTATCTTTTAATGTATTCCAACATACCACCTGTTTAATGTTTAGAATGTATATTTGAGTAACATATATGAAAAGGAAAAAATCAGATAGACAATCTTTTTCAAGTAATATTATTTTGATCAGGTTAGTTGAATAGTTTATAATTTATATTTAGGCTAGTATAAATAGCATAATTTAACAAACATTTGTTTGAGTATGGGCATTGAAATTACTCTTTTCAAAAGTTATCCTCACATGAATAACAATAAAATATAAAACAAGGTTTTTAAAATTATTTTGATACACAATATTTTATATAATTTCAAGTTATTATTCCCAAATAGCTCATTATTTTCTGCTTCATTTAATCCATTACATTTTTAATTTGCCAGTATAAAAACTGTAACTACTTCTCTGTGCTTTATATTCCCTATAAATTTATCTTCTACAACTTTCTCTCATCCATAATAAGTTATTTAATCAATACCCAATGAAAATAATTTAACCTAAATTACGATTAGGGGTAACTATTACAATGCAATAAGCAGAAATTTTTTGAAACATTTTATATTAGTGGTGCAACCAAGACAGTATTTTAGTTAATTTGTACATTACATATTTTATGAATCAAAAAGAAATGAGTGAAAATAAATTTAAATGAAGCAACATATAAACTTAACCAAAATTATGTATGAAAAACTAACTTCTAAAATACCTGTAACTTGTGAAGAAATGCAGACAAGAAAAAAACTGTTGAGGTTAACTAAACAAAAACTACAAAATTTAAAACAAAGTAATTATTTAAACGTAATACTGTAAATAACTTTCGACTTTACGAAGTCATTAAATTCATGTTCACTGTAAACTTTTATATTCATGCAGCGTAAAAGGTAAACAATATTTTTAATAATTTAAAGTCAATCATAATACAATGGCGTTGCAACAAAACGCTTTGATATTCATTTTCATTATGTATAAAGCGAGAAATTTCACGAACAGCGCACGATCTAATTGGCACAGTTGTTCTACCTCACTAGTTCAAATATTTGGATCTTGTTTCTTAGCCACTATATATTAATGCTTTAATAAATATTAACTAATATATTCGGTGTTTTAAAACATTAAACAAATTGATTGTTCATTTTAAAGAACATTTAAATCCTAGCTTATATTTATTTTTACTAAATTATAACATTAGATTTGCATTTACTTTTATTTATTTGTTACACTGTTTTAAGACACAATCATACAAATTTGAAACATATTACATTATATAACATGTAAGATGACATGTGATTAATATTCCTTTCAGAAAACGAAAAAAAATAAGTGATAGATTAAATATATGACATATTTTAAAAAGAAGATATTTTAAAAGAATACATTTTTTATTGTGTTTAAGGTTAATGACAGATCACAGACCAATTCATGCTACTACAAATACACACTAAGTTTCGATTTAAAGTTTAATTTGAAGTATTATATAAAGTTATAGGAACTGTATTATATAAAGCTTAGGAGTATACTTAATAATTCATAGAACATTAACGAATAAATCTTATTCAAACTTGCAGTTTTTGTGTTGTACATCTTGATGTTTTTTGTATAAATTACACTTTGTTGTATTAAATTGGCAAAAAACCACTAATTACTAATTTATTCAGCATCCAAAAAAACCACTACTTACTGATTTATTCCGCAGTAATGTTATTCATTTTTGCTTAGCAATACTTAGCAACTACTGTACTTAAATTCTACTGATATTTTTTTTGTATATTCTTGTCATATATATAAATAATAATGTAAAAATTTCATGTATAACATAAATATTATGATATTTCTACCTAACTGATATATAGGCAATATAGTAAAACACAATATAACAAAGGCTGACTTTAAAGTTGTTACTATGTTGACGTTATGATAACCGGTAAGAATCAGCTGGCAAACAGTAAGGTTTCCGCAGCGCAGGCGATATTCAGAAAAAGATTACGTTTACGTATACGAATATTTTATTTAAACAATTCTATTGAAAAAAAATATTGACATTGTTTATTCACTTGCAGTTTAACAGTGTACTCTAGACTCTAGAGACAGAAAGAGTTACTAGTGAAAGATAGGAGTTTTTTTATTTGTTTTATTTTAAATAATTTTTTTTACCTAGGAATGTGTAATTTTTTGTCAAAATATGTAATTGTATTGTGGAGAGTGCAAAGGATAAAAGTGGATGTAATTTGTTTAATATGAATAATGGTTTTATATGTGTAATATCCTGTTATTTTTTCAGGTTTTGTGACCTTTCATTCAATGTAAATATAAATAAGGTGGATACAAGCCATACATAAACTCTTAACTTATTCCTGGCTGAAATGGAAGGTGGCAAAGGTCGGGGTCGAGGAAGTCCCTGGTTAAAAAATTCAAACAAAAAACAAAGGCCTGGAATTCCAGATTTCAATTTAAATAGAGAGCCTAATAAATTTCTAGAAGCCCAAAGTCGCTTACAAGCATCTGTCCAAAAACATTTGTCTAGTAAAAAAGATTATGAATCATCTTCAGAAGAAGAGGATTTGGAAAGCGAAAGTATTTTAGGTAAGTTGGTATTGAAAGAGGTAAAAATGCATAAGGGCGGCCAGGAAAATTGTTCAAAACCCCCAAACAGGACGATATCCACAAGAATTTGTTTAGTTTTCACCTAGGAAAGTTACTTTTTTTCAATTTAAAGTAGGGTAAATCATTCAGTGCTGAGGTATAAGTTGTGAAAGGACACGAAGTGATACAAGTGTCTCGTGACGTCACAACTGTAGTTGGTGTTTGAGCAATTTAAACTTTATGTAACAAAAACATGTCTTGAAGCTATATTGTTAACTATTATTTTTGTTATTACCAGGGAAGGTGAATTTTATATATCTATATCGAAATATACCTATCAAGTATCCAGTCAGGTTAGATTTGATTCTAATTGTATACCTGTAACCATTTAGGTAATGTATACAATTAAAACCAAATCTAACCTTTCTAGGTATATAGTAATGTATAAATTTAAAACCAAATCTATTCTAACTGGATACTTTGTAAGTATATTTAAATATGAACATTGATTCTTAAATATCTATACACAAAAGGTATGCGTGACGTCACTGTATCACTCCGCTACTGATGCCCCACAACCTTATGCTCAGCACTGTGACGTCACGATACATTTGTATCACTCCGTGCCCAATCACAACTTATACCTCCACACTGAATTTTTTACCCTACTTTAAATTGAAAAAATAACTTCCCTAGGTCAATAAAAAAAATTCTTGTGGATATCATCCAATTTGGAAGTTTTGAACAATTTTCCAAAATATCGTAGGTGGCCGCTCTTATGCATAATAACCTTAAAAGAATCCTTAATTATAGCCATTCAGTAGGTATTCAATATTGGGAAAAAATATAGCTGGTGATACTGAGAGTTTTATCTGGGAAAAAAAACAGTGATGATGAGCCAGAAAAATTTTGAAAATAATAAAATCAAGTTAAGTGCAGGGCTTATGGATATGACATCAAGTTTATATTTTTGCAACTGGGCACTACATTGCAATATAGCTACATTAGAATATGGCTAAGTTTTTGGTTAGTTTAGATAGGCTTTTATAAAAAAAAAATGATTAGCTATCTACGTCATGAATTTATCCTTTACGTAAAACTCCCCTTTCTTGTTCCATACTATTTTGCAAAAATGTAGCCTAAACTAAAATTCACTTTTTGCCACTTCATAGTTGAACTACTTCATTGGGCACACAGAAGCAACGCCACATCTTACTACGTACACAACATTACTATATACCTAGAAAATATCCAGTTAGGATAGATTTGGTTGTAATTTTATACAACATTACTATATATACTTATAAAATATCCAGTTAGGATATATTTGGTTGTAATTTTATACAATATGTAACTAAACAAATCTAGACATGGGAGATAAGAATAAAAACTATGTGACGTCACCTGGCAAAAAGTATGACTTCGCAAAAGTAGAAGTCTACCAGAGTTTAGGTTTTTACCTATTTTTTTAATTACCAAATGTAGCATAACTGGAAAATTTATGGCTATATTTTAATATACTTTTAAAATAAAAATTGAAGGTGGTAGACTAATTATAAACTATTTACATCCAAGGCACAACTGAACCCTTTTAAACGTTGTGTTAAACTTATGGTGACATATGATATTTTTTTCAAAATATTTAATTTTTGGAGTGTGAGCAGAAGTTTTTGTTTGGATTTTTTTTACTGTTCATGACTTTTTGCATTTTCTGATATAATTGTTTTTGACAATTTTGATTACTTAAGGAAAGGAAATATCCACAATTGAAACAAATGTTTTAAAAGTATGTTTCATTTTATAACATAACACTACTAAAATATCTAAAGGTAAAATATTAAGAACTAACACATAGTATCTGGTTAAAATTGTTAAAAAAAATATTGTTTACCAAAGTTCAAACAGGTAAACAATTCAAGCATTAAAAGAAATACACAGCTATCTTTGTTTTGTTAGGTGATGCAAAAATTTAGGTCACTTTACTTATCATATGTTAACATAGACTTATGTTAACAAACTTTACTTTGTTTATTTATTAATTTACTTGGCAAAAAATTACTACCTAGTGATGTTTCTGAGCAGATGCGTCTAGATCTTGGTCAACGCATTGTTCAATACTGTGAGTTACAGATGAGACTGTTTGGATGTGTAATGTAAATCTATGTTGTTTTGACATTCTGTGATATATTGTTCATAGAGTAGGTATTAATTGTATGTTCCAATATAGTGTTTGATTGCAAATGTGTTTTTATTATTTAGTATGTATTGTAGTTGGTTTTTATAAGGTCGTATATTTTAAAGTATTTTGTTCCATTTAGTTTATTGCTTTTTTAAAGTGTGGAATTTCTAGACATTAACAAGAAAACAATGACAGTAAAACCTCTCTTTACGAACATCTCCATTTTACATACATATTTTCAATCTCCAGTCCCGTGACAGGGATCTTTAATAGCACTCTCTCAACAACAAACAATGGACACTAGATTTGCTATTCTCATTTATAAAATTACGCACACGGCATCGGACCGGCTCTACGACTCAACACCCGCAACCTTTCGCGAAACGCCGCCGCCTTGCCTCGTATCCGTTGCTAGGTAAAAATTTTGAAACAAGCCGGTCCAGCTGATGGCCATAACCCTGTGCAATGCTTGCCAAAATCTGCCAGAGAACCAGTCACTGGACTTTCTAACTCGCTGAGATTTAACCCTTTGGGTATCATCTCCCGGGGAATAAGTTCATTTGAAGGTATATCTTGGCTAACTGACCATTTTGGTTTAGGATTGTGTAAGAAATTGGTTTAAATAAATATAATCACTGTTCTGTCACAAGTTACTAAAAAACTTCGGTTTTTATTCATTTTAAAATTAAGTTACGTTACAGCACAGTTTGTAAACATTTTTATATCTTTAAAACTCTACTTAACCATGTAACATTTCTTTAACCTTTTGAATGAACGTTTTACAGTTACTTTAAGATCAAGATTTACCCTTTCTAGGTTAATTATTTAAATTCTCAAAATTGACTTTAAAATTGTTTATTCAATTTAAAACTTCTCGGTTAATCGCAAAAATTACTTCAAATTTCTCTATTAGATTTTAATTTATTTTCCTAACTTCATTATAATTTATTTATTTAGTCAATCCTTTCATTTGACTGTGGTATCTTAAACCAATTATAAAAGACAACAAACATTTACCAAACAAAATTCTTTTTATTCATTTTAAACATTGTAACTTCTTTTGTAAACAAACAAGTTTTATATCTTCTTGTACTAACCATTATTCTTTTCTAAAATTTTAAATTTAATTTAAAATAAAAATTAATCCTTTCCTTGTTAATATGTAAAATTATTTAACGGTTTCTTCAAATTAAATCTTTTAATTTACTTGAAAAAAAATCTACTTTACTTTTCTGTAAAAAATTTTACTTTGTTTTCTAAGACTTCATTACAACTTAACTTATTTTCACAACCTTTCCATTTGACTTTAGTATCTTAAACGAACTATAAAAAACGACAAACATTTACAAAACAAAATTCTTTTTTAACAAACATTTTGAAATATTTTATATCTTCACTTAAATTTGACAACTTTTAATTTTAAACCCACATGAGAACATAGCTTATTCTATTACTTGAAATATATTTACACTTTTTATGACTTAAATTTACTTCATAGGATCACATATTCTTTTTCCAAAATCTTACTTTTTAATTTTAACTTTCAAAAATTTATTTCTAAACAATTTGATTTGTGCTTTTTTAATCTACAAAAGGAGGGTTCGCCATTTTAATTTCAGGTAATTGCCACAACCTAACGCTATTCCCTCCATTTTCTTTCTGAAACGAAGCCACTCCTTTTGAAAGCATTTTCAACTCTTGCAAAATTTATTTCAATTTAAACTTTAAAATTTCTAAAAGTTCCCAAAAAATTCAAAATAAAATTTTTAATTTATTTGAAACAGAGAGAGAGAAAAGCTAAAATCTGACCTTTCCTGCATCACTTCCTTCCTGGTCTGTCTATGGTGTGCTGTCATCTCTCTCCTTTTGTGGCTGGTAAACTTGGATGTAGGACTCTCCTAAAACTTGCGTCGCCTGCCCTCCATTGTTCCCAATTTGGCATGATATCTGAAACAAACAATGCGCTTTTCTTTTGCGCGATATTATACATTTTTCTTTGTATATCTGTTTTTTAATTTAAAGTACTGAATTTAGTTTTTTAACCCGTCTTCAACACAGTTTTTATAATTTTCAAACTTAGTTTTACTCCCCGTTTTGATCTACTTTTTTTGTTTTATTTCACTTCCACTTTAAATTTTATAGGTGAAGTTGGTTACCTTTTACCCTAAATTGTTTAACCATTTTAATTTTAAACACTGTTTATTTTTTTTATATTAGCACTGACTCAAAACTTTTATTCGACCTAATTTTTTGCAACAATTTCCTTGAGGAAGCTACGACATGGCTGTTAAACGATGCAAACCACTTTTGGAGAGTTTCCTCCCCAAAAGGCTTTTAAAACACACGGCACTACATTTCAATGGCCTATCTCCTTCTTAGCCCTGCATTTTTACCATTTACTTCATAGTTTGAAAAGCGGTTGGCGTTCTACCAACCGGAGCATACTCGCACACGACCGATCCCTTCGTGGTCTCAAGATACACTGCATTTTTTGACGTTCTCAGGCTTTGTCCAAACCTTCTCGGCTGCTTTAGACAAATATCAAGTTTCCTAGCGCTCGTGTGACCGGGAACTCTGTCTGGTCTACTTCCTCCTTGCTTGATCTTCTCATGTTCTGTCCGTCGGTTGTGAGTTGAACTCCTTCAGGAGGCTCCATATCTGTTTTTAATCTCTTCACTTTGTCCTTCTTTTTTCATTTTGCGTCCCATCGAATGTTGATGGTCTCTCTAGGTGGATTTTAGACTTTTCCCCTTTCAAATCTGGAAAAAATCCCTATATCTCGAAAATGGCTTTATTTCTATCCCTTAAACTCAGTAAACAAAACTTACATTTCGCCTAAGGCATTTTTATTTTGTTATGGCTTTGCTGTTTTGCTTGCAAAACCTCTTAAAATATATGGAATTTTTAATTTCACTTGCGCAACGGTAAAATGTGACTTTTTTAACCCGTTGCAACACACATACACATACACGCACGCGCGTGTGTGTATAAATTTCTTGTGTTTATTATTTTTTTAATTTTATTGCAGGCTCAGTATTAAAATCTTATTCTCAACTGGGTGGCAAATCTGAAGATCTTGGAAGAACACAAAATTTTTTGGAAGATGCGTTTCAGTCTGGTGCTGCTACATGTCTGATTTGTATCGCATCAGTAAAGCGCAATGAAGCGGTAATATAATTTTAGAAATGTTTGTTAGTGGTTAAAAATATAATAAAAGGCTTAGAATTATTAAGGAATAATATTCATAATGATTTTGGTTTTCCTTCTTAATTATTATAAAATTACTTTTGTTAAATCCTTCACCTGTAGTCCTATTTTCTTATTTTTACCTACCTTTTCCGTTAGTTACAGAGTGTCTGTGTTGATGCGGTGTGGAGAATTTGCAAAGTACATTACAACCATGAGTTTCTTCTAGCCCCATCAATGACACCTATAAGTGGCATTTCACTTCAAACAAAATTGTTTACACAATTTCACATTGCCTTTATTTGGAGCAATATAATAATATCTGATTTTACTTGATGCCCTTATCTGTGGAAGTTTATGTAGCAATAACACCTATATTTAATTTACATCACCAGTGTTTTGAAATAAAAGTTAAAATATTGATTTAAATATTTGCCTTTTTTAAAAAAAATTATAGCCTACATTGGTTGAATAGGTATCTGCTTGTTAGTGTATTTTCTACTAATTTCTGGATTTTTACCGTATTCTATACCTTAATAAACTCTTGTATGACAAATATATCTGTGTAACATATGGAGTTTATTCTGCATGTGGTCTGTTCCTTCTCTGATAATATAGTCTCTTTTTCTGTAGTTAAAATAATGTGACTAACAGCTTTTTCTTGGAGATGTGATGTGTTATCTTTTATAAGCTTTCTACTTATAAAAATGATGTTGGGTTTTTGATTATCCTCACCTAGCAGATATAAATGTTCTCCAATGGGTTATTCACTATTATCAGTTTTTAAATAAAAATTCCCTGCTGAAGTCTGAAATTTTGAAAATACTGGTGAAATAAATGCTTTTATTTCTTCAAAATGTAGTTTCTGTTCACATGTTCCTGTTATTTGTGAATGGTGAAAGTCAATCGGAATCCTGTTTTATTAGACTGTTTACTTTTTTTTTTGATTGGTTGTTAGTCATATTTAAAGGTATTTTGATATCATGCACTATTTTTGTAATCTCATTTTGTTCTGTCCCCTGTCTCATATGGTCTATGGTATATCAAAATATAGTATATGGTGACTTATAGTATATATATTTATCACTTCTTGAGTTACCTTAAATTTCACTGTTATAATTTTTCTCTACCTTATTTACTTTCATTAAATTCTTTCTATTAACTCACACTCTCCTGATATATATCTTGTACTCATTTTCAATCGTTAATAAAATACATTTTTATTCATCCAATCAAGTTCAGTTACATTTTATTTAACGTATAGTATATGACAATTGAAGTTAATGAAGTTTTTTCAAATTTTTATTCATTAATTAAATTGTATAAATTTGGAGGTCTATCCGGATTCGCACTGTGAATCTTCAAGTTCAAAGTCTAGCCCGATCTGACACCACACAAACTTTCCAATACCTAGAAATGAATTTCTCAAAGACGTATGTGAGTATTTACCTCATCTGGTTGTCGTCCAAAACAGATGTACCTCAAACATCCTTTGTACAACCTTAATCTTTTGCCATGGTTACCACAAAGTATCACAAGTAGTGCTGTAGAGTTAAAATAAATGAAACACTTAAAATAAACAAACTGGAGATAAGCAAACAATGATAAAATGTTTTTCTCTTGACCTCAGTAGGAATTTACTCTAATTTTTTTTTCTATAATACAGGTTTACTTTGTTATTGTCACTATTAAATTATATTTTGTAGCTCCAGTTCCTCTATTTTAAGTTTTTCTTGAGATTTCATGGATCTTATGGTTAGGTAAAATATTAGTGTTAATTCTTCTAAGATGGTATTTTTAATTAGGTCTACAATTACTACTTATTTCTTTGAAAAATTTGTAACCCCATCAATAATTTTGAAAATGGTAATGTAGTGTGCTTTAATTTATTAAAAAAAACTTGAATTATCTTTATTCACTACCATCATTTTTTATACATGGATAAGACTCACTGGATCAATTGTTTTCCTTAACAATTGTATCTTACAATTAGGCTTAGGCAGATTTATCTCTCTATCCAAATCATTCTAAATAAGACAGGTTACATTAAAATTCTTGTTTGTATTTACAAAAAAGATTTAATTTTGAAACAATTGAAATATTACACTTCAAAAAATTGTTATTTTGCATGTTTAACATCATGATTTAAAAAGTTCATGTGCCTTTAATAACGTTTATGACAAAGCTAGGTTAATACACGCTGGTATCATATATATTTACTGATTTTGAACGTATTGAAAAATATCATGAATTAAATTTAAAACATACCTTGGCAATACCTTGGCTTACATGGGTTCACTTTTATAACATATTTAAATTTTGAAAATATTTTTATATTTTTTTATATATTTTTATATTTAAATTTTCAAACTTAATTCATGCATAAGAGTATATTTATTTGAGTGATTAATATGGAATATTGTCCGTCTGTTATGCTTTTATAATTTTTAGTGATAAATAAAAGATATAGAATTTAGGTTACTCAATGTTTATATCTCATTTAATATCTTATCTAAACTGTGATTTTTTAATTTTTTTACTTTTTTTGATTCCATCTTCACGTGAGCTACTAGTTTTCACTAAAACACTTGTAAATATTTTACAAACTTGCCTATAGTAGCACTTACTTATATTTCTTGAAAATGGCCGTTTCGGGAGATGAGTCTCATTGTCAACTCAGACTGTAACTGATTTCAAGGTTTATGTAGATTAAGGGTGTTAGGGTGGGGTGGGGTATTATGGTGGGGGTGTGATGGTACTTTGTGAGCATTAGGAGTTATAATGTCAAAAAGTGTGTGTGAGTTATAATGTAATTGTGTGTTGAGTATGTGTATAGGGTGTAGTTTGAAATGTTTGTATATTTCGTATTGTTGGTTATTTCTGTGTTGTTTATGAAGAATTTGTAAACTCCAGCAGTGTTGATGGTAATTTAGAAACTAACTTGCAATTCGTGCCCCAGTTTATACATAGGCTAGACGGAGGTCTTTCTACACATGATACCAAGAACACATAAACACACTAACAAGCAATAATTACCAATCTAACTTCGCCGATCATCTCAACTCCACAAAACATGACTACATAGACATAGCTTCCAACCTACAAATTCTTCATATACAACACTGAAATAAATAACGCTACACAACCAAACATATGTTCGGGTTACCGTATTAGGGTTAACACCCTAATCTACGCAAACCTTGAGATCGGTTTTGGTCTAAGTTAGTTTTTTTAGTTTTAATTCAAATACATATATACTAGCTTTATTTAAAGTACAAAAAAAATAATATGTAAGATATAATCTAAATTGAATATTTGTATAATGTTGGAATCTCAAAAGGAGTTTGAAAAAATAAAATACGATAATGGAAACCATTTCAAGACTACATGAAAGATGATGTAGTAATTGTAAGGTCACCTCAGAGCTTTAGTGTCACTTATGTAAAGTATTAAGGCAAAATCTTTAGCAAACCAAGATTTAAATACTGAAATTTGTTGTTCTTTTTAAATAAACAATATTTACTTAAATTACTGTAGTTTAAACTACTGTAGTTAGATCAGGAAAATTAAAAGATTTCCAATAGGATTTTAAATTTAAGTAATATGTATTTTTGTATTTGTTGCATATGTGTACAAAATAAATGTTTGAAATTTTGCACACAAATAACTTGTTTTAGATATGGAATTGTGAAGAGTGTTACTGCTTTTTTCATCTGCAATGCATTCAGCGTTGGTCTAAGGATAGTATTGCTCATCAGAAAGCAGCGTTTGAAGATCGTCCAACTGGGCAGGCTCTTCCACCTATTAAATGGGCTTGGTAAGTCATACTAGCATATTTGTTGGTTTACTTACAGAATATTAAAGCAAAAAACCATTTATACTTAATTGATATATTTGTTTACCAAATAAAAATTTTCTACAAAAGTTTAAAAGAATATTTTATTATATGGAAAATTTTATTATAGTGAAATAGTTAGTGTTACGAACAATTACTTATTAAAATAAAATTTCGCTAGAATGAAAAGTAAGCGAATTTTTACAATACATTACCATAGTATAATGGTAAATGGGCCTCTAAACTGCTGACAGACCAACACAAATTGAATTGGGTGGAAGCTGGACAAGATCTTTTGAGGTGAGGGAACTCCATGGAGATTAATTTCTTCGCTCCATTGTTACTGGAGATGAAATGGATTGGACACTACATGCCTCAAACCTAAAGGTAGTTTCAACAGAGGCGTCACATAACTTCACCCTATACCATAAAGTTAAAAATCACAATTTCAGTCAAGTAAACCATGGCATCCGTGTTAGGGACTGTTAAGGAATACTTTCATTGTATATATACCTCAAGATGAGACCATCAACTCTGCAAGATACTGTGAGATCCTGAAAAAATTGAGGAGGGAGGTTGAAAACAAGAGGAGAGTCATACTGAAAAAAGGAGTATTTTGTTATGTATTGGCAGTTTTTAATTTATATATATATATATATATATATATTAAAACAACATAGGTTATTCAAATACAAGAATATTTATTAATTTATATCCAAAGCTTTTCGTTGGTAAACAGTACCAATATCATTAGAAGTGAAAATATGTTATTCTTATCATGTTATTCTTGTATTTGAATAACCTATGTTGTTTTAAATTATTAAACAAGGAAACATATTTTATATATATATATATATATATATATATATATATATATATATATATATATATTTTTAAGATCAAATAATACACACAAATACAGGAATATTTAATTTTTTTTTTTTTCGTATTTTTATCTATATTAATATGATTTAAATGTTCAATAAGATTAATTGAATTATTAATAGTATAACTATTATTATGTTTTACTTTATCCTTAAGAATATTGGCTATAATTTTTGATATTTTGTAAGATGGAGCATTTATAAAATTTATCAAAGGTCTAATTGGCTTATCTATTTTGTGGAGTTTAATAAGTCCATTCATTATCGGAATTTTAGGATTATCATTTATATAATTATAAAAATTATTTTTATTAAATAATTTATAAGATGTGTTTATTATATTTTTTTTTATTTCATTTTGAAATTTTCTAGTAGGATCTTTATCTAAAATACAAAATTTATTTTCATTTATATATTTTTCTGTTTTGGCAATATGTTCATTTTGATTAATTATAACAATAGCATTACTTTTGTCTGCTTTAACCACAATTAAATTATTATATTGTAATTTTTGTTTAATATTAATAATTTCTGAATATTTTTTCTTGTATGAAACATTAACCTCACTGTTTTTAATAATTTTCTTTAATTCATAACTTGCTGCAATCCTAGTATCTTCCTGTATATTATCATCTAATTTACTAATAGCCAATTCAGTATCCATTATGACATTATTAATGTCTTTCATAATATTTCTCTTTAAGTTAACTTTATTATTTTCTAAAATTTTTAGTTCACTACTATACAGGAAGATACTAGGATTGCAGCAAGTTATGAATTAAAGAAAATTATTAAAAACAGTGAGGTTAATGTTTCATACAAGAAAAAATATTCAGAAATTATTAATATTAAACAAAAATTACAATATAATAATTTAATTGCGGTTAAAGCAGACAAAAGTAATGCTATTGTTATAATTAATCAAAATGAACATATTGCCAAAACAGAAAAATATATAAATGAAAATAAATTTTGTATTTTAGATAAAGATCCTACTAGAAAATTTCAAAATGAAATAAAAAATATAATAAACACATCTTATAAATTATTTAATAAAAATAATTTTTATAATTATATAAATGATAATCCTAAAATTCCGATAATGAATGGACTTATTAAACTCCACAAAATAGATAAGCCAATTAGACCTTTGATAAATTTTATAAATGCTCCATCTTACAAAATATCAAAAATTATAGCCAATATTCTTAAGGATAAAGTAAAACATAATAATAGTTATACTATTAATAATTCAATTAATCTTATTGAACATTTAAATCATATTAATATAGATAAAAATACGAAAAAAAAAAAAAAAAATTAAATATTCCTGTATTTGTGTGTATTATTTGATCTTAAAAATATTCTAACAGGAAAACACATTTGATATTCTATATATATATAAAAGCATTTAAACGTTTAAGTTTAAGTGCTTTTATGTGTTTCTATTTCAAGACTACAGAGTGGACTCTTACCAAGGTAAGTCTGTCAGTCTCCTAGTCCAAAAAATTTATATATATATATATATATATATATATATATATATATATATATATATATATATATTTATATGATAAATAGTTACTATCTGGAGTACATCCGTTCATGATGTAGTCCATAAATTCGCAGTTCCGACATTTCGCTAGAATCTCATCCAGCATTGACGAGGTGAACCCAACAACAGTAGAAGAGCGAGTGAAGAGCGCAGATAACTCGGCTCCTATATATAGAGGAATGAAGCCAAGCCCATTGATGTCAATACACGGATTGAAGTCAATCCACACATAAGCATATCTACATATCAGCATATATATATATATATATATATATATATATATATATATATATATATATATATATATAACATGTTGTATGTAGTATTTATAACTTATTTGTTCATATCCGTTTTTTTATTAAGAGTTTTTATTTAATATTTTCTAAATATTTGTCAAATTTTTATGATTAATTATCCAAAAATGCACATAGAGAACAATAAGATAGGTGCAGTGTAATGTTTGGTTAATGTGAAGGATTGTTTTTTTCTTCTTGCAACACATTTGCTATTGCATGAGTAGTTACGTCAGACATATAAATTCGGATTAACCTTTTTGAAATTGTAAAGTAAATATGTTGTAAAGTTATGATACTATTTTTGTAAACCAAATAATTTTACCAAGACTTTGTATTTAAACCTAGAAATGGAATGAAGACAAGGCCCATTTGTCTTTATTAATTTTGTGTGAATATTTTTACAGTCCGAAATGTCGTCATGAATACCCTTCTCAAGAAATTCCTGACCGCTACTATTGCTTTTGTGGACAAAAAGAGGACCCAGATTTTCATCCTTGGTTAGTGCCACACTCTTGTGGCGAGACTTGCAACAAACCTTTGGTACCAGCCTGTGGCCATAAGTGTTTACTACTTTGTCATCCTGGTAAGTTTATTTATTTCATATATATATTGTCCATTATTTTTCTGTTGCACTGACTTTATGAAGTTATTATTATTACTTATAAATAATTTCTTTTCACCACAAAGTGCAATAATTATACCTTGTGTGATGAGGCACCTTTCGGTCACTTGACCATTGTCGAATCGCTGATTAATTTTTCTCTATTTTTCTGGTGTGAATGTTCGATTTGGTTGTGAGTGATGTTGGTATTTGTTGACATCACACACATTTCCTCTTGAGCCACGTGTTTAATGTTTTTGAATAGTACGTTGTCTGCATATGTTGTCTGTAGGTTCATTAAATTGTTGTGTATGTTTTTATAAATGCGGTATTTCTCTAGTGAGTTTAGTTCTATTGGGTTATTATTTATTTCAAGTATGGTTAGGTTATTTTCGTAATTTGTTATTTCATGTTTATGTGATATTAGGTGTGCTGCTATATTTGATGCTTTTGCATCGTCATTAAGAGAGCAACAGAAATACTCTAAACTATATATATATATATATATATATATATATATATATATATATATATATATATATATATATATATAATAAATTAAAAATATTTCAAAAACAAGAATACTTTTAATGAATATATTTATTCAAAGCTTTTCGCCGATAAAATAGTACCAGCATCTTCAGGAAAATAATTATCTAATAAAATATTTTTACAAAATTAAATCATATGTCTGAAGATGCTGGTACTATTTTATCGGCGAAAAGCTTTGAATAAATATATTCATTAAAAGTATTCTTCTTTTTGAAATATTTTTAATTTATTAACTATATTACAAGAAAACATATCACTATATTTAATATATATATATATATATATATATATATATATATATATATATATATATATATATATATATATCTTGATATTTTACGTTTTCCATTATATTTCCGTTGCACTGACTTTATGAAGTTGATAAATTACTATTGTAAATACTTTTATCCACCAATAAGTGCAAGGTAAAATTATTGCACTTAGTGGTGGATAAAAGTATTTACAATAGTAATTTATCAACTTCATATATATATATATATATATATATATATATATATTTTTTTTTTTTTTTTTTTTCTGACATTACTGATGATGTAGGTGATCCCATGGGGAGGCAGGTTGTTTGTTTATAGTAGTTATTATTGAATTGGAAGTAGTTTTGGTTGCCAATGTGTTTATTTAGTGTAATCATGCTATTTATTGTTTTTTCTCTTTCGTTTTATTTATTAGTTGGTTTTTTATTATTTCTTTATTTTTTTCTGTTGTAATGGTACATGTTGGTAATGTCATAACCTATCATTTGTATGTTTGTTTGTTTCTATGTTTTTTATTTAATTAATTAGTTTGTATGTATAAAAATGTTTTACAAATGTTTGAGAGGCAGTAACTTTGTTAAGAGTAAAATACATAATATAAAATCTCAGTATTAGTATGTACCTGATGTATTACAAGGATTCGTAAAGGTACCCAAATACCAGGTTTAGATTAGTTTCACCCTCGGGAACTAATTCAATGCTGTCGGAATCATCAGAATGCCGTCAATGTCAGGAGAAAAATAAAAACTATTGGCATGGCTTTAAATTTCAATTTTGACATTTTTGCTTTTTCCCTTCTTGGCAATAACATGGATTGCCACTTAGTTTCAACTCGTATTAGAATATCCAGGTTTCATCATTAGCAAGGTTGTTTTCATTAATTCAAGCTCTTTATCTAACTGCTCAAGAAAATCAAGACAGGTATGTTGATGAACAAGCTTTAGATTGGGGATCAAATGTTTTGGGAACTAACTTTGTACAGACTTTTTTCGTGTCTGATTCATCATGTAAAATTTTTCTGTCAGTTGCGTTATCGCCATTTATAGTTTCATCAATTATCCAAATGCTCATAAAAACAATCTGCATGCACATTTTCATTAATTTGGGTCATTCTATATGGAGTTAAAACAGAGTCAGGTTGACTTAGACATTGGTCATCTTCGGTGCTCTCTTGGCCTTCAGAAAACAGTTTAACATTGAAAAAATATTTATTAACAAATATTGTTGTTATCAGCCTGAGAAAGACAAGTATGTTTCTAACCTCTGTCGAAAAAAAAAATACAACTACAGCAACAAAAATATGTTTTCATACTGGAATAGTACAACACTATCTAATGCTGTATTCGTTTACGCCCTCCCCCTACTCTTCTAGGATGACTTCGTCCATGCAGTCTTGTTATTTAATAGCAAGATCTTGTATTTTATATACAACAGGTTAAAAATTTGTTCTATGACAATGTGCTCTTTTATATTATTTTAAAAATCACAAACATTGTCTTAAATATCAGTTAATTTCTACTTAGTAGTTTTTCCATTCTGTAGCACCACATAAAAAACATGACAATATTTATTTTTCTGAAAATAAAATTCTTTGTTATATAAATTCTGTCTATTACACAATATAAAGAACAACAAATGCTCTTGTTTGTTTAGTTTTTCCATTCGTTCCATATGTGAATGCTTGAGTGTTAATAATTTATAATTAATAATTATTATAAGCCTACTCATATGTAGTCCTATCAGCAGGATTGTAAGCGAAATTTTCCTATAACACATAGAAAACACCAAGATACTCGCAAACAATACACACACACTATACAGAGACAACACCCGACAATGCGAAAAACTCCTCACCTACACTAATAAAATACAGCCAAAACTCCTGTTCACCTCAGAGATTGAAACCAACCGACCCCTAAACTTCCTCAACCTCACCATAACAAAAAGCTACACTCAAAAACACACTTTCAACGTTTACAGGAAACCAACAACGACAGACACACTTATCCACAACACCTCAAACCATCCTAATGAACACAAACACGCTCCCTTTAGATCCATGCTCCATAGACTCAAGGAAGTTCCAATGATTACAGAAAACATAAACAAAGAACTAGACACCATTAAATATTTACTATACACTAATGGATACAACACCACAATAATAGACAAACTATGACACAACATACAAAAAAACACTAAAATTAACCCTACAGGGAGGGAAAACAAATACATCACAATACCATACATAAACAGAACATCAAATAAAATAGCCCACAAATTTCAAAAAACAGGATACAAAATAGCATACAGAACTAATAACAAACTGCAAAACAAAATACAATACGACACCAACTACAAGCACCAGGTGTAGGAACACACAAAATTACCCAAAGATAACTTCAACTCAGCATTCTCCAATCACCTACTGGACACAAATACACAGACATTTACCTTAACCTAAAAATCTTACACATTAACAAAAAGAGGACCACAAAGAAAGAGGAACAAAAAGAAAGAAATACAATTCACACATACTCTTTGATATTATTGAAAACCTGCCTTTAAAACCGTCACCACTTAACCTAACAACAACTCCAAGCAGAAAATTTAGACACTGATGAAGATCGCTACGAAGCTATTGAAAACTTTCTGTCAGTAAGTTTTTACAAATCTACAAAACTAAAGTTCAGGTAGTCACAAGCTAATGTAAAAGGGATTCATTAATAATTATATTTGGATGTATTTAAGGATAAATTTTATTAGTAATTTTAAGATTTTTTACAAATTTCTCTGTATTATATCAAAATTTTCCTAGATATTTTAATATCTACCTATCTATAAAAGAATCTTTTCAGTCCCTATTAATCTTAGCTATTATGTAGTTAATAGTATATTTAGTTGAAATACTTTATAAATTTTGTAGGACCATGTCCTCCATGTCCAAAGACGGTTACATCATCTTGTCATTGTGGAAAGAGTGCTCCCAGACCACAAAGATGTAGTAACAAAGTTTGGTCTTGTGGAAAACCTTGTGGACAGATGTTAGAATGCAATCGTCATAAATGCTCAGACCCTTGTCATATTGGTAGTTGCTCTCCTTGTCCACAACGTTCAAAACAGCCATGCCAGTGTGGCAAGAAAATAATGACTCGCGAATGTGCTCAACCCATCTGGCATTGTGAGGAGGTATGTTGGTCATGTTAAATATCTACGTAGGTTTTATTTTGTAAAAGTTTGTTTTTCCAAACTGTTTTAGAGGCACAAAATGCTATTTTATAAAAAAATATAATTATATAGCCATCACATTTTTTGCTTTGAAAAAGTTTACTTGATACTAGTAATTTTACAATTACTGTAACATGTACACATTAATTTAATCTAAAATACATATATTCCTTATTCTTTAAATTTGTTTACTTTTATCTGTCTCTAGGTATGTGGGAAACCATTATCTTGTGAGTATCACACATGTGAAGAGATTTGCCACAAGGCTGAATGTGGAGAGTGTCCCAGAACTCAAGCCCGGCAGTGTCCTTGTGGAAAGTCTTCATTTGTTCTCCCATGTACACAGGATGTTCCCACATGTGGTGATACTTGTGGTCGCACACTGAATTGTGGTGTGCATACTTGTTCACAGAGATGTCACAAAGACAAGTGTGGAGTTGTAAGTGCTGAGAAAATTATAAAATATTTTTATTATTTGATTCCATCTTTACTTGAGCTACTTGTTTTTCACTAAAAACACTGGAACATTTATTAGTAAACAAAAATCTATACAGAGCACAGTATAATTATAATAATCAAACAACAGTAACCCTTGCTACAATTATTTAAACAAGGCAAATACAAACAGGCCAGATAAGTCCAACATGGCTGAACATATCTTGAATAGTGACCATGAATTTTTAATAGTGGAGCATTATCAATAGTGCGAAGGTGGGCAAAATGGTGTTCTCCGACAGGTTGCTTAATAGTTATGCAAGTATATCCTTTGGTGTAAATAAGAGTAATGTTTTGAACGGTGATAAAGGCTTGAATCTTGGTTCTAGTTTATTCTCCTTGTTAAGACCAAATAATGGCATTTTTCTTTAGTTGTAATTATGGGGGGGGGGGCATTAGTTAGAACGACATTTTATTATTGTTAGTAATATTATATTTATTGTTATTAATGATGTGATTCCCATAAACAAATCTTTAACGATTTGAACAGCCTATAATGGAATGAGAGCTTAGCTCTTTTAGCCATGTTTATCTGTACATTCGTCAAATTGCTAGCAAAAAGTAAAAGATGACATTTTTGGCATAGTTACTTTAGTAATTCCTATCTTCAGAAGTAAAATACTGTTTGTATTTTAGGAAATTGGAGCATTAAACAAATCTTAAAATACTTGGAAAACATCAAAATAAACTTTACTTTATCTAGTTAGTTTAAGCTATCAGTTAGACTCATGAGTTCAGAAAGCAAATTGTAGATGGTCAAGAAATATAATTTTATATTTTTCAAAGCAACTGGATATTTTTATCTTGTAATAACCAGGAAAACAGGAGAAAGTAATCAAGAGGATAATCATAGAGGGAAGGGACTGTGAAATATTCATTAAAGGTAGACAATCAGTAAAGAAAAACATCTGTGATATCCTTTATATTAACACCCAGTATGACTATCTTCTGGCAGGAATAAAGCTAGTCATAACCAGATTCCTTCATGAACATTTGAACATGGCTTATTTTTTATGTGAAAAATATATCTAACAAGTGATATAAACAAAAAGTTTTTAAAGTCATTTCCTACTTGGCTTAACAAAAAAAAAAAAAAAAAAAAATATATATATTTTAGCTACTCTCTATTAAATAATTACAATTAATATAATCAAAGCAACATAACCTAAAAAATATTTGAACATGGTGGATGAACAAAAAGTATTTTATTAATTATTGAAAATAAAAGAAGATATGTATAAAGAGAGTGTGAAGAAATAGAAGGAATTGAAAAAAGAAACTAATAATTAGTATTAGGAATAAAGTAGAAACATTTTTGAAATGAAGTGTCATCAGCATAGCTATATTGTAACCACTAGCACCCTCAAAACCAACAACAAGAACTTAAAAAGGAGCTGTGGTCTTTAATATGTGAATCTGTGAAAAATAAAATGACATCATCTTCAGGTTGTAAATAAACTTCATAGTATGAAATAAAGAATAGTTTGGGCTGTGTTGAAAAAGAAGGTCAAAACCAGTGTATTCAAAAAGACTATAAGAAGTAACGATATTTTAAAATATAATTTGTATAATTTTTAAATAATCTATGAGTTATTTGTTTAGTTGCTATTTAGAGATATGTTACATTAATAATATAACTACGTCTTCCTCATCTCTTCCATTTTCTTTTTTTCCCACATAACATTATCTCAAAACTTGGTTTATAAAAAAAATAATTTATTTACACGAGTAAATTTGTACTAAAACTATGATTTTACATATAGCGCCTTAATAATTACAGAAATGAAACTGTAAATGTTTTTATATTTATTTTATTCTGTGATGTTCTGTGACTTATGAGAGTAATAAAATCAATTTCTGGTGTAAAATACCTGATTGTATATAAAATTATTTCAAATATTCTCTAAATATTGAATGGTTTTAGTGCTTGGAAAGATCAGTTAAGCAATGCCGGTGTGGGTTACATACTAAAGAAGTTCCATGTCAGAAAGACTACATTTGTGACACAAAATGTAAGCAAATCAAAGACTGCAATAAACATCCCTGCAATCGCAAGGTAAGGAAAATAGAATATGATTACAAATTTGTTTTATATTATCCATTAAATTACTGATTTTTGTTAGTACGTTATATTTTACTGTGATTGTATTATTTGTTATACATCAGAGCTCAATAAATATAAAACATTGAACAATGTAATGTTTTTAATGATTGTAGTAGTATATATTCCTTTAAATTTGACATTGTAGTGTTGTGATGGTGCTTGTGGACCCTGTGAGAAACCATGTGGACGTACTCTACCGTGCGGAAATCACAAATGTGCCTCTGTGTGCCATCGAGGGCAGTGCTACCCTTGCCCCTTAATTGAAAGAGTTCATTGTTTTTGTAGAGCTACAACAATTATTGTCCCTTGTGGACGGAAGAAGAAAACTAAACCACCTAGATGCTCAAAGCTCTGCAAGTATGTGTTGAAAACTCATTGAATACTGAAAAAAAGAATAGCTTACTAACTTAAAATAAATTTTTGCTTTATTGTTTTATTCATTTTTTAAAAATTGAATTATTTTGTTTAGTTTTATATTACATATATATTCAGCAGTCTTTGAATATTGGTTTTTACAATTATAATAACTTTGAACAACATTCGATTGAATATGCTGTTTTTACTCAAGATTTTTGTGCATATAGTATTATTCAATTTACATTGAAAATAGTTTTTTGGAAATATTGAAAAAATCATTGGATGTATCACTTTTATTATATTGTTTAAAATTATAAACAATAATTTAAATTTTCTTTAATTTTAGAATACCTCCTGATTGTCATCATAATTTGAGAGAACCACATAGGTGTCATTTTGGCTCTTGTCCCCCCTGTCGACAGGTATGTGCACTGACACGAGAAACTTGCCCTCATATTTGTCCAAAACTATGTCACTCAGCTGTTATTGTGGATGTACATGATGGAATGAAAGCCAGTGGACCTTGGGAAAAGGTAAGTTTCAACGATAGGAACCTTAACCTACAAATTTCCAAGAAATTTAATTATTCATATTTTCATTATTTTTACAAATGTATTTTTTAAAAATATTAGTTTAAATCTTAAATAAGAATCTTATTGGTTTATATGTGTGCAACCTTCAAGAACTTTAATTACCTGTCCTCATTTTTTTAGCATCTTTTGAAGCTAAGAGCTTCTTGAAGTTGCCAGGTGTGTAGGATTTCCATTGTCACATGGAATGGACAGTATACCGGTACTGTTCTATTTTTGTATTTTTGGTTTTACTGCACTGTGGGAAAGTTTTACTTTGTCTTAGGGTTAATTTTGTCTATTAAGTTGAATAATTATTATTTTTTGATTTTATTTGTATTTATTGTTTATTATATTATTTTTGTGTTTATAAATTTGTAGTAGTTCCCAGATTGTTATTTTAAGGACTTTTTGTACTTTTTTTTATTTAAATTAAAACAACCTAAACATTAACAAAAAAAAAAAAAAAAAAAAAAAAAAAAAAAAAAAAAAAAAAAATAGGGCGAGATTCACATACACAGGATACAACATGAAAGGAAAAACCAAAATACTAAAAAATAACAATATTAACATTACATTCAAAAATACAGGAAGCTAACCAATTAAATAATCCATCCGGAAAAAATATGTCCCACACTTAATAATGAAATATATACATTTGAATGCACAGACTGTAACAAATTATACATTGGCCAAACAAAAAATAAATTAAAATACAGATATAAAGAGCCCCTCAAGCATACATCAAACCAAACACTATTCAAACCCACAGTACAGTGAAATCGAAAATAGAACAGTATCAGTATACCACATAACAATGGAAATCTCATACATCTGGCAACTACAAGAAGATCTGGCCCTTATTTCGAGAAGATGCTCGAAAATGAGGGCACATAATTGAAGTTCTCAAAGGTTACTTGCATAGTTACCAGGTAAGATTCTTGTTTAAGTACATTATAGTGTAAGTAATAAGTGAATACAAGAAAACAGTGCTGCAAAGTATGTATAACAAAATATGTATTCTTGTGTAAGAATGAAAAAATAAGAAAAATACAAATACAAGAATATAATTGTTATTGTATAATTTAATAAATTATTCTTGTATTTGTATTTGACATATTTTTTTGGTTATATATATATGTATATATGTATGTATATAGGAATTTTTTGGACTTGATAGGAGACTGACAGACTTACCTAAAGGCAATAGTCCAAAACTGTAATCTCTTGGAAATAAGCACATATAAAACACATATAAAACACTTAATACACTTTTATTTGAAATATTTCGATCAACATGATCTTCTTCAGTCAAGAAAGAGAAAAACAAAACAAAAGATTGACTAAAAAAATATATATATATATTTCTTTTTTTAGGTTAGTTTTGGTTGGTAAAGATTATTTAGATTTTTTGGACTAGGAGACTGACAGACTTACCTTGGTAAGAGTCCACTCTGTAGTCTTGAAATAGAACTACAGAACTATATAGAAATAGAAATAGAACTATATATATATATATATATATATATATATATATATATATATATATATATATATATATATATGAAGTTAATATATTACTATTGTAAGTAATACTTACAATAGTAATATATTAACTTCATAAAGTCAGTTCAACGGAAAAACAATGGATAACGTTAAATATCAAGAATATATATATATATATATATATATATATATATATATATATATCAAGTTGATAAATTACTATTGTAAATACTATTTAGACAACGTAAAAAATCAATATATATATATATATATATATATATATATATATATATATATATATATATATTAAATATGGTGATATATTTTCTTGTAATATAGTTAATAAATTAAAAATATTCCAAAAAGAAGAATACTTTTAATGAATATATTTATTCAAAGCTTTTCGCCGATAAAATATGATATGATAAAGATTTGATTTAATTTTGTAAAAATAATTTATTAGATAATTATTTGCCTGAAGATGCTGGTACTATTTTATCGGCGAAAAGCTTTGAATAAATATATTCAATAAAAGTATTCTTGTTTTTGAAATATTTTAAATTTATTAATTATATATATATATATATATATATATATATATATATATATATACATAAATATGAAGTTATGCAACGGAAAAACAATGGATAACGTTAAATATCAAGAGTACATAAATATATATATATATTTATAGGTTAGTTTTGGTTGCTAAAGATTATTTTAATTTTTGGACTTGGAGACTGACAGACTTACCTTGGTAAGAGTCCACACTGTAGTCTTGAAATAGAAACACATAAAAGCACTTAAACATCCGTTGTTCCGTTGTTTAAGTGCTTTTATGTGTTTCTATTTCAAGACTACAGTGTGGACTCTTACCAAGGTAAGTCTGTCAGTCTCCTAGTCCAAAAAATCTATATATATATATATATATATATATATATATATATATATATATATATATATATAGGTTAGTTTTGGTTGGTAAAGATTATTTAGATTTTTGGACTAGGAGACTGACAGACTTACCTTGGTAAGAGTCCACACTGTAGTCTTGAAATAGAAACACATAAAAGCACTTAAACAATGATATATTTCAACCACACAGTGGTCTTTGTCAATCGAAGAGAAAACACAAAAAGAAATATGAGAGAATGAAATAAAATAAATATAAGTTGTAATCAACTTATACTTACAACTTATATTTATTTTATTTCATTCTCATATTTCTTTTTGTGTTTTCTCTTCGATTGACAAAAAATCTATATATATATATATATATATATATATATATATATATATATATATATATATATATAAATATCACAATATGTATTCTTGTGTATTAATAAAGAACTAAGTCAAAATACAAATACAAGAATTATAATTAAATTTACAATTCAAAGCTTTTCGTTGGCTAACAGTACCAACATCATCAGGTTACTGATGTTGGTACTGTTCTTTATATATATATATTCCATTTTTTCCGTTGCACCGACTTTATGAAGTTGTTATTATTATTACTTGTAAATAATTTTTTTCCACCACTAAGTGCAATAATTTGATCTTATGTGTAAGGCGCCTTTCGGTCACTTGACCATTTTCGAATCACTGAATTAATTTTCTCTGTTTTTCTGGTGTTGATGTTCGGTCCGTGATGTTGGTATTTGTTGACGTCATACATATTTCTTATTGAGCCACATGTATAATGTTTTTGAATAGTACGTCGTCTGCATATATTGTCTGTAGGTTCATTAAATTGTTGTGTGTGTTTTTATAAATGTGGTATTTTTCTAGTGTGTTTAGTTCTATTGGGTTATTATTTATTTCAAGTATGGTTAGGTTATTTTTGTAATTTGTTATTTAATGTTTATGTGATATTAGTTGTGCTGCAATATTTGATGCTTTTGTATTTTTATTTCTGAATGCTCTGTAATGTTCTTTAAATCTTATTTTAAATGATCTGGTTGTTTTTCCTATGTGAAATGTGTTGCAGACGTTACATGCAATTTTGTAAATTCTTGATAGGTTATGTTTTTCTGTATTTGTTTTGTGGTTTGTGTTATTAAGATATTTATTATTTTGTTGTTTGGTTTTTATGTTGGAGTGTAGTATTCGTTTTTCTATATATTTGTTAATTTTTCTATTTTATTGGTGTATTTATATTTTAGATAGATTTTTTTATTTTTATTATTTTTGTGTTCAGGTTGTAGTGTTGTGTTGAGGTTAGGTTTTTATGTAAATTTATTGTGTATGTTATTTGAAAGGTGTTTGTTGTATCCATTTCCTATTGCTATTTTTGTAATGTTATCTAATTCTTCATTTATTTTTTGTTTGTTATCTTTTGTGTATTTTATTGCTTTATTTATCATTTTTTTTTTTTAATTACTTGGGAGCGGGTTTAAATTGCCCGAAGCACCGCTACCTTAGGTATATTGTACTTACCTCCCTGATCTAGTGAAAGAGCCCCTTCCCTCTTACCAGGTTTAGAAGTTTCCTGACTAGTGTTTTACCTACAGCATCCTCTTCCAGAGCTGTGCTATCACCAAAGAGGTTGAAGCGCCTCTCAGCAAGTGCTTCACATCTATAAATGATGTGTGGCGGTCTCCAGTTCTTGCCCACATAATCTGCACTCTGGTTCATCTTTGAAGATACCCGTATTATGCAGATGTTTCCTTAGTCCACAGTGTCCCGTAAGTAGACCTGTGACTATCCTCAATTCCTGCCTAGACAGATAGATGAGACTCTCCTGCAGCCCCAAGGAAGGTTTCATAAGGGTTAGATTACTGTGTCTCATTCCTTCAGCCCTGACCCAGTGCTCACAGTGTCTTTCGCCATCCACCTTCGCACTGCAATCTTGACCATGGATTTGGAAATACCTACCACTGGCTCCGGTCCAATCAGGGGAGTTGAAGACCCCCTCTCTGGCCAGTGCATCTGCGGCTTCATTTCCAAATATTCCCCTATGCCCTGGCACCCAACCTATCTTGATTTGATTGTGCCTTGCCAGGGCTTCTAGGTTATTTAGGCACTCCATGACTATGGCCGAGGTGACCACATGTCCGTTTAGTGCCTTAATTGCTGCCTGACTGTCAGAGAAAATAGCAATCCGGGTCCTGTGTATTCCCCTTCTCGCTATCTCTCCCAGACAGGCATTTATAGCATATATTTCGGCCTGAAAGATAGAGGTATGCCTCCCCAAGGAAAAACTAGTTTTACCCTTGGGTTTTTACAATACACCCCCGCTCCAGTGCTGAAGTCCATCTTGTAGCTATCTGTGTACCAGATCTGAGCTCCTGATGTTACTGACCCTGACCATTCCATCATAGTTTGGTGGGCCTGGTCCCGTACAAACGTCCGAGTAAGGTGGTCACTGACCATCTCCAAGACAGGTTCTTTGACCACGCACTCGATACTCATATGTCCCGAAACATCTGGGAGATTAGCCCAGTTGCAATCTCCATGCAAGGGTGTGGTGCTCGTGGTTGATTGCTTCCCGCCTGTTGCACCTCACCCCTCACAACATCCAAGCCCTGGACGTTAACATGCTCGGCTCGGTTTTGGCCTCCCCTGCGTTGTGTGCTCAGGATTATTGGCCCTTCCGCTGCTCTCACCTGATCTCTTCGGAGCCGCCTTCTGGCCGCTCCACTCATACGCTTTCTCCGTAGAGAAAGCATGCTCAACTCTACAACCATTTCACTGGTTTCTGCAATCGGCAGCTTGTTAGCCGCCCCCACACCCCCAGTGGTGGTTGCCGTTGACACATCTGCTACAGACTCACGGTTTGCCGTCTCATTGGCTCCCGCTGTCTGTGCAGACTCAACATCAATTTGTGTACTTACTTGGTCCATTAGCTTCCCAAGTATGGGGGAAAGAACGGTCAACCAGAGCAGAACCCCCACTGCCCTAGCAAGACAACATACAATGAGGTTTTGTCTGGTCCCTCAAGGGGATCGTGTGCTACTGCATTTTATACCCTGCAGCCATTCATCCATCGGCACGATGTCTTCCACCTTGGATTGGGTATTCAGTCACTGACCTTGAAGCACACCTCAAGTTCAGGACATTATTAACTGTTGCTCATGGAGCGAAACAGCCTGCTTTACTCTCTTTTGTTACAACTGTATCGTTAGGGTAGTTTCCCACCCATACTTCACAGCCGCATTGCCCTTGGTTCACCTGGGAGGTGAGAGTAGCATTGTGAGGACTTAATTCCCAACTACCCCAGTCCCCAGTCAGAGCAGTTATTTCTACCACACCCAAACGGTTGACTGACGAGGAGGGATAATTCCTCACCTTTGAACCATTGCCTTGGTCCGGGCCTGCTTATTCAGAAACCTTCCGGAATCCTTATTCACAAGTAACCTACATATCTGTAGGCCGTTCCACTATCCGCCACCCATGGACCCGCCCGGTTGCTCAGGCCATGTTACCATTTTTCATGTTACTGTAAGTGTTAATTTTGTGTGTCCAGGGGTGGTTGGATTTGTAGTGTATTGTGGTGTTATTGGAAGTTGGTTTTCTGTATGCTGTAGTTTCTATTTTATTATTATATATATTTAATTTAATGTCATAATAGTGAATTGTTCTGTTTGTTTCTGTTTCGAAGGTGAATTGTATATTTTCGTTGTATGTATTTAATTTGTTTAGTATTATGATGTGTTTGTTGTGAATGGTAGGTCGGTAACCACAAAACAAATACAGAAAAACATAACATATCAGGAATTTACAAAATTACATGTAACGACTGCAACACATTTTACATTGGAAAAACAACCAGATCATTTAAAATAAGATTTGAAGAACATTACAGAGCATTCAGAAATAAAAATACAAAAGCATCAAATATTGCAGCACGCCTAATATCACATAAACATGAAATATCAAATTACGAAAATAACCCAACCATACTTGAAATAAATAATAATCCAATAGAACTAAACTCACTAGAAAAATAATACATTTATAAAACCATACAAAATAATTTAATGAACCTACAGACAACATATGAAGATGACGTACTACTCAAAAACATTAAACATGCGGCCCGAGAAGAATGTATTCAATGTATTTGTTGGATACATGGAATGTATTCCATGTATGACGTCAACAAATATCAACATCACGGATCGAACATCCACATCAGAACACATGTTTTAGGCCTATATCTTGCATTATTGTATTATTCATTCCTGATGATGTTGGTACTGTTTACCAACGAAAAGCTTTGATTACAGGAGTCATGGGTAATTGGAGTTTGGGTGTAGTGGCAGCACTGTTAAATTGCTATGCGCATGCGTCAATCTAGTGACCGGTCAGGCTCCAGCCACTATGGAGGTTACTTTTTGATCCTGCTGCTGATTGCGAAGTTTGTAGTGTTATTAGTTTTTAACAGTAAAAATTAAAAATGCAATTGAAATTCATCGTGAGCTGTGTAGTGTTTATGGAGTGACTTCAATATTGAATATATGGTACACATTATTTATAACATTAAGATTTAATTTTTGCTAATCTGACTTGAATTTTATTTTAGATTACCCCACAACTAGAATTGGTAGCATTACCTTGTGGAGACTGTGAGGAACCTGTTCCTGTGCCTTGTCTAGGATCTCATGAGATTACACATGTTCCTTGTTACCGTGCTAAACCTTATCCTTGTGGAAGAGTATGTGGGCGTAATTTGGCTTGTGGCAACCATACTTGTTCATTACCATGCCATCAAGTAGAAGGAGCACCAAATCAACAGGTAAGAAAGCCAACATAAAATTTTTATTTAAAATTAGGATTGGTCAGCTTGAATCCAAAAGTCGATTTCATCGATTCTGGACACTAGAATCAGAATCAGGAATTGATCCAAAAAATTGATTCCAAATACCTCGATTCCAGCTTGACTGGTGGCTATAGTGCCGCTTGTATTTCCGTGATTTTATTATTCACAAAACCTATTATTCTTAGCCTATAAAAACATCAGGTTGATAATTGTCATTAAATAATCCTATTTTTTTAAAGAAATAAAATCTATGCAATTATTTAACCCAAATTTATTTGCTTGAGTATTTTTAAAATCGGCACAAAAACTTGAATTAAAGTCAATTGTGCAATTACAGTGATGGCAGAACATTAACAATAAGAGAGAGATTTGGTCAGCCAGACAGTTAGAGCTATATACCGACGAACCACGGAACATCAATTTTATAAACGGAATGACTACGACATTACAAAACTAACATTGAGTCGATTTCAAACATCCTACATCGATATGGAAATCTGATCTCACATACAAAATATTAGTTTAATTTTGCAAATGAACCATCAAATACCAGGTATTAGAATAAATTGGAAAAACGCATATGGATTTCATATTTAACAAACGCAATAAGTGAAAACCATGTTTACTATGACTACGTTGTGGTCATCATTAGCCATCTTAGTTGCTTTATACCAATAGTTTCAGTCACGAATGTTTCTTTTGTTTGACCAGCTATTTAAACTTTTGTTGGTGTCATGTAATTCGGCTATGGAATGGTAAAAACTGGGAACAGAATGACACATGGCAAAATACTGAAATGAAACGAAAGTCTGTTTGTTTACATATTCACTTGATGCAAGCAGTTTGTAGTTTGTTGTCTGTTTATAAGTGAAATAACAAAAACCATACATGTTATCATCTAATAAACATGTAGTTAGCAGAATAGGCTATTCATTTTATTTTATTAAAATGAAAACTATTTTTTTTAAAATGTCATCTCTTTTAAAATTTGATGAAAAATAGTTAATTTTTTTCCTATTGGTTTGGAAATTGTGGTATTTGGAATCAGTTAAATTTTGGAATCGACCCATCACTATTTATAATGTATTATTTTGCAAAAATGAAGAAGTCTATTACTGTTTATACATTTTATGATGCTTGATCAAAGCAACTTGCATAAGTTAAAGTACAAAGCTGTAGATAATAATCCTAACATTAGACTGATGACTATATGAATATTTTATTTGAACATTTTTCTGCACTCAGGTAACATACACAAAAAATATATCTTATGACATTAAAAAATAATAAACTTCTATTTTTACTTTCTTTTTATTTTGACGGTTTCACTAAACTACATATGAATTTTTTTTCTGGTATAGTATAATTAGTCCTAGAACTCTATTGATTTAGTTCAGTTATATTTTGTGTCTTCTCGTATTAAGTACATAAAAATTTCATAGATTAGAATTAAGTTCAACATAAGTTCTAATTACAGACTAAAATCCAGAGAAATGTAGTTAATAGTCTTACTTTTAGGTGCACTAGATTTTACGTATACAAATGCTTTTTGGCACCATGGTTAATCTTGAATTTAGTTAATGACACAATTAATCTAGGTTCTTTTTACAATGTTCCTGAACACTACTTTATTACTTTACGGCTTTTACTATAACTTAAATACAGAACAGTATAGTAATATACATTATTTAGTACCCTAATTGCTTTTCAGTTTCTGTCTTGTCTCCTTTTAAAAATATTTCTACTTATAAAATATGTCCTTTTCTATTTTAAGACTCCTCTCAGATTCAAACAAATTATTTCACTGGTATCTGCATTTGAGAGGTTTATACTATTTGTATACAGCCAGTTAAATTTTTAGTAATACAAGTAATACAAATAAAGTTTATTATAAAGTCAATTCCTACTTGAGTAAACAAAGACAAATTATATTTTAGTTACTTTTTAATAAATAATTACAATTATATAAATAAAGTAACCTAACCTTTGCCTTAAAACGTTTGTTCCACTATATAATGTATAACATAAAATCAGCTGTTTTGTAAAATCATATGTTATCACTTATTTTAAGCCAATTGGGATGAAATAATTATATTGGATACTTTGCCCCTTATGTGAAAAGTTTTTCTCCCATATTAAACTAAAACTAATTCCATATTAAATTTAAATAATGAATTTTTGATTTGAAAAAATCGTATTAATCACTGCAAGTTTCAAAAAATGTACTTGATTTTGAGTGGGTGAATAAAAAGAATTTTGTTAGTGATAGAGAATTTGAACAAGATATATATAGAGTGTGAACTAATAGAAGGAATTGAAAAAGACATTTTGTTAGTGATTTCTAACAAATATATTTTATTTATTACACTTTGACATTACTTGCGATCAGACTTTTTGTTAACTAAAGGTTGTTAAATTGTTAACTTACACTTGGATAAAACGTTTTCGTCTTACAACTTCTTCAGCCTTGTATTTTTGCCTCTAGGATTGCTGCAGTTGTACTTTGGTACCAATTTTTGAAAGTTAGACATGATGTGATCGAAGGGTATGTGTGATCTGTGTCGTATTTGTTCATTTAGAATGTCATAAATGAACAAACATGACACAGATCACACATACTCTTCAATAACATCACATCTAACTTTCGAAAATTGTTACTAAAGAGCACAACTGCAGCAATCCTAGTGGCAAAAATACGAGGCTGAAGAAGTCGTAAGACAAAAACGTTTCCTTTAAGTTTAAGTTAACAATTTAAAAACCTGTAGTCAACAAAAAGTCTGGCCGCAAGTAATATTGAAGTGTAATAAGTAATTAACAACCAGCTCGTCATGAACAGCATCAAGATTTCGATATTAAATGTATTTTGTTATAAATGTAATCTCCTAGACATTATTTCAAGTAAAGAAAAAATGGTAAAAAATTAAATGAATATTTGGAGTTAATTGTAGTGATCTAATAGAGGTGGATAAAATCTACAAATCTATTTCTTCAGTATACATATAAATCACGTTTACTTATTGTACAATTTATAATCTCGTTGCTATCTTTATTAGGGATTTTTCTCATTAAGATAATATTCTTAAGAACTTGTAGTGTGGTTACCAAATCTACATTATAGGATTGTAATAAACTATTTAGTTACATTATGATAGATTAATAACTTTGTTGAGCACAGTGGGCTAATTTTGCTAACTAAATAAATAAAACCCACTAACCACAGTACAAAAATCTTTATTTTACTACAATTACTTTATCTACATTTGATTACATGGTAATCATCTTCAGAAGAGCTTTTTTTAACCCTCATGCAAGCGCGCCTTTTTATCTAACGTTAGTAGGCGCGTTGTTGTATTTTATACAACATCTCGGTTTTCTACATTTTCCTTAACTTTCAATCGAGTTATTAAAAGTTTGGTCTTACCAATGAAAAAATTACTTGTGAGTTGACCCCAGCAATGTTTATCAGAGCAAAAAATAATGCAACTGGCCATCTTCTTGTCCTCCGGGCAACGCTATATGTAGCACAAAGCTGGTCATTACTATCAACTCCACCTTTCGTTCTGTTGTACTGCAATATAATTTCTGGCTTATTTGTTTGTTCGTCAACATCATCTGAGTCATGCATAGTCGAAATCAATATTACAGCTTTATTTATTTATTTATTTATTTTTTTGTATATGAGACCATGGTTCGATCATTCTGGAACCCAAACAAGGAAGTACCTGGCTGATTGGTTTTATTAGGCAAAAATTGTGGTGGAATTTCCGGTTTTTTCTTATGTAGAGTGCCAATCACCTTCCAATTCACTTTCTGAGTTATGATCACTTTTTTCAGCTTCACCGTCGCACAGATCATCATCACTTTCAATAAAATCAGCATTATCAACTTCTTCATCAGAAAGATCCTGTAAAATTTTTGGAATGTCTTCCAAATTCACTTCTAAAAACATGAAAATTTATAAAAATGTTGAACAAAACAAATAATTACATAATTCTTTAAAAAAATGTATATAAAAAACTTACGTTCCATCGTGGAGAAAAAAAAACTGCACCGAAAAAATAAAAACGTCAGAACAACAATATTTTGTACAATATTTTGTACAACAGTGATGACTGACCAGAACTAATCGCACACTGAGGCTATGTTGATAGAATAAAGACAGCGATGACAACTGAAAAGAGTAGGGGGGGGGGTCCAATAGACGAATAGAACGGCGATTTGAACAAATAACTACCAACAGGTTTCAACAAGAATCAAAATATTAAAACTGTTGTACTTTTTACAACAGCGCGCGTCCTTGAGGATTAAAACCCACTTCATAGTGGGTTATAATGTTATTTCTCAGCATGTCATGCATAGGAATGAAATCATTATAAATGATATTTGGAGATGAACACCAACTGTTATTATTTCAAATTTGATATTTAGGATTCAGGTGTAAATTGTGACCCTTGCGAAGAACCATGTGAATTTACAAGACCAACTGGCTGTACTCATGCCTGCCCTAAGCCATGCCACAAGGGTGACTGCCCACCTTGCTCTGCAATGATACGTCTACGTTGTCATTGCTCTCTCAACCAATTGCACCGGCGGTGTGGTGAGTGGACAAGCGCTGATGATGAAGGGAAACTGAAACTGCAAACATGTGGGAATCAGTGTCCTAAAAATGTAAGTTCCTAGATTATTTTCTATTTCATATACCCATTGTTAAACATTTTGGGTACATTAGAAATCAATTTCTGGTTTCATTGAACTTTTAAATAGTTTTTCAGTATAAAATTTCTGTTTTATTTGAAATAGTGTAAGAGCATTTTAAAAAAGAGATAATGATGGGAATGTTTTAATTCACAACAATAACATGTTGAAAAGTTATTAATTTTTTTACCTTGTAAGCTATTAATTTCTATGACTGCCTAACTAAACTACTGCTAATTAATAGTAACAGTCTAAAACTTATTACTTGTTTACTTATTAATCACTTAAACAATGCAGAAGACATTGATGAAGATCGGCATATAGCGATCGAAAACGTTCTGTCTCAATAAGTTTTAACAAATTTACTAAATTCAAAGTTTGGATAGTCATAAACTATTGTTTAAGTGATTAATAAGATTCAACCGAACGTAATGGACTATAAAATTCAAGAATTGTTTATTTAGTTAGAGTTATAGGCGTTTTTAATTATTAATTATTAGTCAGCCACAATAATAAATAATACTATCCATTTATGCATGTGGACTTAACTTTCCAGTATCCATGTGGACATCGTTGCAGCCATGATTGTCATCCTGGTGATTGTCCTGATGAAAAACTTTGCCGTCGTAAAGTTAAAGTTACTTGTAATTGTAAGCGTATAAAGAAAGACTTTCAGTGCATAGTTGTACGTTCCGGTGAAGCAAACATTCCATGTGATCAAGTTTGCTCTGAAAAGCAAGAAGAAGAAAAAAAGGTATTAAGTCTTAGAAGAATCTTTTTATTAACAATTGGGAATAATTTTTCTGTAAATTAGTAATGGTTAGTGTATGAAAATATCGAGAAATAAAACTAAAACATTTGAATTATTAAATAATTCTTTATATTAAAATAAGAATCAAACGTTTTTTAAAACAAGCAAAAGTAAACGTTTAAATTAGTAATTATTTAAAATTAGCATAAAAATTGTTTTGTGTATATTTTGGAACATCTTTACGTTATTTTTTAATGTGTAGTCCATTTTATATTTTGTAACAATTCTTTATTTTTTTTACTACAATTTTGATATTTTTTACTTTTCCGCTAGGATTTATATTTTTATTTAAAGTATCATAATTACCTGCATTCCCAGCAATGTCACACTACTCGTTGACGCATTTCGGAAGAGTCCCATCAGCCAGAACTTATTATGTTCTCCTTTTTGAAGTTCATAAAAAGTTCTGACTGATGGAGGTCCTCCGAAACAGGACAGTGAGTAGTGCAATAATGCTGGGAATGGCAGGTAGTTATGATACTCTAAATAAGTTTTGTACTACAGTTTTAAGAATATTTTCTAATTGTTGATAAATTCCCAAATGATTGCTATTAAACAATAATAACAAGACTTAATTGAGCATATATAGCATTAAAAATATATTTTTTTTTGTTTTTAAAGTTTAATATTTTAAAATACTGATATTCTTGAATATTTCTAAATTAACACGTTCACTGGTGAGTATTAAATTAAAACATTCCTTCATTGAATCAGATTCACCTACATACAGGGTGCGGTAGATAAGTAATGAGACTCAATCTAGAAAAACAAATTTATTGATCCGATTTTTACAAAACGTTAATATTCTTCGAAGTAGTCGCCTTGGGCGTTGACACATCGTTGCTAGCGCGTTTTCCAAACTTCATAGGCCCCACTGTAGTCTGCTGGAGTTATCCCTGTTAGTGCCTTCGTGACAGCACGTTGGATGTCCGGAATATCGTCAAAACGATGACCCTTCAGGCATCTTTTTACCTTCGAGAATAGGAAGAAATCAGGAGGACTCATGTCAGGGCTGTACGGTGGCTGTGGCAGCACTTCAACTCCAATTCGGGTCAAATAGGAGGTTACGAGGAATGCTGTGTGCTCTGGAGCGTTGTCGTGGTGGAGATGCCAGCGTTGAGCAATGTCCTGTCGCTTCTGTTTGACAGCTTTGTGCAATCGCTGAAGGACTTCATTATACAATTTGGCATTAACATTCGGGACTTTGACATTCTTAATTTCTTCGGCCGCGGGGATGCCGATGTGTGCCACTCCGAGCTCTGGGCTTTCATCTCCGGGTCGTACTGAAATGTCCACGATTTGTCGCCTGTTAATACGTTGTCTAAAAAGTCTGGATTTTTTTCCAATTCATTCAACATCTCACGGCAAACGTTCATTCATCGTTGCTTCTGTTCAGCGGTGAGCACTCAGGGAACAAATTTTTCGCAAACTTTCCTCATCATCGAATCTTCTGTAACAATTTGGTAGATTGTAAATTTATTCACGGAGACCTCATCGGCGATCATTTTGAGACTTAAATGACAGTCGGAGTCCAGGACTTCTTTAACTTTGGCCACCGTTTCATCTCATTACGGCCAGTCTCATTACTTTTCTACTGCACCTTGTAAACAGTTGTGCCCACAATATCATCACAAAGGTGCAAATGTTGAATGATGTATAAGAGGGTGCTCAGCTCCTACCGTTATCTATTAAAGACATGATGTCATCTCACCAACAGTGAATGTGTTAATAAGTACAGAATTATAAGATTACTTTACCTAAACTTGCAACTTTTGTTTATCGTAACAAGTTTAAAAAATATGTTTTTTTCAATTTGTTAGAAAAGAGAAGAAGAAGAAAGGAATAGAAAAATAAAGGAAGAACTACGTAACAAAGAAGAACTTGAAATATATGAGAAAAAATTACAAGGACGTAAAAAGCACCGAGATCGAAGAGCAGTAGAGAATGTTGTCAAACAGTCATTCGTTTCTCGTTACTGGATTCCAATCTCATGTGTTTCTGTAGTTATTGTTTCTGTAGTTTTAATATTATTACTAAAATAATATGATTCAAATTACTTTTTTACTGATAACATTAGTATTTCTTGAAAATTTGCTTCGATAAATTATTTTTTAAATGATATTTGGTAATATAAAAACTGAAATCTTATTTTACTAGGAGAAGAGTTATTTTTTAAAAAGTTGTAATGTTGAATCAGGATATTGTTTTTAGTTTTTTGTATAAAACAAATGTTTTGTTGTTTATAGGTTTACCCAGTTTATTTCCTTTACAATTTTTGAAAGTGACACAAAATTTGAAACCATGCTTGCTCAAAGATTAAGAAAAGTGTTTTTTTAGATGTATTAAGAAGTATGTTATTGATATTTACTTCTAGGATAAAAACCTTTTATTGTATATAATTTTTTTATTGCATGTGGTTTCAATACAAGCACAAAGTAAGTTAAAATTTTTGGGGTAAATAGATTGGTATTTAGAGCAGATTACTTTTAAAAAAAATATTTTGAACATTTAGTTTTATTGAAGGTTGATATAATATATAAAATATATCATTGATTGTATGTGTTTTTGTACTGCCTGTTACACCAGACTGTTGTAATATTTTGTCCTTTATACAAAGAACCAGTCTTAATTGTCATTTATAGGTGATCAACCCTTATCCAATTGAACATTCAATTTATTGTATAATTGTTACAACCCCTTATTATTACGCTGAATAAAATACTCATAGCTGCAAAAAAGTGATTTGGAAAAGTATATTATTCCAGTACTGTCTGCACTGTTAAAATTAGTTTTGTTCTTCTACTGAAGAATTTTAAAAGTGTGTGTGTGTTTAGATATTGTACATATGTATTGTGTTTTCTTAATCTGTAGTGATTGTTTGGTTCTACAAATTAATGTATATAGAACAAGCATTGTTTCTGTTGTACAATCCAGTGATCTGTGCCTGGATTTACTTTATAAACAAGTTTCATTTTAAATTGCATTTTAATAAATTACTTTTCAGTTTGATTATATATGATTCAAAACTTAATCTGTAAACTTTGTCAAATAGAAAACAATGTAAACTATTGACAAAAATTTAAATCATGAACAGTTTTCCCAAAGGTGATGAATTTTCCCTAGCAAAATGTTTTGATATTAGATAAGTAACATATCAGCTATAAAACGTAAGGAAAAGAAAATTATGGCTTATATATCAAAGCTTGATTCTATCGATCATAATAAATTATAAAACATGAAAATAGCTAAGGAATAGGTTCTAGAAGATGCAATTTTTCTTTGATTTACACATAGATGAGATTTAAGGAAACCTTTTTTATATACATTTCTGTGTGAAAAAGCCCTTGAAATGAATGCAAAAATAAATTGTCAAGATTTCAAGACTAGTACAGGTTTCACTTGAAATTTTCAAATCCTGCTATGTCTTGAAAGAATTTAAAATTAAAGGAGAAATACTTGCCATGAATTTTTTGTTCAAAAGTTTTTTTATTTAACCCTCATGCACGTGCGCCTTTTTATCTAACGTACGTATGCGCGTTGTTGTATTTTATACAACATCTCGGTTTTCTACATTTTCCTTAACTTTCAATCGAGTTATTAAAAGTTTGGTCTTACCAATGAAAAAATTACTTGTGAGTTGACCCCAGCAATGTTTATCAGAGCAAAAAATAATGCAACTGGCCATCTTCTTGTCCTCCGGACAACGCTATATGTAGCACAAAGCTGGTCATTACTATCAACTCCAACTTTTCTTTCTGTTGTACTGCAATATAATTTCTGGCTTATTTGTTTGTTCGTCAACATCATCTGAGTCGTGCATAGTCGAAATCAATATTACAGCTTTATTATTATTTTTTTTTTTTTGTCGTATATGAGACCATGGTTCGATCATTCTGGAACCCAAACAAGGAAGTACCTGGCTGATTGGTTTTATTAGGCAGAAATTCTGGTGGAATTACCTGTTTGTTCTTACGTAGAGTGCCAATCACCTTCCAATTCAGAGTTATGATCACTTTTTTCAGCTTCACCGTCGCTCAGATCATCGTCACTTTCAATAAAATCAGCATTATCAATTTCTTCATCAGAAAGATCCTGTAAAATTTTTGGAATGTTTTCCAAATTCACTTCTAAAAACATGAAAATTTATAAAAATGTTGAACAAAACAAATAATTACATAATTCTTTAAAAAAATGTATATAAAAAACTTACGTTCCATCGTAGAGAAAAAAAAACTGCACCGAAAAAATAAAAACGTCAGAAGGCGCCTTGTTGTATTTTGTACAACAGTGATGACTGACCAGAACTAATCGCACACTGAGGCTATGTTGATAGAATAAAGACATTGATGACAACTGATAAGAGTAGTGGGGGGACTAGTAGAAGAATAGAACGGCGATTTGAACAAATAACTACCAACAGGTTTCAACAAGAATCAAAATATTAAAACTGTTGTACTTTTTACAACAGCGCACGTCCTTGAGGGTTAATACAGAAAGAATACTCAATGGAATACTTTTACAATGCCGATGAACTGGCCTGTTCTGGAGGTAATTACCGAATTACTCTTTGGTAACCAAGAGAGAAGCTGCAGTTCTCAGACTTAAACGCAGTATGAAAAGGGTTTTAGTTTGCACAAATGCTAGTGAAATTTGGTACTTGTCCTCCTTTTTAAAAAAAAACAGGTTTTTTTTAAAAATATGTCTTATGCTGTGATAAGGTAATACAGCCTTAAAAATGCATGAATTAACAGTAATATATTTTACAAGGATTATGCTTAAAATATTTTTCAAGGTAAAAAACATCAAGACAGAAGACTGATGAAGATCAGCACATAGCACCCGAAAACTTTCTGTCTGTAAGTTTTAACAAATTTACAAAATTTAAAGTTCGGATAGTAATAAAATATTGTTTAAATGATTAATAAAAAACATTGTCAAAGTTACAAAAGAATTGGCAAGGTGAGCTTCTCCTTAACAATGAGTCTTGTCATCCTTCATGTGCACTTTTGAATGTACCTCATGGAGAGTTTAGAGTGGGCTACCTGGTGCCTATGGATGAGTTTGTTATAGAAACTCACCAACAGTAATATAGCCAAGAATATTTAAAAAACTAACACAATAAAGCATTTACTGTAGCCAAAACACCTATAGTGGTATGAAAAAACAGATATTGTGGAAAACAGATGATTTTATACGGATAAGAGATATGACATTCTTTAAAAAAAGGTCACTCTCTGTTCAAAAAATTACTGATGTTATTTATGAACTATTTATTGCATACCATGCCGTTTTTAAATTAAACATTTAGTTTCACATCAGGTCTTTAAAAGTGTAAAACAGAGAATTAGTGAAAGTTTATTTTGTACAATACTGTATAAATGTATTTCAAAAAGTGTGAAATAAAACATTTTAATGCAATATATACACTGTTGTTTAAAGGAATAAAATGCTGCAATAAAGGACTGTGACAATTTAAGATGATTTAACAAAACGTAAAGTTATATAGATATCTATCCTGTATTTTATAATATATTAGTTTAGCAAAAATACATTTTTAAATAAGAAATATGACCACCATTTTTGTTTTTGTTCAAGAAGTTTGCTAATAAGAACAAATTAGCGATTGAAACTGTACTTGGGGCCAATCAGTTATCCATGCTCCACTGCATTTAACAAGAAAACAGTCACCCTAAGTTTATATACACACACACACATATTCCTCTTAACTTACCAACTGGTCTTCGGATATAGGCCTATCATTTAACACCGGATGTTCACCATATAAATGACCTGAGAGCCCCTGTGCTCCATGTAAGTTATGACATTACATTAACAAGATTATAACCTTATCTATCATTTTTAATTTTAGTGGATGGTAGTCAAATTTATTAGACATGGTTACTGTACTAGTTTTTATTAAATTTGCAAAACTAAAGCATGGGTACTCTGTTTAGGCAAGTCTAGTGGATCACTTTTAGGTGGCATTTGACTCATTTAATTGTTTAATGAGCAATTCCTGGTAGAGCAGAGTATGTGTTTGTGTTGTGGAAGGTAGAGTAGAAGAGCAAGTTTCATATTTCTAGGAATCAACTCATTGCGAATTGCTACCTCAACTTTTGTGTCACCAATTATTTGCAGCAGATGGTGTAATGTCGAGACATAAGCGTAATTGATATTGAGTGGTTGAGTGTTAGTGTGATTGATCCTTATATGTGTTTCATTTCCGTGCTTCAGATAAGCCCCCTGCAAGACATTTCTCATGATTGGCGACTGTTTTTGACTCTAGAAACTGTCATAATAAAAAAAAATATCTATACCTATCCCCAGAATGGTAGAATAAATAAGGTATGATTTTTATTACAATCCAAATAGTTTCTTCAAACCAACTTATCAGCTGCTATTTAGGTTAAGCTGTTGTTCTATTCATTGTCATATGTCATAATTATCTGATATGCTACTCGATAGTATGCAGTGAAATTAGTAATGTCAATTATGACAATGACGGGCCTTTGAGATTGTGTCTATGTAGTCTTATGTAATTAGTGTAATATTTTTTTTAGGTTATTTTAGTTCATTACAGTTGGTACAGTGAACAATTGGTTCCTTGAGTAGAAGAAAGAGCCTATAATCAACCCCTATGCATGAAACCATAAGTAATATATTTTTTAAATTTATTTATTTATTTTACATAATTATAATTGTTAATAATTTAAATATGAATATTCCAAATTTTTATTATTATTTTTAATGAATAGTTATTTCATGTAGGCTCTACAATAATTACTACAAATAATTTATTAAATGTATACTTAATTTTTTAAACTATGATAACATTGTTATCTAACTAATAATTATCTCATTCAAATAAGTAAATAATACTGGTTAAACTAATTTTACGCTACTTAACTAAGTGAATACGTAATTGCTTACTTGCTGACGTGTTTCGAAACGATCGTTCGTTGTTAGATTTTCGTTGATTAGATGTATTAGATATGGTCATACATATTACATCTAATCACCCCACACAACACAAACACTCTGCTTTTAATCATATGTTACACTGTCTAATAAACATACCAATGCTACAGAAAGACTACGACGAAGAACTTAATACCATAAAATACATCGCCCAACAAAACGGCTACCAAGACACACTCATAGACAACATTCTCAGGAAAATAAAACATTAACACAATCAAACAGCCACACAAACAAACCACACAAAAAATAATAAATACATATCCCTCACCTACCACAATAAAAACACACAAAATAGCCTCTACCTTCAAAAAACTCCATTTCCAAATATCCTACAAAACAATAAACACGTTAATAAAACATATACAACCTTTTCGTATGCAAGCAATTACGTATTCACAGTTAAGTAGTGTAAAATTAGTTTAATCAGTGATTTCAAGATGATTACATCAAAAAACTTATTAATAACTTTTAATGCATTATAATATTAATATTAATAATAATAATTTAAAAATTATTAAAGATTGTGTTCAACGTAATCATTTGCTTTGACCACCAAGTTTGAAATTAATTTTTACCCTTTGAGTCGCTCGGAACATAAATAATTTAATTCCCAATGGGTTAAGGTACTCTGGAGTTCCACAGTTGCTTTGTTGGAGTCGCTTTAAATTCCATGGGTTCATATTTTTCGAATATTTCAAGAGATTTTGTAAGATACTAAATATTAAACTCTCACAGATATATAAAAAAAATACAGACAGAGAAAACTAATGCATTTCTAGAACATAATGTGCAATTTCATGAAATTTCTAAAATAACCATACAGATAACAAGGTTGGTAGACCCTATGTGAAGGTTAAACCTAAAATCTTTCATGTAGATGAAGTTAAAAGTAATTTTGGGCTAAATTACATTAGAATTGTCAATGTAATTAACTCCACTGGCAATGTGCCTGCCTAGTATATTGTAGGACTAAGCTATAATATCTCCTCTAATGATCAATATAGACAGTGAGATTCAACTTTTAGTTTTTCTGTTGTACATCTTGAGGTTTTTGTATAAATTACACTTTTTTTACTAACTTGGCAAAAAAACCACTACTTATTCATTTATTCAAAGGATGCTTTTCACGGTAGGTCAGCGCATGAACAATAACACACCAAAGACTCACACCAACACAACACACCTGAGCAACAGTCTTGTCAGCAGTTACAGCATTGAATAATGCACAAGTTAATACAACAAAGTGTAATAGTGAGATTCAGTTTTCCATAACTTAATTTTTTTAAATCTCATTTGATTCAAAACAAGGTTTATAACATTCTTTTGACATTTGCACCAGCTAAAACTAGAAGTTTTATGTCATTATTGTAAAGCTTCACTACTTTTGACAGCTGCTTCGGGGGAATTTTGAACTTATGTATCCTACTGAAGTCTGAAAATATCAGAGTTATGGATAATATGAGCATGGTATAAACTGACAGCTACACTGCCTTTTTTATGGTACAAAATCTATACAGAGCACAGTAGCGTAATTATAATAATTAAACAACAAGTACCCTTGCTAAAAATATTTAAACACCTTTGATGTACATTTTTCTAACACTGTTAGCCTCATCAGAAGGTCATGATGCTAACAGTGTTAGTGAAATGTACAAAATATTTCTAGCAAGGGTAATTGTTTAATTATTGCCTTTATGGTGTCTGTACATAAGCGTTTTACATGATTTCTTTAAACCCAATAGACATTTTCATCACACATCTTGCTGTGACTGTGTTATCCGGTGAATTCATACATTTGTTACACTGTTATTACGATTGTAAAACATTTGAATCAAACCCCGTGTTAGACTCAAATGAATGCTTCCAAATTTATTATCCCAAAAACATTTTGAATCTCTTAAAGCTATAAAAGTATATATAAATCACTGGAAAAATATTTTGTTAATCTTTGCATGTAAAGGTTTAAAATTAATATAGGTTTAAAGAAGTTTACCACTAGTTCTTGAGATGACTCAAAGTTGCCTTGGAATGCCAGATGAGTCTATAAATCTTGTTTCTGCAATCTTCAGTAAATCATTGACAGTTTGAAATAGCTTCACCAATTTCTAAGAAAATGTTTTGGCTTCTCCATAAGTGTTTAAGCATTTCTTCTTAAAAATGCTTCCATCATTAGTACTTGTGTTTTAAAGTAACTTGCTAAACCTATCAATACCATCAAGAGAACTGATTTAAAAACTATTTTTAATGAGAAAAGAAACAAATGTGGACATTTTTTACAGCAAGCGGTAATACTCAATTATAAATGAAGTAAATATATAAGTAATGAAATTAAAGAGGAAGTATGTAGAAAAAGACAGGACCGAAGAACTTTACATTAAAAATCTTTTAAACAGGCTAGCAGAGATTAAAAGTAACCTATGCATGTTATGAATATGAATTTTGAATGTTTCATAGTGGAACTGAGACATGATCCAATGGTAAGTAAATTTACTAATAATTAATTCCTTTTGAGAATCTACAAGATTTAAGCTTCTTATGACATACAATACTATTGCAATGGCAAGTAGTTAGTCTGTAATGACATGTATAGCATGAACCGGTTGTGCAGTAGCTACAGCAGACTGCACTACATCTGGATTTGGTTGTAAGTTTATATAACATTACTATATATCTATATTAAAATATACCTAAGAAATATCCAGACAGGGTAGATTTGGTAATAATTTTGTTAAATATTGAAACTTATTGCCGATGCAGAAAATTACAACCAAATCTAACCTGACTGGATACTTTATAGATATATTTTAATTTACGTATATAGTAATGTTATATGAAATTACAACAAAATCTATTCTGAGTGGATAATTAACAGGTTTATAGTAATTTGGTATAAAATTATAACCAAAAGTGAAATAAATAATATTCGAGCTGGCTTGTGAGTGCAAGTTATAATTAAAGAATAAAAATATGGTACAACTCACAAATATACAATTTTTTATTTCATACGCGCTTCAACGACTAATTTGTCGTCATCCTCAGTGTATATACACAAATAAAATTAACTAAAAAAATATATATGTTTTTATATATTTTTTAGTTAATTTCATTTGAGTATCTTCAATGAGGATGATGACAAATTAGTCGTTAAAACGCGTATGAAATAAAAAATTGTATATTTGTGAGTTGCACCATATTTTTATTCTTTAATTAAAAGTGAAATATTTTACATTTTAAGTTAAGTATTAAAATAAATTGACTTTGACGTAGTGTAATGAGCTGTAACTTCTGCATGCCTGGTTCACACTGTACATGCCATTACAGACTAATAAAAAAATTAACTTTCTGTATTTTTTCAGAAATGGCTCTGAAATAATTTCTATTATTAATGGCTTGACGTCATTAATAAAAGTGTCAGTACAATGAAATTTGCTTTGCAAGAATTATCTTGTGTTTATACCAGGACTGTATTTTCTCTTTATGCATGATTTACAGTACACGGTAAACAAGCTATACTTGCAAGGCTTATGGATGATATATTGCTACCAATTTTTGTTAGCGTAGAGAGTTGGAATTAAGACACATAAGGAAATGTATACTGGGAAATGATGCGTCAGAATGAGCAAAAAGTTCATACATGCCAATTTCACCAAAATGTTTCAATTAGGCTATACTCAAAAAAAAAAAAAAATTGTGCTATTGTAGTGATATGACAAAAAGTATTTGGTTATGACGTTATGTCATAGGCTATGTGGGAAAGTACATAATATAAGAATAAAAAGCAGGAGATAGTAAAGGTTATTTAGACTAAGGGTGTATAAAAAAAAAAGCTTATAAGACCATACAAGATTTTCAGAATGTGGTATTGGGGTCAGTTAGTATGGTTATAATTATGCAACTCATTAGATGGTTAGGTAAATAGATCTGTCACAATTTATCGGCTATGGTAAAAACCTATTAAGGGTAAGTTTACCATCAGGTATAAAACACTGATAAGTAAATTTAAAATTTCACTGTGGTAAAATAAATTTCACAAATTTTCATTGCTAATGAAATGTATTTAATATAATTCAAATACATACCGATGCATTACAATAGGATTTATAATATTTTAAGTAATCAATCATTAAATTGGTTGGCCTGAAAGGGTTCAAATACTGGCAAATTTAAAATGATTAGCTAAATTAAAAATTAATTTCTTTTTTTAAACAAATCTAAATTTTAAGGCTGCTTAGTTTAAACAATAGTAATATAAAAGATCTTTAGGTCTTCCATTTGGATAACAAAATACATTATTTCTGCTTATCCATAAAAATAGTAAAACTATTACTAAATTGCCCAATCATAATTTTAATAACTTGAAACATTAAAATTGTATAGAACATGATGGATAAGAAAATCAATGAATTTAACTTGGCAAGTCTAGCTATAGTCACTGGCACCCCCGAAGTTTAAACATAAATGTCTCTTTGAAAGTCATAGACAGTAAAATCCAAAACTATTATTTTTCAACTACAAACTGTCAGTATCAAAGAATGATATTATGATATATTTTAATAAAGTGTGTGGGTGTGTAGGTTACATTCCCTGTAATTTAGAGCAATTCCTAATATAAAATGTGTTCAGCTAAGAGTAAATGTAGTATTTTGGGACTTTTCTTTTGATTGAATATTGTAGTATATTTGGCAGAATTGGTAATATAATATAAAACTCCTACATAGGAGGCTGAATAAGTCATAAGACGAAAACGTTTCCTCCAAGTGTAAGTTAACAATTTAATAACCTTTAGTTAAAAAAAGGTTTGGTTGCAAGTAATATCAAAGTATATAGTATCAAGTGAATAGTAATTAACAACCAGCTCGTCATGAAAAGCAACAAGATTTCAATTCTTGAATTTTGTAGTCCCTTATGTTCGGTGAATCTTATTAATCACTTAAACAATAGTTTATGACTATCTGAACTTTTGGAATAGTTCATCCAAAAGTTCGGATAGTCATAAACTATTGTTTAAGTGATTAATAAGATTTCAATATTTAATATAAAATATTACATTACATATTCATTACAGTTTAGGTTAGTGTATATAACCTATTCATCAAAATATGGTTCTTAAGCTTATACATTAGATTAGACAAGAGATTATAAAAAAAAAACGAGAAAATGGTTTTACCAAAAGTAGTAATTTATTAAAGACAAATGAAGTTTCTAAATTTTGTTCATGTTTGACTTATTGAGGCAAGTGAAATAAGGTATGTAATAGATATATCCAATTAACTAGTTGAAATTTTCATTTAGGAATTTTTTTTGTACAAGAATTTATTTAAAGGATTTAATTATTGATACAAACTACCACAAACAGTTTATAAACTAGTTTGTTTTGATTCTACTTTGAGGGCCATTTTATTGAAGATAAAACAACGTTTCACTTTAATATTTTGTAGTTTTTAGGTTATAACAGCTCTGAGATTTGTAGTGTTGACACATCACACAAATCTAAACTGTTTGCCAATCCTGTTTTTTTTTTTTAATTGAATTTCTACCGCCTTCTGATGTTATGCGCTTGTATTAGTATAGTTGATGCCAAAACGTCACTGAAATTGTAAAACCGAAAGTTTTCTTTTAACATGTTAAATAACAATTTCGTTTAATAATTAAGTTTATTTTATGTTGCTAAATATGTGAATGTATTACTTTCGTAAACACAAGTTATTTGATTAGTATCTGTCTCGACTGGCCTATTGTAGGATCTCTAGGTTTAAATTTAACTCTTAAGTATGCCTATGCGCGGCACGAGCTAGTTCGGGTTAGTCCTACCAAGAACGTGCTCGCGTTAAGGTGACAAGTGCAATAAGTTGATTTTATTAAATTTTATATTTGACTTTATCATAATGGCTTAAAGAATGCTAAAAAAATCGGTGGAATGTCGACATATAGGAACTATGTGAGTTAATAAATATAAATATTGCTTTAACAAAAATTATGATACAATTTCAACATTCTTTAAGAAAGGTCATGAAAAAATATAAATTATAACCTAAAAAATATATAAAAAGTTTTGTTGGTGTTGCAACTTAAACTACATTTTAAATTACAAATAATCTTGTAATTTTTATAGGTAATTTGTATGTTATAAAATAAAAATTTTCAATAATGAATAATATAGCATTAATTATTGTTTTTTGGTCAATGATAGTCCTATTTTAACAATCGGGAAATCGATGCTAGTTAAAATTAGTAATTTTATTGAAATATAGGCTACATTGTTATTTTTATATCAATTAACCTCTATCATCAATAAAAATTAAGTAGAAATTATTTTTCACTGTTTCTTAAAATTAGCATCACTAACTATTCTAATATAAAATAATAGTTAACCTTAAATATTTACAATTATATTTAAGAAAGTAAATTATTTATCTGATGAAAAAAACGTAACAGGAAAAACGTTTAACAGAAATATGTTGTCTTTGTAAGGAAGTCTAATTATATTATTTTATATTTGAAAAATAGTTTTAAAATATAGTTATAGGTCTACATTACTAGGTAACTTTAAGCCAACTGTATTTTGTTGAAAAAATTGGAGGTAAAAAAGGCAGTGTTAGGGCTTACCCCTACATTAAGAAAATGTATTGTAGGGAATATATAAAGTTGAAAATCTACTTTAACCGCCCTCCAAATCATACTCGTAAAAACTTGTTTTAAAATGTTACTTTCGGCAATCTCTAAAAATATTCGATTAAATTCTAATTAAATATTTGATTAAAAATAACACTTTACGCGTTAAACATAAAGATTTATAATAGACCTACGGGTCAATATTTAACAAGTAAATTTCTATAAGTGCTTTAAAATTACGGCATGTACACACTTTGAACTACAATATTAATTTTTTTAAAAAAATTGCTATTTGAAAACCTACATCAACTGGTAGTTCAATAGGGCTATTTTTATAACAACGGGATTTATTGTTAGTAGTAATTTAAGTAATTAATTTTGTGATATAAACAGGAATGAATTTGACTAACGTAAGTAAAATTTGACGGGTACTACTAGAAAACTAAGAATTAGCTCCCTCCGATAGAGAAGTCTATTTCAACTAAATGACCTCTTAGGCAAACTCATTCTCTACCCCTATTTACAGTGCCAAGGTATCAATAGTTGTCGTAGACAGTTCTACATTCAACCCATCATCATTTCTCACCCGCCTCCAGGTTGCGGTGGACATCGGTCTGCGTTCCGCAAGAGAACTGGTCTACTTCAACAAATTGACCTCCTACGCATGCTCCTAATTTTCCTCTATCTATAGTGTCAAGGTATCTTTAGTTTTCGTCTTCAGTTGTACATTTAACTCAATATCATTTTCCATCCGTCTCCGGGTATCGATAGAGACCCGCCTCCACTTCTCAAAAGGACAGGTCTACTTCAACAAAATGACATCCCACGCATACTCTTAAGTTTTCCCTATCCGCAGCGCCAAGGTAACATTAGCTTTCCTCTGCAGTCCTACATTCAACCCATCATAAATTCTGATCCATCTCTAGGTAGAGGTTGACATCCGCCTCAACTCTGAAAGGGAGTAGGCCTACTTTCAACAAAATAACCTCTCACTCATGCCTTAAGTTTCCCTCATCCAGAATAGCAAGTTATCATTAGTTTTCTTCGATAATTCTGCATTCAACCCATCATCATTCTCATCCGTCTCTGGGTAGCGGTAGACATCCGTCTCCATTCCGCAAGGGAGAAGATCTACTTACACAAAATGACCTCCAACGCATACTCTTAAATTTTCCCTATACACAGCGCTAAAGTATCATTAGTTTCCCCGTCACTCATACATTCTACACATCATCAACTCTTATGCGTCTCTGGGTAGCAGTAGACACCCGCCTCCATTCCGCAATAGAGATAGTCTACTTGCACAAAATGACCTCCCACTCGTACTTTTAAGTTTTCTATCCAGAGCGCCAAGGTACCAATAGTTTTCTCCGTCAGACCTACATACAATACATCATCAATTCTCACCCGTCTCTCGGTAGTGGTAGACATCCGCCTCCATCCCGCAAAAGAGAAGGTCTTCTTTAACAAAATTACCTCCTACGCATATTCCTAATTTTTCCCTATCCATAGCGCCAAGATATCATTAGTTTTCCCCTCCAGTCCTACATTCTACCCATCCTCAATTCCCATCAGTCTCTGGGTAGCTTTAGATATCCGCCTTCATTCCGCAAGAGAGAAGGTATACTTATACAAATTAACATCCCACGCTTTCTCTTAAATTTTCCCTATCCACAGTGGCAAGGTATTTGTTTTCCCCGTTAGTCCTACATTCAACCCATCATCAATTCTCATCCGTCTCTGGGTTGCTGTAGACATCCGCCTCCATTCCGCAAGAGAGAAGGTCTACATACACAAAATGACCTTCCACCCATACTCTCAAATTTTCCCTATCCACAGCGCTAAGTTATCATTAGTTTTCCTCGTCAGACCTACATTTAACCTATCATCAATTCTTAGCCGTCTCTGGGTAGCGGTCGACACCCACCTCTACTGCTTAAGGGAGTGGTTCTACTTCAACTAAATGATCTCCCACGCAAATTTATCACCAAGTCTTCTTTTTGTCTCCTACTTGGAGTCCACGTTAGGATTTGTTTAGCAAGCTTTCTCAGGCATATTTTGATCATGATCATACCATCTAAGTTTCAATATCAATCTAAATTGGGTTTCAATATCTTCTACTATTATATGCCTTACTTTATGATTATCTTATTTTTGTATTAGTTTACCTGTCTTGAATTACCTTCATTATTTGATATATTCCAGTATTTGTTCCTATCCTATATTAAGAATTCCTAAAGGAAGAAATGTAATTGCTTTCCTTTCCTGATTGTTTATTTCTTTTATCACCTTTACATTTCCTCCATACCCATATACGTATATGTACAATACCAGTTGTCTCCCTCCGATACAAATAACTTATATTATATGTCTTTCTTATGTTTATTTCCCCTAATAAACATTATTTTTATAAATAGTTCTTAGTATAAATAAACAATTAGAATATTTCTTATTATTTTTTATAATTAATCTCTATTAAAATTTTTTTTATATTAGTTGATTTCATCTTCACGTGAGCTTTAGTTTTTACTAAACTATTAGTATACAATTTTATTCCTAACATAACATTTGGTTCAATTGTTGGTGGAACTCAAGCCTTGTTTGGTTACAAACTATAAAAGAAATTAACAATATTAGCAAATACTTGTTATTATTTGGATCAAACTGCCGTTAGCTGAAATAGCTGTTACTGTAATATTTGTTAACGTTTTCTGTCAAACTGTAAACGGCCAGTCCGGGAGCTTTAATCTTTAACTCGAGAGGTATTGCAAGTGATAAATCCCTTACCAGTTAGTGACTCATAGCCATGTCAAAGAGTTTTATGTGCTACAGCTTAACTTTGTAATCTTCCAAGTTGACTCATAACATTAAGAATAAGCATGTCGAATTATTTGGCAGTTTCATGTCAATTTGTTGTAATTGTTGCTAATTATACTTTAATTTTGATATGAATATAGGCTGAAATACTGAAGTATTTCCAATTAGCTCTACGATACGAGGAGTTAAAACCTTCTATATTTAACAATAATTAAGTCAATGAATAGTTTACGTGGTTTAACTAAGTAATAAACCAAGAATAAAAGCCATACTGAATTACACACGGGCAATATTTCAAAATTTGTGTGTTACAAAGGCCTTATCACTATATTATGTAACATTTATTTGACCCTATGATACGTGACTTCTGGGTGTACAATACATTATAACACTCTTAAGTAGCAATATATTAAGTATTTTTTTTTTTTTTTTTTAATAAAAAACTCGGAGAGACCGTATCGGTGTAGAACACTTAGCTACAGCCTTTGTAGTCTCTTCCCAATCCCTACCACAGGATTAGCTTAGCTTACCTCTTTGCAGAAATCAAATACCTACCTGATGCTAAATCTTCTGACATCCTCTGGTGTACATACCTGCCAGTCAAACCACTTTCTCCTTGCAGCTCCCAAAGCAGGGCACTTCTAGAGCTCGTGGATTGGGCTTTCCTCTTAGTCACACTTCTGAGTGCACAATGCATTATAGCACTCTTAAGTAGCAATATATTAAGTACTTTTTTTTTTAAATAAAATACTTGGAGGGACCTTATCGGTGTAGAACACTTAGCTACAGCCTTTGTAGTCTCTTCCCAATCCCTACCACAGGATTAGCTTAGCGAATACCTACATCGTTGCAGAAATCAAATACCTACCTGATGCTAAATCTTCTGACATCCTCTGGTGTACATACCTGCCAGTCAAACCACTTTCTCCTTGCAGCTCCCAAAGCAGGGCACTTCTAGAGCACGTGGATTGGGCTTTTCTCTTAGTCATACTTCTGAGTGCACAATGCATTATAGCACTCTTAAGTAGCAATATATTAAGTACTTTTTTTTTTAAATAAAATACTTGGAGGGACCTTATCGGTGTAGAACACTTAGCTACAGCCTTTGTAGTCTCTTCCCAATCCCTACCACAGGATTAGCTTAGCGAATACCTACATCGTTGCAGAAATCAAGTACCTACCTGATGCTAAATCTTCTGATATCCTGTGGTGAACATACCTGCCAGTCAAACCACTTTCTCCTTGCGGCTCCCAAAGCAGGGCACTTCTAGAGCACGTGGATTGGGCTTTCCTCTTGGTCATCGTCGCATATCTTGTAAACAGGGGACCTAGATCTTCCAATACTGTATTGGAACCCCCTCAGATTCCCATGGTCTGTAACTAGCTCTACAGTAACTCTGAGTTGAGGTCTACTTAAGGAGAGTAGTTCTTTGGCCCACAAGTCTTCCGAGTATCCCCACAGTACCCTGGATTTGTTGCACCACAAAGTCGCATTCCATTCTTCCCTGCACAAACTGTCTATATGTGCCGTGATCCTCTTGCGCCCCACTGCCCTCAGCAACAGTTCTTGAGTTATGCACCCATGTTTTGCTAAGGTGTCCGCTTTCTCATTCTCTACCCAGCCAAAATGTCCTAAAATCCAGTTTAGATTGAGCGAATTATACTTACTCAGCTCTGTTGAAGAAACTATAGTCCCGTCACCAGCTTAGAGCTGGCTTTGGCCTTACCTAAAGCCATCAGAGCTGCCTGACTGAGCAAATCCAGATGACCTTGCCCCTCTTGCCAGATCCTATTATTTCCTCAGCACATAGTTTGATCGCGAGCACCTCCGCCTGGAAAACAGAGTTGTAGTCTTCCAAGCGTAGAGAGAAACTGTCTTGGTGTCTCAGTCCACTAAAGCCAGCTCCCACTCCTTCCTTCATCTTGGACCCATCCGTGAACAAGATTTTACCATGTTTGGGTCTACTCTCAGCCCTTGCTTCTCTCGCAGGAATATGGATTTTGTAATTCCTTTTTTCTTTAATAAGAGACAGTATCTTATCCTGAGGTTCTATCTAGAGCTCCTTCAGTGAATCACCAAATAGCTGTTTATGTCGATTGCTACTTGCCTTTCACAGCCCAGTACAACTTACTTAACCGGTACGCAGTTTTCATTGAATATTTTTCATTGGTACGCATACCCAAGGATGGAAAACCCAACATAACCCTCATAGCCTTACATGGTGTGTTTTTCCTCGTAGCTGTTATGCCTCTAAGAAAGAGCCTCTGCACGCGGTATAGCACTCTTCTACTTGTTTCTTTCTGTGTCCTGTCCCACCAGAAGATTGAGGCAAAGACTAACCTCGGCACCACGATGGCAGAATAAATTCAGTTCATCTGACGTGGACTCAAACCCCATCCCATGCCTATCGCTCCTCTGCATTGCCAGAACGTAGCTATGGCTTTTTTGCACTTAATCTCCAAGCGCTCAGCTAGAGTAGCTTCCTATCCAGAATAACTCCCAGATATTTAGCGCTCTCAACGGAGCTTATTTTGGTATTACCAATTTCCATCATCTCCAGCGATTTAGTTTTATATCGCCTAGCGAAGACGAGTGTCACAGATTTATCTCCATGAATGCATAGTGCTTTTCCCCTGCACCATGCTTCTATTGCTTTGAGTGCCTCTTGAAACAGGTCTCTGAGAACCTCTTCAAATGGCCCCCCTAACAAGGATAGCTATGTCGTCTGCATACCCTACCACTTTAACACCCATTCCACTGAGCGTTTTTAGTAGACCATCCACGACTAGCCTACACAGCAGAGGGGGTAATACCCTACTCTGCGGACAGCCCTCCGAGACCATCCCATTTATCCTGGACCCCATCCAGGAAGCAGTACTTATACGGTTTTCCAAGGAACATACAATCCAATTTATAATTCCGTCAGAAATCAAGAGATCCTTAGCTGCTCTGTTAATCGCCATCTTAGAGGTACTATTAAAAGCTTACTTACTAGCCAACGCCCACCCTTGGCTGTTGAGCCATTTGGTGACGCGCTGACCAGTATAGTCGAACCAGTGGGTCATCATCATCTTAGGAATGGTCGAGCGCGCTGCACTTCATTAGATGATCCGCATCCATCGTATCGTGTCCACAGAGAGGGCATTCCGGTGTTGGGAGCACACCGATGCGATGTATCTACATCTGGGTGGCCAGGTAGTCATGGCCGGTTTGCATTCTGAACTTGGCAACGCCCACAGCTCGTGGAAGTCTGTGGTCGATGGGCCCTGTGCTGACTAGGTTTTCCCATTTTCTTCCTGCTGATTGCTGTGTGAGGTGCAGTTTGCTGGCCCGGTCGATAGTTGCATTGATGAGGGCTTTCGTGCTTTGCAGCGAAGGCATGCAAATGGGTTGTGCCATGAATGTGCCTTTCTTGGCCAGAAAGTCTGCCATCTCATTTCCATAGATGCCAACATGGCTTGGGATCCATTGTAAAGCTATAAGCCAACCCCCATTCGCCAGGTGTTCCAGGGCTTTTCTTGTCTCCATTGTTCTTTTGCAGTCTGTATCTGTATTGCGCGATAGGTTACGAATAGCCGCTTGTGAATCGACGAAGAAAACTGCCTGTGTAGGGGCTATTTTATTTAGTTCTGCGGCTGCTGCTTGTACTGCTGCTATTTCTCCATCGTAGTTGGTCTGGGGAGTTCCCACTGCTAGGTATCCCTCAAAATTGCGACTTTAGTAGGCAGCTCCGGTATTGAAGATCCATCCGTGTATATATGTAACCATTCTGGTTGTGGGCACTCTTCATTGATTGTATGCAGGGGTGCTTGCCTCAGTTCTACGTCCAGGGATGCTGTTTTCGACTGACTGTGGTTCTTCAATCCCCAATTAGCTTTTGGTAAATTGTGGAAAAACTCGCGGTAATCTGTAAGCAGTGCTGGCTTCTCTAAGGCTATTCCATACTTCAAGGCCATCCTTTCATAGGACGCCATTGGGGTTATTCGACTCTTCAGTCAGGCCGTGGCTTGTCTGTAGCTTGTCCACTGAGTGTGTACTCCTCTGTGTCTCTGCCAGAATTGGAGAGCTATTTTCTCTCTATGGCTTTCCATTGAACTACACTTCGTTTGTGCCTCCATTGCTGTAATGGGTGTGGATTTAGGTGCATCCGTTATGATCCTTAACGCTGTGTTCTGCACGATGTCCAATTTACTGAGGGTGTTACGGTTGTTTGTGATGGTCATTTCACTTTCGTAGTCAAGGACAGGTCTGATATATGACTTATAGGTAGTTATTAGGACATCCTGGCTGGCACCCCATGTCGTAGCTGTCAGTCTTTTTAATATTTTAGTTCTTTTTGTTACTTTTTCTGCGCACTGTTCGACATGAGGACCCCATGTCAGACGTCTATCAAGTACTACACCCAGATATTTGGAGATACTACTTTCTTCCAACGGATCGCTTTTATAATACAAAGAGATGCGGGGTACTTTGGTGGAAAGCGTGAACAGTTGAAAAGTGGTTTTTGTGGAGCTAACCGTCATCGAATTATAACTGGTCCACATTTCCAACTTTCTGAGAGCGTCATTTAATGCTGTTTCAAGCGCTAGGATACTGCTGCTCGTTACCCACATAAGTAAGTCATCCGCATGTAATAGTGCCTTGTTTCCTGTCACAGCGTCAAGTACGTCATCAATCATGATGTTAAACAGCGTGCAGCTAAGCACAGCTCCTTGAGGGAGGCCTTGTTTTTGAATACGAAATCTTGACTTTAGGTTGTTGTATTGCACTCGAAATATTCTTTGTGACAGCGATCCACCTAAAAAGGTTTCCGGATATGCCATTTGTTGCCAATTTGTGTAAAAGCATTGGCTTCCACACGGTATCGTAAGCGGCCTTGAAATCCACTAGTACCGCCAGAGTAGACATCCTTTTGTGGTATCCATCTTTGACGTGTTGTGTAAAATTCATTACATGATCCATAGTACTACGGTGTCTTTGAAACCCGGCTTGAGCATCGTCTAGCATACCTTTTTGTTCGATGTACTGATAAAGTTGGTGGACCACCATCTTTTCTGCCACTTTACAGCTGGCACTGGTTAGGGATATAGGCCTGTAACTTTCGGATTGATCAGGGGGTTTATCCTTTTTCAGGACAGGTAATATTTTGCTTTTCTCCATTGCTGAGGTACATAATGTTTCCAGGTCAGGTTTACCAAGGCTAGAAAGGTTTTCTTGGCTTCGTCTCCCAAGCTGACAATGAATTCCGGATATATCTCATCAATACCTGCAGCTTTTTAAAGTTTAGTTTGTGCTAAAGCCAATTCCAGTTCCGTGATTGTAAAAGGTGATGTGAAGAGTTCGTGTGTCTTCTCTTCGAGGCAAGATGGTATTGGCGTTTTACGCAGGGTCTTAGTGACGGTTGTACCCACACTTGTGCAAGTGATTTTGGCGTAATGCTTACTTAGTGCATCTGCAGCTTCGTATGGGTCTGCGAAGGATTTACCTGAGGTCTGTATAGGCTGTGGAATTTTTTTGAGGGGATGGTTATTTAGCCGAGATATATAGCGATGGGCTTTGGTGCCATCCTTCCGGTAGTCCAAATTAGCAATAAAAGATTTGAAGGCCAATCGTTTGGATGCCTTTACTTCGTGGTGTAATTCAGCTCGGTGTTTTCTAAGGAATCTCAAATCTTGTTGGGTTTTTGCTCTTTCGGATATTTTACGTGATCGATTGCGTTTTTTCTTTAGCGAGATTAGCGTTGCATTCCAGTAAGGTCTAAACTTGTTTACTTGCCCTCTGGGTACACATTTAAGAGCGCATTCGATAGTTATTTGATTAATAAGGCGGGTAGCTTTCTCGGGTATTTCTGGAAGCACTAAATTACCGAGAGCCTCATCTGTAACCCTTCGATATTTGCTCCAGTCTGCTTTCTTAAAATTCCATCTGGGAGTTCGAGTAATTATGTATTCGCTTTTATTTGTCTCTATGGTTATGAATATAGCTCTGTGGCCACAACCGCCTGCATCCTCCAATAGTTTTGCATTGGTTCTGTCAGCAATATTTAGATGGGATATTACTAAGTCCGGTCTTGATAAATTTCCAGTATATGATAAGAATGTTGGAGGGGTATCTATGATTTGGAGTTGATTATTATCGATTAATTCTTGGGTTATCTTTCCAGTCGGTGATAAATGCGTGTAGCCCCATCTCGGTGACGGACTGTTAAAATCTCCAATAATTATGCTATTAGGTTGGATGGTTCTCTCTATATTAAAATGTTGTTTGTTTTTCCATGTTTCAATCAAAACAGCTTCCAGTTTATCTTTATCATCCATCTCATGTATGATCTTAAAATTTGCCGTGAGACCCCTATATAGATACCAGATGCTATTTGTCGTGATCTTTTTAAAACAGTGACTGCGTAGCGGGAAAAGCAGGAGTTTCTGTAGCTGCTCCTGCTTCAACTATAAATTAAACTTCCACGTCGGCATGGTAGACGTTTCGTTTGAATTGTACGAACTTAACATGGTTAAGGCCTCCTGCATTCTAGAAGATGATGCGAAGGCTAGTGTCGGAGCCCTGAAAAGGGCCATTTTGGGTAAGGTTCATAGTCATTCTGATCAGCGTGTTTAGAGGCAAACCTTTGATTGATCGTTTAGATTACGCAGGGGGCACCACGAGCAGGCGATCAACATCACCCCTGGTACTATTAAAAGCCCCTTCCACATCAAGAAAAACCCCAATAGATATCCCATCGTTGTTGATCTGACCCTCAATAAAGTCCACAACCGATAACAGCGCCGTCTCCACTGACCTACCAGTTCGGTAGGCTTGTTGGTTCTGATGAAGCGGATACTGCCTCAGAGGCCCCCCATTCAAAAAATGGTCCGCCAGCCTTTCCAGTGTCTTTAACAAGAAAGATGTAAGGTTAATAGGTCTGAAGTCCTTTACCTCTGTATAACCTTTCCTCCCCGGTTTAGGGATAAAGATAACATTCGTTTTGAGCCACTACCCGGGTGTGTAACCCAGGGCAACACAACCCCTGAGTAATCCCGTCAGTGGCCATATAATTTCCTCCAAACAATTGTGAAGTAATATTATCCAATCCAGGTGCTTTAAAAGATCAAAAGACAATATCGCCTCTCTCGCCTTTTGCGCCGAGATCACTTGCCCAGCTATATTCCAGTCCGCCCTTAGCCCCGTATGGTGGAGATTTTGAGCACCATCCCCTACCGTTCTAATATTGGAAAAACTGTTCCTCATCAGCAAACGCAGGGTTTCCTCATGGGTGTCAGTAAAGCTAACATCAGCCTTCTTGACAAACTTAAACTCTCCCTTCGGTCCATCTGCTAACATCTTAAAAAGTCTAGCAGTGTCACTCAGTATGCTGGTCTCTGAACACCACTTTTTCCAAGAAGCACGTTTAACCTTCTTTATGAGATTTTTATAGAGACACTAGATCCTTTATACGGTTCCTGACTAGCCACGGTTCTTGCACCAGCGCAAGCGCTGGTAATGTGTGCCACACATTTCAGCACCTGGTTAGGAACACTGAGGCGCTTTTACTATGGTGCAAGTAATTTTGAAGGATCATTGCTTGAGGATCAGACATATCTAACTGACGGTACCACTTCTCTCAGCCATTTTGCCGATTCCTCCTCAGCACAAATAAATAACTAGCAATACATAAAGTAATAATTACCATAATCTGGCAGCGCCCTTATGTGCTATTGCAACACGTTACTTCTGTGTGCCCATTACATTATACTAATATTAACGAGCAATATATAAAGTAATAATTACCATAATCTTGCGAGGCTCTAATGTACCACTGCAATACGTTACTTCTGTGTGCCCATTACATTATACTAATATTAACTAGCAATACATAAAGTAATAATTACCACAATCTGGCGGGGCTCTTATGTGCCACTGCAATATGTTACTTCTGTGTGCACATTACATTATACTAATCGTAACTAGCAATACATGAAGTAATAATTACCACAATCTGGCGGGGCTCTTATGTGCCACTACAATATGTTACTTCTGTGTGCCCATTACATTATACTAATCGTAACTAGCAATACATAAAGTAATAATAACCATAATCTGGCTGGGCTCTTATGTACCACTGCAATACGTTACTTCTGTGTGCCCATTACATTATACTAATCGTAACTAGCAATATATAGAGTAATTATTACCAAATTCTGGCTGGGCTCTTATGTGCCACTGTAATACGTTACGTCCGTGTGGCCATTACATTATCGCACTCTTAACTAGCAATACATAAAGTAATTATTACCATAATCTGGCAGGGCTCTTATTTGTCACTGCAATACTTTACTTCTGTGTGCCCATTACATTATCGCACTCTTAACTAGCAATACATAAAGTAATAATTACCATAATCTGGCAGGGCTCTTATGTGCCACTGCAATACCTTACTTCTGTGAGCACATTACATTATACTAATCGTAACTAGCAATACATAAAATAATAATTACCATAATCTGGCAGGGCTCTTATGTGCCACTGCAATACCTTACTTCTGTGAGCACATTACATTATACTAATCGTAACTAGCAATACATAAAGTAATTATTACCATAATCTGGCAAAGCTCTTATGTGCCACTGCAATACGTTACTTCTGTGAGCCCATTATGTTATACTAATCTTAGGTAGCAATACATAAAGAAATAATTACCATAATATGACAGGCTCTTATGTGCCACTGCAATACCTTACTTCTGTGTGCACATTATGTTATACTAATCTTAAGTAGCAATACATAAAGAAATAATTACCATAATCTGACGGGGCTCTTATGTGCCACTGCAATACCTTACTTCTGTGTGCACATTACGTTACACTAATATTAACTAGCAATACATAAAGTAATAATTACCATAATCTGACGGGGCTCTTATGTGCCACTAACAATACCTTACTTCTGTGTGCACATTACGTTATACTAATATTAACTAGCAATACATAAAGTAATAATTACCATAATCTGACGGGGCTCTTATGTGCCACTAACAATACCTTACTTCTGTGTGCACATTACGTTATACTAATATTAACTAGCAATACATAAAGTAATAATTACCATAATCTGACGGGGCTCTTATTTGCCACTAACAATACCTTACTTCTGTGTGCACATTACGTTATACTAATATTAACTAGCAATACATAAAGTAATAATTACCATAATCTGACGGGGCTCTTATGTGCCACTAGCAATACCTTACTTCTATGTGCACATTACGTTATACTAATATTAACTAGCAATACATAAAGTAATAATTACCATAATCTGACGGGGCTCTTATGTGCCACTAGCAATACCTTACTTCTGTGTGCACATTACGTTATACTAATATTTACTAGCAATACATAAAGAAATAATTACCATAATATGACGGGCCTCTTATGTGCCACTGCAATACCTTACTTCTGTGTGCACATTACGTTATACTAATATTAACTAGCAATACATAAAGAAATAATTACCATAATCTGGCGGGGCTCTTATGTGCCACTTGCAATACGGTACTTCTGTTAGCCCATTACATTATACTAATCCTAACTAGCAATACATAAAGTAATAATTACCATAATCTGACGGGGCTCTTATGTGCCACTAGCAATACCTTACTTCTATGTGCACATTACGTTATACTAATATTAACTAGCAATACATAAAGTAATAATTACCATAATCTGACGGGGCTCTTATGTGCCACTAGCAATACCTTACTTCTGTGTGCACATTACGTTATACTAATATTTACTAGCAATACATAAAGAAATAATTACCATAATATGACGGGGATCTTATGTGGCACTGCAATACCTTACTTCTGTGTGCACATTACGCTATACTAATATTAACTAGCAATACATAAAGTAATAATTACCATAATCTGACGGGGCTCTTATGTGCCACTGCAATACCTTACTTCTGTGTGCCCATTACATTATACTAATATTAACTAGCAATACATAAAGTAATAATTACCATAATCTTGCGAGGCTCTAATGTACCACTGCAATACGTTACTTCTGTGTGCCCATTACATTATACTAATATTAACTAGCAATACATAAAGTAATTATTACCAAATTCTGGCTGGGCTCTTATGTGCCACTGTAATACGTTACGTCCCTGTGGCCATTACATTATCGCACTCTTAACTAGCAATACATAAAGTAATAATTACCATAATCTGGCAGGGCTCTTATGTGCCACTGCATTACCTTACTTCTGTGAGCACATTACATTATACTAATCGTAACTAGCAATACATAAAGAAATTATTACCATAATCTGGCAAAGCTCTTATGTGCCACTGCAATACGTTACTTCTGTGAGCCCATTACGTTATACTAATCTTAAGTAGCAATACATAAAGAAATATTACCATAATATGACGGGGCTCTTATGTGCCACTGCAATACCTTACTTCTGTGTGCACATTACGTTATACTAATATTAACTAGCAATACATAAAGTAATAATTACCATAATCTGACGGGGCTCTTATGTGCCACTAGCAATACCTTACTTCTGTGTGCACATTACGTTATACTAATATTAACTAGCAATACATAAAGTTATAATTACCATAAACTGACGGGGCTCTTATGTGCCACTAGCAACACCTTACTTCTGTGTGCACATTACGTTATACTAATATTAACTAGCAATACATAAAGTAATAATTACCATAATCTGACGGAGCTCTTATTTGCCACTAACAATACCTTACTTCTGTGTGCACATTACGTTATACTAATATTAACTAGCAATACATAAAGTAATAATTACCATAATCTGACGGGGCTCTTATTTGCCACTAACAATACCTTACTTCTGTGTGCACATTACGTTATACTAATATTAACTAGCAATACATAAAGTAATAATTACCATAATCTGACGGAGCTCTTATTTGCCACTAACAATACCTTACTTCTGTGTGCACATTACGTTATACTAATATTAACTAGCAATACATAAAGTAATAATTACCATAATCTGACGGAGCTCTTATTTGCCACTAACAATACCTTACTTCTGTGTGCACATTACGTTATACTAATATTAACTAGCAATACATAAAGTAATAATTACCATAATCTGACGGGGCTTTTATGTGCCACTAGCAATGCCTTACTTCTGTGTGCACATTACGTTATACTAATATTAACTAGCAATACATAAAGTAATAATTACCATAATCTGACTGGGCTCTTATGTGCCACTAGCAATACCTTACTTCTGTGTGCACATTACGTTATACTAATATTAACTAGCAATACATAAAGTAATAATTACCATAATCTGACGGGGCTCTTATGTGCCACTGCTGTACTTTACTTCTGTGTGCCCAATACATTATACTAATCTTAATTAGCAATACTTAAAGAAATAATTACCATAATCTGGCGGGGCTCTTATGTGCCACTAGCAATACGGTACTTCTGTGAGCCCATTACATTATACTAATATTAACTAGCAATACATAAAGTAATAATTACCATAATCTGACGGGGCTCGTATGTGCCACTGCAATAAATTACTTCTGTGTGCACATTACGTTATACTAATATTAACTAGCAATACATAAAGAAATAATTACCATAATCTGGCGGGGCTCTTATGTGCCACTAGCAATACGGTACTTCTGTGAGCCCATTACATTATACTAATCCTAACTAGCAATACATAAAGTAATAATTACCATAATCTGACGGGGCTCTATTGTGCAGCTGCTATACGTTACTTCTGTGAGCACATTACATTATCGCACTCTTAACTAGCAACACATAAAGTAATAATTACCATAAACTGGCGGGGCTGTTATGTGGCACTGCAATACGTTACTTCTGTGTACACATTACATTATACTAATCTTAACTAGCAACACATAAAGTAATAATTAACATAATCTGGCGGGACTCTTATGTGGCACTACATTACGCTACTTCGTGTGCACATTACGTTACTTCGTTTACCAATCTAAACTAGTAATACATAATGTAATAATTACCATAATCTGGCACGGCTCTATTGTGCAGCTGCAATACGTTACTTCTGTGAGCCCATTACATTATACTAATCTTAACTAGCAATACATAACGTAATAATTACCATAATCTGGCGGGGCTCTTATGTGCCACTGCAATACCTTACTTCTGTGAGCACATTACGTTATACCAATCTAAACTATTAATACAAAAAGTAATTATTACCATAATCTTTCGGGGCTCCTTTGTGCCACTGCAATACGTCCCTTCTGTGAGCCCATTACATTATACCAATCTAAACTAGCAATACATAAAGTAATAATTACCATAATCAGGCGGGGCTCTTATGTGGCACTGCAATACGTTCCTTCTGTGAGCCCATTACATTATACCAATTTTAACTAGCAATACATAAAGTAATAATTACCATAATCTGGCGGGGCTCTTATGTGCTATTGCAACACGTTACTTTTGTGTGCCCATTCCATTATACTAATCTTAATTAGCAATACATAAAGTAATAATTACCATAATCTGGCGGGGCTCTTATGTGCCACTGTAATACGTTACTTCTATGAGCCCATTACATTATACTAATCTTAATTAGCAATACATAAAGTAATAATTACCATAATCTGGCGGGGCCGTTATGTGTCACTGTAATACTTTACTTCTGTGAGCCCATTACATTATACTAATCTTAATTAGCAATACATAAAGTAATAATTACCATAATCTGGCGGGGCTGTTATGTTTCACTGCAATACTTTACTTCTGTGAGCCCATTACATTATACTAATCTTAATTAGCAATACATAAAGTAATAATTACCATAATCTGGCGGGGCTGTTATGTTTCACTGCAATACTTTACTTCTGTGAGCCCATTACATTATACTAATCTTAATTAGCAATACATAAAGTAATAATTACCATAATCTGGCGGGGCTGTTATGTGTCACTGCAATACTTTACTTCTGTGTGCCCATTACATTATACTAATCTTAATTAGCAATACATAAAGTTATAATTACCATAATCGGGCGGGGCTCTTATGTGCCACTGCTGTACTTTACTTCTGTGTGCCTATTACATTATATCACTCTTAACTAGCAATACATAAAGTAATAATTACCATAATCTGGCGGGGCCGTTATGTGTCACTGTAATACTTTACTTCTGTGTTCCCATTACATTATACTAATCTTAACTAGCAATACATAAATAATAATTACCATAATCTTGCGGGACTCAAATGTGCCATTACAATCGTGACGTCTACGTGATTCTACTTTTACTCTTTTTATAGTACAAAATTAAGGTTTATGTAGGATCTTGTTAATTAGTTAATATTAATGAATTTAGTGAATAGAAAACCCTTTTTCTTATATGTTGTAAAACTTACTGAATATAATATTTCCCTTGCAAATTTTATTGAAATTTTAGACTATTCTATGGATGTTTTTATCCAAAAATTGAATAATATATAAACCTCACGCATTATATTTAATTAATTGTAATAGGATTTATTGAAGTACACATTATTATATTGAGGAAAGGATAAACATATTCAATATGAAGATTTTAAGTTAAGGTTGTTTTGGAATAATTATAGTAACATAACCTACGATGTAAAACAGCTGTTACACAACGTAACCTGTAGCATAAAATCAGCTGTTGAATGAGATCATAAATTATCACATAACAAGCTAAACTAGTTGTACACAGTCCATCAGTATAACTATATAGATATGTTACAGCATGATACCAATTCAAAGATTTCCCCCCGTACAATTTTTCTGTTTAGGCGCACTAAAGACGTTTTAGGTTTAAGTTTTTTTCACTATGAAAATATTTTTAAAAAAATTTAAAATAGAGAAAGGCCGTTGAAAACAACACTATCTGTGCTGTGTTTATAGTACGCTTATTCTGTAACTACGTACTAGACATTAGGTATATAGGGTAGCCTACAGTCGTCAGACTGTACACTTAGTCACCTTAAATATTGCAGGCTGGCTAATGCAAAAGATTTTGCAATTATATACACTACGGTTTTTGAAATTATTAATATACTCATCTTCATTTCTGTTAGGAGTACTTCTATATGTTTGAGTACATTTTTCTGCCATTCCTAACTTTTCAATATTCTCTTTTGTTGACGGGTTTCGGATTAACTCCATTTTAAAAACTTCAATAGTACTTCCAAAGTAATAACCCTCAGAAGTACTATTGAAGTTTTGAAAATGGAGTTAATCCGAAACGCGTCCACAAAAGAGAATATTGAAAAGTTAGGAATGGCAGAAAAATGTACTCAAACACTACGGTTTTTATTAATTATTTGCCATTGTTAATAATCTACCAAAGCACTCTAAACCTGAAATAGGTTTTTATTTTAGTTACTATGGCACTTGGAGCTATCCTCAGCGGATGACATCTCCTATTACGTGATCTCTTCCTATTACGTGATCCCCCTACTATGTGATCTTCCCCATATCACGTGATCTCCATATATTACGGGATATCCAGCTAACATGCGATCTCCCCCAATTACTTGATCTCCCCTACTACGTGTTCTTCTCCTATTACGTGTTCCCCCTATAACGTGATCTACACCTATTACGTTGACCCCCTATTAGGGATCTTCTACTATAACGTGATCTTCAACTATTATGTGATATCCTCAATATGCGATGTCCTCTTAATATGTGATTCTGCCTAATGCGTAATCTCCTCCGATTACGTGATCCCCCTGTTACGTGAAATCAACCTATTGCGTGATATCCCCCATATATGTAATCTCCCCCTATTACGCGATCACTTATTTATGTAATTTAACTTATGCTTTTTATACTTATACCTAAGGGTACTAAATTTACACGCATTGGTATGTTAAGTCGTTATTAGCTCGGCGCTTGAACCAACAACTTTAAAAAACAATCCCTCTGAAAAATAAGTAAAATCGTAATATTGGCGACAATGCCCGTTAGACGGCTTGCAGACTTTTGCCAGCTTGGACATTTGCCGACTGTCTAACGCCTAATGAGCAGAACATTTCGGAAATAATGACTTTCTATTTCAAGTCATGAGTTCAATTATAACTGAGGAGTACAGAGTGCGACTGGTGTTCTTGTAGTGACAGGTCTTGGTTTTATGTTCCAAACCTAATATTAGTATGTATGGCTGATAGTAAAGATACTCCTAAATATGCTTGTGTTGGCGTGCTGATAGTAGAGAGATATTACACACAATCCTTGTGTTGACGTGCTGATAATAGAGAGATATTTCAAAAAATGCCTGTGTTTCCGTAATGATAGTAGAGTGCTGTTATACTAAGGGTTGTGTTGCCGTGATAATAATAGGGAGATATTACTTAAGCTTGTGTTGACGTGCTGACAATTAAGATATATTACACTAAATGCTTTTGTTAACGTCTTAATAACAGAGAGATATTACACACAATGCTTGTGTTGGCGTGTTGGTAACAGAGAGCTTTACAAAATGTTGCCGTGCTTATAATAGAGAGATATTACATAAAATGCTTATGTTGCCGTGCTGGTAGTAGAGTACTGGTATACAAAATGCTTGCATTGCCGTGCTGATAATAGAAAGATATTGCACAAAATGCTTATGTTGCCGTGCTGATAGTAGAGTACTGTTATACAAAATGCTTGCATTGCCGTGCTGATAATAGAGAGATATTGCACAAAATGCTTATATTGACGTGCTAATAGTAGAGTACTGTTATACAAAATGCTTGCATTGCCGTGCTGATAATAGAGAGATATTTCAAAAAATGCCTGTGTTTCCGTAATGATAGTAGAGTGCTGTTATACAAAGGGTTGTGTTGCCGTGATAATAATAGAGAGATATTACTTAAAGCTTGTGTTGACGTGCTGACAATAAAGATATATTACACCAAATGCTTTTGTTAATGTCTTAATAACAGAGAGATATTACACACAATCCTTGTGTTGGCGTGTTGATAACAGAGAGCTATTTACAAAATGTTGCCATGCTTATAATAGTGAGATATTACACAAAATGCTTATGTTGACGTGCTGATAATAGAGTACTGTTATACAAAATGCTTGTATTGCCGTGCTGATAATAGAAAGATATTACATATAAGGCTTGCGTTGGCGTGTTGATAACAGAGAGCTATTTTACAAAATGCTAGTGTTGCCGTGCTTATAATAGAGAGATATTACACAAAATGCTTGTGTTGGCGTGTTGATAACAGAGAGCTATTTTACAAAATGCTAGTGTTGCCGTGCTTATAATAGTGAGATATTACACAAAATGCTTATGCTGTCGTGCTTATAGTACTGTTATACAAAATGCTTTTATTGCCGTGCTGATAATAGAGAGATATTTCAAAAAATGCCTGTATTTCCGTAATTATAGTAGAGTGCTGTTATACAAAGGGTTGTGTTGCCGTGATATTAATAGAGAGATATTACTTAAAGCTTGTGTTGACGTGCTGACAATTAAGATATATTACACCAAATGCTTTTGTTAACGTCTTAATAACAGAGAAATATTACACACAATACTAGTGTTGCCGTGATATTAATAGAGAGATATTACTTAAGCTTGTGTTGACGTGCTGACAATAAAGATATATTACACCAAATGCTTTTGTTAACGTCTTAATAACAGAGAGATATTACACACAATACTAGTGTTGCCGTGATATTAATAGAGAGATATTACTTAAGCTTGTGTTGACGTGCTGACAATAAAGATATATTACACCAAATGCTTTTGTTAACGTCTTAATAACAGAGAGATATTACACACAATACTAGTGTTGCCGTGATATTAATAGAGAGATATTACTTAAAGCTTGTGTTGACGTGCTGACAATAAAGATATATTACACCAAATGCTTTTGTTAACGTCTTAATAACAGAGAGATATTACACACAATACTAGTGTTGCCGTGATATTAATAGAGAGATATTACTTAAGCTTGTATTGACGTGCTGACAATAAAGATATATTACACCAAATGCTTTTGTTAACGTCTTAATAACAGAGAGATATTACACACAATGCTTGTGTTGGCGTGTTGATAACAGAGAGCTATTTTACAAAATGTTGCCATGCTTATAATAGTGAGATATTACACAAAATGCTTATGTTGACGTGCTGATAATAGAGTACTGTTATACAAAGTGCTTGTATTGCCGTGCTGATAATAGAGAGATATTACACATAAGGCTTGTGTTGGCGTGTTGATAACAGAGAGCTATTTTACAAGATGCTAGTGTTGCCGTGCTTATAATAGAGAAATATTACACAAAATGCTTATATTGCCGTGCTGATAGTAGAGTACTGTTATACAAAATGCTTGTGTTGCCGTGCTGATAATAAAGAGATATTACACATAAGGCTTGTGTTGCCGTACTGACAGTAGAGTAATATTATGCAAAATGCTTATGTTGACGTGTTGATAAAAGAGGGATATTACACACAAGGGTTTTGTTGACGTCTTGATAATAGAGAGATATTATACGCAATTCTTGTATTGGCGTGCTAATAATAGAATGCTATTATACAAAATGCTTATGCTGACGAGTTGATAATAGAGAGATATTACACAAAAGGCTTCTGTTGCTGTACTAATAGTAGAGAGCTAGAAGGTTAGCTTCGAAAAAAGAACGATCGTTTTGAAACGCGTCAGCAAGTAAGCAATTACGTATTCACTTAGTTAAGTAGTGTAAAATTAGAGTAGAGAGCTATTTGAAAAAATGCTCGTGTTGGAGGATTGATAGTAGGGAGCTATTACACAAAATGGTTATGTTAGCGTGCTAATAATAGAGAGAAATTACACAAAATGCTTCTGTTGCTGCACTGATAGAGTGATATTTCAAAAAATGCTTGTGTTGGCGTGTTGATAGTAGGGAGGTATTTCACGAAATGCTTTTGTTCGCGTTCTTATAGCAGGAAATATTACACTAAATACTTGTGTAGGCGTTTTGATAGTAGAGAACTATTTCTCAAAATGCTTGTGTTGGCGTTCTGATAGTAAAGAGCTGTTACCCAAAATCCTTGTGTTGGCATGCTGATAGTAGTGAGTTATTACACAAAATGCTTTTTTTGCCGTATTGATAGTAGAGATATATTTCAAAACATGCTTGTGTAGGCGTGCTGATAGCAGAAAATATCATACAAAATACTTGTGTTGGCGTGCTGAATGTAGATAGCTATTTCACAAAATGCTTGTGTGGGCGTGCTGATAGTAGGGAGATATTCACAAAATTCTTGTGTTGGCGTGCTGATAGTAGAGAGAGCTATTACACAAAATGTTTGTGTTGGCGTGTTAATAGTAGAGAGACTTTTCAAATTATGCTTGTGTTGGCGTGTTGTTAGCAGAAAATATTACATAATATACTTTTGAATTTTGTAGTTCATTACGTTCGGCGAATCTTAATCAATAACTGTAGCATTATTTTAAGTTATCCGAACTTTAAATTTTGTAAATTTGTGAAAAACTATTGAGACAGAACGTTTTCGATCACTATATGGCGATCTTCATCAGTGTCTTCTGCTTGGAGATGTTGGGTAAAGCGGTGACGGTTTTGAAGGCAGGTTTTCGATAGTATCAAAGAGTATGTGCGATTTGTATTGTATTTGTTCGTTTAATATATTTGTACTTTGTGTGTTTGAGTGTGTAAATTTCATATTGTTCTAGTGTGTTAAGATGTGGTCCTTTTTTGTTGATGTGTAAGATTACTAGGTTATTTTAAATTTCTGTGTATTTGTGTTCTGTTTCTTTTATGTGATTGTAAAATGCTCAGTTGGTGGTCTGTTTGTGTTCCTCTTTGTCTGAAGCTTCGACCTGTTGCGCAATATAGCATTTGTTGCACTTGTTGCAGTTTACTTTGTATACGCCTGATGCTCGTCGTTTATCTTTGTTGTTGGTGTCGTGTTGTACTTTGTCTTATAAATTGTTATTAGATTTGTATGCTATTCTCTATCCTTTTTTTGAAATTTGTGGGCTATTTTATTTGATGTTCTTTTTATGTATGGTATTGTGATTTGTTTTCCCTCTCTGTAGTGTTAAATTAACACTACCATGCTTGTATTCGAATGATGTTATTGCTGCTCAGAATTTCATTTGACTTACAATACTTTACAACTGTCGTTGTCTTCGTTTTAATAGCAGTTACTTTAATATCTCTCTCTCTCTCTCTCTCTCTCTCTTTCTACAACTTTTCCTTTTTTTACAAAAAAATTCTTTACCAGTTTTAAAAGAGTTTTTCTTAAGTTACTGAAAATTTAATTGCTCGAAACGATGAATGCTACACACTCTACAGATCGCCTCATAACAGTTTTCTTACAGAGCCTTGTAATTTTAGCTATATTCATAGGTTGTAAATCCGCCAAGATCTGTATCATTGGAATGGTATAACTACTTAAAGAATCAGTAACTTTAAATAATGTGTTGTAAAATGTACAGAAACGTTATGTTCATGTCGTTAAAGTCACTTGAATTTATAAAAGTTTCGATCTTTATTAAAAGCTCACCATATGAAACTAAAATTTAATTCTCAAAACAACTGACCATCAGACAGCATCACTTCACTGGGAGAAGATTTTCAATATGAAGAAAAAAATCGCCTTTGAAACACGTACTGTATATTTGCACTGCCTCCGTTTCATTGGGTATTTAGTTACCCTAGTGACAAGAATAGCGACGTAGGTGGAACAGCTGCTTTCAATAATCCATCACTCTACAGAGGATCGGTTGTGACAACCATAAAGAATAGTTAAAAGTAAACACGATTTCAATTTTATTATTTTTATTCAGAATTAATTGTTTTTGAAATTTTCTGATAAAACTGTACAACAGGTACAGAGTTCGACAGCCGCCAATCGAGACTTACACATGATGTAGTAATGCTTGTTTTATAACCGTATAATGCGTTTGAGGTGTTGAAACGTAACATTTGCCACCACAGTTCCTCTCCCAAGTCGCAGTGTATATCTGAAGGTCAAGGTCACGTATTAAACAGATTTCCCTGATACAAACCTCCCTCACTTTACCTCCTCATTCCACAACCGGATGTTCACAGGAACTTCACATCTAAATTTTTACAACAACGATAGAAACAGTCTTCTGCACTCTTTACTGATAATTTGTTAGGTCTCTCACTTACTCACTCTCTCTCTTTGAAGATATTGATTATGCTCCTGTTAAGTCTGTTATTTATTATTAACAATTACAAATTTAGTGACAAAATGGTAAATCTATAGGCCTACCACTATATAAAAATCTAATGTGTGTGTGTGTGTGTGTGTGTGTATGTGTGTGTGTGTGTGTGTGTGTGTGTGTGTGTGTATGTCTGTGTGTGTGTGTGTGTGTGTGTGCGTGTGTGTATGTGTGTGGTGCGTGTGTGTGTGTGTGTGTGTGAGTGCGTATGTGTGTGTCTGTGTGTGTGTGTGTGTATGTGTGTGTGTGTGTGTGTGTGTGTGTGTGTGTGTGTGTGCGTGCGTGTGTGTGTGTGTGTGTGTGTGTGTGTATGTGTGTGTGTGTGTGTGTGTGTGTGTGTGTGTGTGTGTGTTTGTTTGTTTGTTTGTTTTGTGTTTATGTGTGTGTTTGTGTGTTTCTGTGTGTGTGTGTGTGTGTGTGTGGTGTGTGTGTGTGTGTGTGTGTGTGTGCGTGTGCTGTGTGTGTGTGTGTGTGTGTGTGTGTGTGTGTGTGTGTGTGTGTCTGTGTGTGTGTGTGTGTGTGTGTGTGTGTGTGTATGTGTGTGTGTGTGTGTGTGTGTGTGTGTGTGTGTGTGTGTGTGTGTGTGTGTGTGTGTGTGTGTGTGTGTATGTGTGTGTGTGTGTGTGTGTGTGTGTGTGTGTGTGTGTGTGTGTGTGTGTGTTTGTTTGTTTGTTTGTTTGTTTTGTGTTTATGTGTGTGTTTGTGTGTTTCTGTGTGTGTGTGTGTGTGTGTGTGTGTGTGTGTGTGTAAGTGTGTGTGTGTGTGTGTGTGTGTGTGTGTGTGTGTGTGTGTGTGTGTGTGTGTGTGTGTGTGTGTGTGTGTGTGTGTGTGTGGTGTGTGTGTGTGTGTGCGTGTGCTGTGTGTGTGTGTGTGTGTGTGTGTGTGTGTGTGTGTGTGTGTGTGTGTGTGTGTGTGTGTGTGTGTGTGTGTGGTGCGTGTGGTGCGTGTGTGTGTGTGTCTGCGCCTCAACGCGGCCTAAACTTCTAGCTCTACCACTAGGTAAAACTTTTGAAACAAGCTGGTCTGGCCTGGAGCCGAACTCTTGCCAAAATCTGCCAGAGAACCAGTCACTGAACTTTATATAAAAACCTAACTCGCTGAGATAAACCTTTGGGCTCTGCTTCCCGGGGAATGGATTCTTTCTAAGGCAATTTCGGCTTGGTGACCGTTTGATTTAGGATTGTATAAGAAATTTGTTAAAATAAATATAATTACTGTTCTTTTAGCAAGTTAGTAAAACCATTGTTTTTTTATTATGTTTGGATTTAATTTACTTTACAGCACAGTTTGTAATTTTTTAACAATTTAAACTCTTCTTTATCTCTTTAATAAATTATTTCCTTTAGTCAAAATAATTTTCTTTCTCCTTTTGAAACCAAATTAATATTTTACAATACCTTATTTTTCTTGTAATTAAAGAAAACTAATTTCTAATATATAATTTAAATTTAAAATGAATTTATTCTTGCTATCTTTAAAAACATAATCTTTATTATTTAAATTATTCAACAATTCAGAACTTCTCCTTTTAATACAAAATTTAATTTAACCCCACAATATTTTTGAGAGTTTTAAACCACTTAATTTTTTAACAATTTGTAAAAAATACCGTTTCATTTTAACTCGAAATCCCTCATTTTCATATTTGGTATTTGATACTAAATAAGCACAACATTTAAAGACAAAGACTATTTCCGACAAACATTATTGAAGTTTATATATATATATATATATATATATATATATATATATGATCCCAAAATTCTAAACAAACTATTAATAATCAACATGACAACAAACACAAATAATCGAATTAGCTCAGAAATTAAACCTATTATTAACCATTGAAAATTCTTTAATTCTTTTTCTAACTTAAATTTACAAAATAGTGTCCTTTGTCTAACCAATTAACTTACGTTTTAATACTTTATTTAAGTTTTTCAGCTAATTTTGAAACAACCTTTTTCATGTTAACAGAGTTGACATGTATTCAAAACAATCTTACGTTAAACGGCCACTTCTTATAGTTTTATTTAATTCAAATCAAAATTATTCAAATCAATTTTTTATAATAATTTGTTTTTAACTTTGAACTGCAATTTTCAGTTAAAGTTTTATTATAAAAATCCTTTTAAACTTTTAACCTTTTAAAGCTTTTAAAATCGCCACTCATCCTTGTCTGCACTTTAATGGTTTAAAGATGTCTGCTAGGCATTCTCCCCCTCTTGTCACGTCATTGCTTGTACCCATCCAGTGTAGCGTCCTTATGACTCTTCTTTGTTATGATACCTTATGGTCCGAACAAAAACGTTGTGCATTTCGATATTTCAATTATAAAGTTTTGCATTTAGTTATCTAGGAATTTATCTAAACACTGTCTCTATTTTTACTCTTATTTCACTCTCAATAAATTTCAATTCTAGTTCAAACTTCTTATGACTTCACTCTTTTCAACTACCTTTTAAACAATAGATTTCTATATTTTAAAATATACCCCTTTAAAACTTTTACTTTAGGCACTGTTCAATTTCTCCACTTATAACTGAATCTATTTTTGAAACGCCTACTAATTAAATGAATCTTCTTTGTTTGCGAACGCTCCGACCTGATGGTAAGTTTCCTCTCCAAAAGACTTTCTGAAAAGGACAAAACTATTTCTTAGCACCACACTCCTTAGTCCTGCATTCTGTTGTTCATGTACAATTTGAAAAAGTCAACACTGTTACAAAGCGGAGCGTAACTTCACGACTTTCCTGCTCGAACTCTCGAACCACGCTCACGTCTCCTTCGGCTCATTCAACGCATAACGCTTCCACCCTCGATCAACCCTTAGCCAATCGCAAAACGGCTTGATGTGGCGTGATCTGTACGCCTGATGCTCGTCGTATCCTGTCGACCTTCCTAATCGCTATCGATACTGTGGTTTAAATTTCTTCAAATTCCTTAATTTCGCTGTAACTTCCAAATTTGGCCTCCATTCATGTTTTTTTTCTCTTCATTTCCTCTTCTTTTCTCAGTCGATGGTTTCTCTACCTTGATTTTGACTTTTTCTGCCTCATTCAAATTTGTAAAATCCCTTGTCCCTACTAATGGGTTTGTTTATATTAATTTTAATTGCTAAAATGATTTATTCCTATGCTTAAGGCATTTCACCCAGGCCTCATGCTTCGGTTATATGAATTTAAATATTTTAAATTTAAACCTTCTATTATAACGCTTAAATTTTACAACGTTACAATGTGGCCGCGCGCGCACACACATACACGCGTGTTCGTGCGTGCGTGTCATAATATAATATAAAACACTTTAATTATTAAACTGCAGAACTCCTAAAAAGTTGAGGTTTATGAATAAGCCTACTGTCACGTGGTCTAACTTTAATTTGTGGTTATGTTTACTACACTAATCTGTTGTTAGGGGGAAGTGTGTAATTTAACTAAACAATTTCTGTTTTTTCGATTTAATTTAAACATGTACGATGATTATATTATTTTTATGTTTTTAAATCTGTAATTATTTTCAAGTTGACATTTATAGACAGTTTAAATTTTTTTTTTAAATTCCTTCCATTAGCTTACACTTACTTTATATCTTGTTCAAATTTTCAATCAATAATAAAATACATCTTTAATCATCCAGTCACGATCAAATACTTTTTTTAATCTGTAGGGAATGACAATTGATGTTAACACAGTTTTTTTTTCAAATATTTATTCAACAATTAAATTATAAAAACTTGGGTGGGTTCTAGGCCAGATTCGAACTGAGTATCTTCATGTTCAACGCTTTTGGCACTGAGCCAACTTTCCCATAGCTAAAAGTGTATTTTTTAAAGAAGTGTATGCATTTCCCTTTACCTCCATCTGGTTGTCGTCTAAACCCCACTGTACCACCTCAAATTGTCGCCATGGTTACCACACAATATCATAAACAATGGTCTAGGATTAAAAATGAATGAAACGAACAAAATAAACAAACAAACTGGATTAACGGTACGAAAATTAGTTTCATAAACGTAAAATGCGAAAGGAAAGCGAAAAGAAACTACAACACAATGCAAGCGACGAAAAGAAAGCATATAAATAGTAACAAAGAAAAATAATAGTCAATACCATACATAGAAAGAAAAACGGAAAGTTGCAAGGAAAGTAGCTTTCTATTGTGCCACTTAATATTGTTATTCTGACACATGTATACATATTTATATTAATTGTAACTATAAAATGAAAAGGAACTAAAATACAATTTTTCTTTGATTACTTACCTATGGGAATTGAATTGTAAAAGTAGAAATTGACATAAAAAAAATCATTGTTAATCATTGTATCATACTTTTATGAACTATGTATCACGTTTTTTATAATGTCAGCACAGCTAGGGTTCAAATGTTTCTAAATCACTGTTCTTGTTTATGAAACGTTTGTATCTAACTTTTAAAAATATATATATATATATATATATATATAAAATACGTTTTCTTGTTTAATAATTTAAAACAACATAGGTTATTCAAATACAAGAATATATATATATATATATATATATATATATATATATATATATATATATGTATTTATTTATTTATAATGAATCATTAATTATATTTCATTAAAGCCTCTTGATAAAAATCTGAGAGAATGAAGACCCGTTTGAGAGGGATTAGAGATTAGTTCTACTCTTGTTAGGCATCTTACAATTCTACAATCCTGCAATACTACAATCCTGTAACACTACAATCCTTCTGTGTATCTCGTACTAGAAAACCTTTATATTCTGGCTTAATCCTCTTTATAATAATTCGAGATCCATTCCTTACCCTTCATCGACCGTTCACAGAAATACGAGTATATGCAAAATGCTTAGTATTATACTAACATGTATCATACTACACACTATATGTACTAACATTTGTATCTAAAGCTATTGCGTTATCTAAATTTCGTCCCACTTTGATATTCTCGATGCGATAGGCCTATAATGGTTATATTTTACAAAAACGTCCCGGTGGACATGTTACAGATGTCGCACTAACAACGAAATTTGTTTTGTTGCCAGCCAGACACCCAGAATACCGGATGTATAATAAACCGGAAGACACAATGAAATTAATTGACTTAACCACTTTAAAGTTCGTTCTACGACGCACTTCCTAAGCCTATATATATCACTTGACTAGTGAGGAATATTCTATTTTATTGTAAGTTCTCTCCAACAAACACCACTAGTTTATCTAACTGGCGAAGGCAGTGTCTTGAAACCAACTTTTATTTTTCTATTGTCGACAATATACTTTAAAAAAATTTTATTAATGATGTTAATTGTAGCAAAAAATTTAGTTTTCCATTTAAAAATTATTTTAAAATTAAAAAAAAATGTCCCTCTAAAATAAATTTTAAATTTTAATAAAAATAACTGACGGTGTTTTCAACTGTGTATTTTGTTTGAAATCCTGTTGTTGTTTGAACAATACTGCCACGAGTATTGTTTTTCATGTCCCTGAGTATGGTTACTTGGTAACAGACATGTACACCAGGTTAGAATTAAAAATTTTGATAAAACATTTTGTGTGTATTATGTTTTAATATGAAGCTGTTATTTTTTAATAAAATAAATATTACTTGATAAATTTCTTATCAGAAACCCATTTTTAACTTAAATTTTGTCAGCAGACGAGTTTCGCAAATTTTCAGTGCACTGTTCAATGCTGTGACGCACTCGATCAATTGTCGTGTATGTCAGGAATGAGTTTTTGAATCTGTGGTGTTTTGGTGTTCTGTTATATGTCTTCATAAAACATTATATTTCAATACATATTAAAAAAAAAAAACACTTTCAAAACGACACACACCAAAACACCACAGACTCACAACACAACACGCCTTAGCAGACAGCCTTTCCCCGGGACTCGAAGCATGGAACAATGCAGTAAGTAATGGGAAATTGATAAATAAGTGTTATAAAAACTTTCGAGATGCATAACCATTGCTAGATAATAATTGTTAAATTGCATTAGAATATTTTCAGCTACAATTTTTAATACTTTAGAAGTAAAAATTTAATACAAATAAAATGTGTAAACCAAACGAGAGAAATTTTTTAATGTATGAATTCTGGAAGTAATTGTCAGAATGTATGATGAATACAGACTACCTAAATGAAAAGGTCGAGCCCATTTGCTCATTTAATCGTCTAAGTGGAAACATTAGCATTTTATAGGGTGCTTTCCTGAAAACTAAACAGAATAATTTATTTGCAGAAAGGTAACAATGTTTTGGGTTTTCTTAAAAACCGTTGAATAAAATCCCAACTTTTGTATTAAATTTGACTAAAATTTTTACATGCCCTTATCTTAATTTTTAATACGGTGATTTTGTAATACAAAGGTACTATTATATATTTGTCCGGTTTAAAATATTTTCCTACATCTTTGCTACCAAGTTGCCATTCCTCCCGGTTCATCCATAGGTTTACATTCCTGTCTTTCATTTCTCCATCTATACCTTCTCTCTACCTAAGTAGATGTACTCCTTTATTTCTTCTACCGTGAGGGGCCACGTTAGGATTTGTTAGGCATTCGATCTGCAGGCATTCTTTGAACATGTCCATACCATCTAAGTTGTTGGCTACTAATATTGTATGCCTTACCTCACTGTATTCCCTTATTCTTCTGTTATTTAATCTCTCTAATCTTGATTCACTGTCGCACGTCTCCAGAGATCCGTCTCTACCACCTCTAGCTTTCTTTGTACTTTCCTTTTACTTACCACCTCACTTCCTGTAGCTGATTATATTTCTGACAATTGTGTTATATATCTTGTGTTCGTTCTTATTTAATTTTGCTTGCCCCCAACGGAAGAAGTGTAAATGCTTTCCTTCTCTGGTTGTTTCTTTCTTCTATAATCTCGTCTACATTTCCTTCCTTTGTAAAGGTGTCTGTTATAGATATACATCCACACACATTCATACACACAATACACACACACACACACCACACACACACACACACACACACACACACACACACACACACACACACACACACACACACACACACACACACACAAACACACACACACACCACACACACACACACACACACACACACACACACACACACACACACACACACACACACACACACACACACAGCACACACACACACACACACACACCACACACACACACACACACACACACACACACACACACACACACACACACACACACACACACACACACACACACACACACACACACACACACACACACACACACACACACACACACAAACACACACACACACACACACACACACACACAAACACACACACACACACACACACACACACAAAAACACACACACACACACACACACACACACCACACACACACACACACACACACACACACACACACACACACACACACACACACACACACACACACACACACACACACACACACACACACAGCACACGCGCGCACACACACACACACACGCACACACACACACACACACACACACACACAGCACACGCACACGCACACACACACACACACACACACACACACACACACACACACACACACACACACTGAAAACAATGTGTAAGATTATTAATTAATAATTTCCCAAAGAAGAGTTTTTGTTACAATTAATTGTATAAAAAAAAAAATTCTTTTCAACTTCTACAATTATAGAAGACACTAAGGCAACGCCATATAATTGATTAGTGGCGCCCATATGACGTTTTTGAAAGACAAAACCGAACTACGTGATTCGGATTATTTTGTAATGAAGTTGCTAAACGTTTCAAGCACGCACTGTAGGGCTGAAAGTTTTCATAGTGGCAATTGTTGGTAAAAAGCCAAACGAGCCAAACGATATCGGACATACTGACGTAAGAGCCGTTGTGCCATGCGATTTCTTGGCTTTTTGCCAGGCGTCTTGAGAAAGCACGCCCTCTTTTATTTCGGTTTTTTAAAATTAATTATTACTATTAAACCATAGATAAGGGATTTAATAAATATTTCTAACATTATTTAGGCTTTCTTCGAATCAAAGAAGTCTTCCACGTATAACGTTAAAAGTTTATTAAAAGTGTCTAAGATATTAATTAGTTTTAAAAATTACAAATTATTTTTGAAATTTATAAGTAATCGGGCTTATAACTGTCTTTAACGGAATTTCACATAATTTCTTGTGCCAACATTGTCTAGAAACACAAGGAGAACATTGTCTAGACTTTAGGAGAACGTCTTGTTGCAGTCAAACATTCCTTTCCATCTTGGATTTTTTAGCATGATCAATAAAAAGGAAGACCTTTCAGTAAGTAGTCTAAGTAGGCCTTACAAAGTACAATGAGGCGGAATAACTGTTTTTGAGGAAAATTGTTCGACATAGGAGGTAGACAGACTGTTGGGTTAGAAAAGGGAATGAAGGAAAGCTGTTAAAGAGTATGACACTCTGCCTGTGCAACAGTGACGAGATTATACGATGATAGGTATAAGAAAGTAAGGCATTGTAAATGTGATAACAATCTTCTGAGTATGGAGTGTTCTCACTTAGTGCTAGGTACTAAGGGAAGACTTCTGATTACTGTGTGCTTACGTCTCAGCGCCGAGTACTCACCACTGTATAACGACTGCTGATTTCCAAGTGCTGACGTCTTAGTGCCGGTTACTTAGTACTGATTACTCACCACTGAATATCGATCGTTACTTAGTACTCATTACTCACCACTGAATATTGACTGCTGGTTACCAAGTGATGACGTTTTAGTGCCGGTTAATTAGTACTCATTACTCACCACTGAATATCGACCGCTGGTTACCAAGTGATGACGTCTTAGTGCCGGTTACTTAGTACTCATTACTCACCACTGAATATCGACCGCAGGTTACCAAGTGATGGCGTTTTAGTGCCGGTTACTTAGTACTCATTACTCACCACTGAATATCGACCGTTGGTTATCAATTGATGACGTCTTAGTGGCGGTTACTTAGTCCTGATAACTTATCACTGAATACCGACCGCTGGTTACCAAGTGATGACGTCTTAGTGCCGGTTACTTAGTACTGATTACTCACCACTGAATATCGACCGCTGGCTACCAAGTGATGACGTCTTAGTGCCGGTTACTTAGTACTGATTACTCACCACTGAATATCGACCGCTGGTTACCAAGTGATGACGTTTTAGTGCCAGTTACTTAGTCCTGATAACTCATCACTGAATACCAACCGCTGGTTACCAAGTAATGACATTTTAGTGCCGGTTACTTAGTATTGATTACTTACCACTGAATTCCGGCTGCTGGTACTGACGTCCTAGTGCCGGTTACTTAGTGTTAAGTACTCACCACTGAATATCGACTACTGGTTACCAAGTGCTGACGTCTTAGTGCCGGTTACTTAGTTCTGATAACTCATCACTGAATACCGAATGTAGATTTTCAAGTGCTGACGTCTTAATGCTGGTTAAATAGTGCTGATTACTTAACACCGAATATCGACTGCTAGTGCTGGCGTTTTAGTGACCGTTATCTAGTGCTGAGTACTCACCACGAACTACTGACTGTTAATTATCAAGTGCTGACGTCTTGATGCCGGTTACATGGTGGTGAGTACTCATCGCTTAATACCGACCGATGAATATCAAGTGCTGACGTCTTGATGCCGGTTACATGGTGGTGAATACTCATCGCTTAATACAGACCGATGAATATCAAGTGCTGACGACTTGATGCCGGTTATATGGTGGTGAGTTTTAACCGCTTGATACCGACTGATGATTATCAAGTGCTGACGTCTTGATGCCGGCTACATGGTGGTGAGTACTCATCGCTTAATAACGACTGATGATTATCAATTGCTGACGTCTTGATGCCGGTTACATGGTGGTGAATACTCATCGCTTAATACCGACTGATGATTATCAATTGCTGACGTCTTGATGCCGGTTACATGGTGGTGAGTACAAACCGCTTGATACCGACTGATGATTATCAAGTGCTGACGTCTTGATGCCGGTTACATGATGGTGAGTACTCATCGCCTAATACAGACTGATGAATATCAAGTGCTGACGTCTTGATGCCGGTTACATGGTGGTGAATACTCATCGCTTAATACAGACCGATTAATATCAAGTGCTGACGTCTTGATGCCGGTTACATGGTGGTGAGTACTCATCGCTTAATACCGAATGATGATTATCAATTGCTGACGTCTTGATGCCGGTTACATGGTGGTGAGTACTAACCGCTTGATACCGACTGATGATTATCAAGTGCTGACGTCTTAATGCCGGTTACATGGTGGTGAGTACTCATCGCTTAATACAGACCGATGAATATCAAGTACTGACGACTTGATGCCGGTTACATGGTGGTGAGTACTCATCGCTTAATACCGACTGATGATTATCAATTGCTGACGTCTTGATGCCGGTTACATGGTGGTGAGTACTCATCGCTTAATACCGACCGATGAATATCAAGTGCTGACGTCTTGATACCGGTTACATGGTGGTGAATACTCATCGCTTAATACAGACCGATGAATATCAAGTGCTGACGACTTGATGCCGGTTACATGGTGGTGAGTTTTAACCGCTTGATACCGACTGATGATTATCAAGTGCTGACGTCTTGATGCCGGTTACATGGTGGTGAGTACTCATCGCTTAATACCGACCGATGAATATCAAGTGCTGACGTCTTGATGCCGGTTACATGGTGGTGAATACTCATCGCTTAATACAGACTGATTAATATCAAGTGCTGACGTCTTGATGCCGGTTACATGGTGGAGAGTACTCATCGCTTAATAACGACTGATGATTATCAATTGCTGACGTCTTGATGCCGGTTACATGGTGGTGAATACTCATCGCTTAATACCGACTGATGATTATCAATTGCTGACGTCTTGATGCCGGTTACATGGTGGTGAGTACAAACCGCTTGATACCGACTGATGATTATCAAGTGCTGACGTCTTGATGCCGGTTACATGATGGTGAGTACTCATCGCCTAATACAGAATGATGAATATCAAGTGCTGACGTCTTGATGCCGGTTACATGGTGGTGAATACTCATCGCTTAATACAGACCGATTAATATCAAGTGCTGACGTCTTGATGCCGGTTACATGGTGGTGAGTACTCATCGCTTAATAACGACTGATGAATATCAATTGCTGACGTCTTGATGCCGGTTACATGGTGGTGAGTACTCATCGCTTAATACAGACCGAATAATATCAAGTGCTGACGTCTTGATGCCGGTTACATGGTGGTGAGTACTAACCGCTTGATACCGACTGATGATTATCAAGTGCTGACGTCTTGATGCCGGTTACATGGTGGTGAGTACTCATCGCCTAATACAGACCGATGAATATCAAGTGCTGACGTATTGATGCCGGTTACATGGTGGTGAATACTCATCGCTTAATACAGACCGATTAATATCAAGTGCTGACGTCTTGATGCCGGTTACATGGTGGTGAGTACTCATCGCTTAATAACGACTGATGATTATCAATTGCTGACGTCTTGATGCCGGTTACATGGTGGTGAGTACTCATCGCTTAATACCGACTGATGATTATCAATTGCTGACGGCTTGATGCCGGTTACATGGTGGTGAGTACTCATCGCTTAATACAGACCGAATAATATCAAGTGCTGACGTCTTGATGCCGGTTACATGGTGGTGAGTACTAACCGCTTGATACCGACTGATGATTATCAAGTGCTGACGTCTTGATGCCGGTTACATGGTGGTGAGTACTCATCGCCTAATACAGACTGATGAATATCAAGTGCTGACGTATTGATGCCGGTTACATGATGGTGAATACTCATCGCTTAATACAGACCGATTAATATCAAGTGCTGACGTCTTGATGCCGGTTACATGATGGTGAGTACTCATCGCTTAATAACGACTGATGATTATCAATTGCTGACGTCTTGATGCCGGTTACATGGTGGTGAGTACTCATCGCTTAATACCGACTGATGATTATCAATTGCTGACGTCTTGATGCCGGTTACATGGTGGTGAGTACTAACCGCTTGATACCGACTGATGATTATCAAGTGCTGACGTCTTAATGCCGGTTACATGGTGGTGAGTACTCATCGCTTAATACAGACCGATGAATATCAAGTGCTGACGTCTTGATGCCGGTTACATGGTGGTGAGTATTCATCGCTTAATACAGACCGATGAATATCAAGTGCTTACGTCTTGATGCCGGTTACATGGTGGTGAGTACTCATCGCTTAATACCGACTGATGATTATCAATTGCTGACGTCTTGATGCCGGTTACATGGTGGTGAGTACTCATCGCTTAATACCGACCGATGAATATCAAATGCTGACGTCTTGATGCCGGTTACATGGTGGTGAATACTCATCGCTTAATACAGACCGATTAATATCAAGTGCTGACGTCTTGATGCCGGTTACATGGTGGTGAGTACTCATCGCCTAATAACGACTGATGAATATCAATTGCTGACGTCTTGATGCCGGTTACATGGTGGTGAGTACTCATCGCTTAATACAGACCGAATAATATCAAGTGCTGACGTCTTGATGCCGGTTACATGGTGGTGAGTACTCATCGCTTAATACCGACTGATGATTATCAATTGCTGACGTCTTGATGCCGGTTACATGGTGGTGAGTACTCATCGCTTAATACAGACCGAATAATATCAAGTGCTGACGTCTTGATGCCGGTTACATGGTGGTGAGTACTAACCGCTTGATACCGACTGATGATTATCAAGTGCTGACGTCTTGATGCCGGTTACATGGTGGTGAGTACTCATCGCCTAATACAGACCGATGAATATCAAGTGCTGACGACTTGATGCCGGTTACATGGTGGTGAGTTTTAACCGCTTGATACCGACTGATGATTATCAAGTGCTGACGTCTTGATGCCGGTTACATGGTGGTGAGTACTCATCGCCTAATACAGACTGATGAATATCAAGTGCTGACGTCTTGATGCCGGTTACATGGTGGTGAATACTCATCGCTTAATACAGAACGATTAATATCAAGTGCTGACGTCTTGATGCCGGATACATGGTGGTGAGTACTCATCGCTTAATAACGACTGATGAATATCAATTGCTGACGTCTTGATGCCGGTTACATGGTGGTGAGTACTCATCGCTTAATACAGACCGAATAATATCAAGTGCTGACGTCTTGATGCCGGTTACATGGTGGTGAGTACTCATCGCTTAATACCGACTGATGATTATCAATTGCTGACGTCTTGATGCCGGTTACATGGTGGTGAGTACTCATCGCTTAATACAGACCGATTAATATCAAGTGCTGACGTCTTGATGCCGGTTACATGGTGGTGAGTACTAACCGCTTGATACCGACTGATGATTATCAAGTGCTGACGTCTTGATGCCGGTTACATGGTGGTGAGTACTCATCGCCTAATACAGACCGATGAATATCAAGTGCTGACGTATTGATGCCGGTTACATGGTGGTGAATACTCATCGCTTAATACAGACCGATTAATATCAAGTGCTGAAGTCTTGATGCCGGTTACATGGTGGTGAGTACTCATCGCTTAATAACGATTGATGATTATCAATTGCTGACGTCTTGATGCCGGTTACATGGTGGTGAGTACTCATCGCTTAATACCGACTGATGATTATCAATTGCTGACGTCTTGATGCCGGTTACATGGTGGTGAGTACTAACCGCTTGATACCGACTGATGATTATCAAGTGCTGACGTCTTGATGCCGGTTACATGGTGGTGAGTACTCATCGCTTAATACAGACCGATGAATATCAAGTGCTGACGTCTTGATGCCGGTTACATGGTGGTGAGTATTCATCGCTTAATACAGACCGATGGATATCAAGTGCTTACGTCTTGATGCCGGTTACATGGTGGTGAGTACTCATCGCTTAATACCGACTGATGATTATCAATTGCTGACGTCTTGATGCCGGTTAAATGGTGGTGAGTACTAACCGCTTGATACCGACTGATGATTATCACGTGCTGATGTCTTAGGGCCGGTTACATGGTGGTGAGTACTCATCGCATAATACCGACTGATGGTTATCAAGTGCTGATGTCTTGATGCCGGTTACATGGTGGTGAGTACTCACCGCTTGATACCGAATGATGATTATGAAGTGTTCATGTCTTAGTTCCGGTTACATGGTGGTGAGTACTCATCGCTTAATACCGACTGATGATTATCAATTGCTGACGTCTTGATGCCGGTTACATGGTGGTGAGTACTCATCGCTTAATACCGAGCGATGAATATCAAATGCTGACGTCTTGATGCCGGTTACATGGTGGTGAATACTCATCGCTTAATACAGACCGATGAATATCAAGTGCTGACGACTTGATGCCGGTTACATGGTGGTGAGTTTTAACCGCTTGATACCGACTGATGATTATCAAGTGCTGACGTCTTGATGCCGGTTACATGGTGGTGAGTACTCATCGCTTAATACCGACCGATGAATATCAAGTGCTGACGTCTTGATGCCGGTTACATGGTGGTGAATACTCATCGCTTAATACAGACCGATTAATATCAAGTACTGACGTCTTGATGCCGGTTACATGATGGAGAGTACTCATCGCTTAATAACGACTGATGATTATCAATTGCTGACGTCTTGATGCCGGTTACATGATGGTGAATACTCATCGCTTAATACCGACTGATGATTATCAATTGCTGACGTCTTGATGCCGGTTACATGGTGGTGAGTACAAACCGCTTGATACCGACTGATGATTATCAAGTACTGACGTCTTGATGCCGGTTACATGATGGTGAGTACTCATCGCCTAATACAGACTGATGAATATCAAGTGCTGACGTCTTGATGCCGGTTACATGGTGGTGAATACTCATCGCTTAATACAGACCGATTAATATCAAGTGCTGACGTCTTGATGCCGGTTACATGGTGGTGAGTACTCATCGCTTAATAACGACTGATGAATATCAATTGCTGACGTCTTGATGCCGGTTACATGGTGGTGAGTACTCATCGCTTAATACGGACCGATTAATATCAAGTGCTGACGTCTTGATGCCGGTTACATGGTGGTGAGTACTCATCGCTTAATACCGACTGATGATTATCAATTGCTGACGTCTTGATGCCGGTTACATGGTGGTGAGTACTCATCGCTTAATACAGACCGAATAATATCATGTGCTGACGTCTTGATGCCGGTTACATGGTGGTGAGTACTAACCGCTTGATACCGACTGATGATTATCAAGTGCTGACGTCTTGATGCCGGTTACATGGTGGTGAGTACTCATCGCCTAATACAGACCGATGAATATCAAGTGCTGACGTATTGATGCCGGTTACATGGTGGTGAATACTCATCGCTTAATACAGACCGATTAATATCAAGTGCTGAAGTCTTGATGCCGGTTACATGGTGGTGAGTACTCATCGCTTAATAACGATTGATGATTATCAATTGCTGACGTCTTGATGCCGGTTACATGGTGGTGAGTACTCATCGCTTAATACCGACTGATGATTATCAATTGCTGACGTCTTGATGCCGGTTACATGGTGGTGAGTACTAACCGCTTGATACCGACTGATGATTATCAAGTGCTGACGTCTTGATGCCGGTTACATGGTGGTGAGTACTCATCGCTTAATACAGACCGATGAATATCAAGTGCTGACGTCTTGATGCCGGTTACATGGTGGTGAGTATTCATCGCTTAATACAGACCGATGAATATCAAGTGCTTACGTCTTGATGCCGGTTACATGGTGGTGAGTACTCATCGCTTAATACCGACTGATGATTATCAATTGCTGACGTCTTGATGCCGGTTACATGGTGGTGAGTACTAACCGCTTGATACCGACTGATGATTATCACGTGCTGATGTCTTAGGGCCGGTTACATGGTGGTGAGTACTCATCGCATAATACCGACTGATGGTTATCAATTGCTGACGTCTTGATGCCGGTTACATGGTGGTGAGTACTCACCGCTTGATATCGACTGATGGTTATCAATTGCTGACGTCTTGATGCCGGTTACATGGTGGTGAGTACTCATCGCTTAATACCGACTGATGATTATCAATTGCTGACGTCTTGATGCCGGTTACATGGTGGTGAGTACTAACCGCTTGATACCGACTGATGATTATCAATTGCTGACGTCTTGATGCCGGTTACATGGTGGTGAGTACTAACCGCTTGATACCGTCTGATGATTATCAAGTGCTGACGTCTTGATGCCGGTTACATGGTGGTGAGTACTCACCGCTTGATACCGAATGATGATTATGAAGTGTTCATGTCTTAGTTCCGGTTACATGGTGGTGAGTACTCATCGCTTAATACCGACTGATGATTATCAATTGCTGACGTCTTGATGCCGGTTACATGGTGGTGAGTACTAACCGCTTGATACCGACTGATGATTATCAAGTGCTGACGTCTTGATGCCGGTTACATGGTGGTGAGTACTCATCGCTTAATACAGACCGATGAATATCAAGTGCTGACGTCTTGATGCCGGTTACATGGTGGTGAGTATTCATCGCTTAATACAGACCGATGAATATCAAGTGCTTACGTCTTGATGCCGGTTACATGGTGGTGAGTACTCATCGCTTAATACCGACTGATGATTATCAATTGCTGACGTCTTGATGCCGGTTACATGGTGGTGAGTACTAACCGCTTGATACCGACTGATGATTATCACGTGCTGATGTCTTAGGGCCGGTTACATGGTGGTGAGTACTCATCGCATAATACCGACTGATGGTTATCAATTGCTGACGTCTTGATGCCGGTTACATGGTGGTGAGTACTCACCGCTTGATATCGACTGATGGTTATCAATTGCTGACGTCTTGATGCCGGTTACATGGTGGTGAGTACTCATCACTTAATACCGACTGATGATTATCAATTGCTGACGTCTTGATGCCGGTTACATGGTGGTGAGTACTAACCGCTTGATACCGACTGATGATTATCAATTGCTGACGTCTTGATGCCGGTTACATGGTGGTGAGTACTAACCGCTTGATACCGTCTGATGATTATCAAGTGCTGACGTCTTGATGCCGGTTACATGGTGGTGAGTACTAACCGCTTGATACCGACTGATGATTATCAAGTGCTGACGTCTTGATGCCGGTTACATGGTGGTGAGTACTAACCGCTTGATATCGACTGATGATTATCAAGTGCTGATATCTTAGTGCCGGTTATATGGTGGTGAGTACTCATCGCTTAATACCGACTGATGATTAATAAGTGCTGATGTTTTAGTGCCGGTTACATGGTGGTGAGTACTAACCGCTTGATATCGACTGATGATTATCAAGTGCTGATATCTTAGTGCCGGTTATATGGTGGTGAGTACTCATCGCTTAATACCGACTGATGATTAATAAGTGCTGATGTCTTAGTGCCGGTTACATGGTGGTGAGTACTCATCGCTTAATACCGACTGATGATTATCAAGTGCTCACGTTTTGGTGCCGGTTTCTTAGTCCCGATCATTCACTACTGAATACCGACTACTGATAACCCACTGCTGACGTCTTAGTCTTGAGTGCTGCCTAAAGTATTGATTACCGAGTGCAGACTCTAAGGGGTGGGCGTAATGCCTTTATGTCGGAGATTTGATCGGTCCGTGATAATCAGAAGACGCTTCGTTATAACATATCACAAATGCTTCCAATCTATGCTTTTATCATTGTTTAAGCCCCCTCTCCGTAGAACAAAACCTGAAGTAAATAGCATCTGATTATAGATTTTTTTATAAGGGGTGTTCTAATTTATTAAAGAGACTTTTTAAATCGAATGAGGCTCCGACTGCTTGCAACCTAGATCTTATCTTTGTGACTGGTTCCTATTTGGCGTTAACTGGCAACCCGAAGAAGTTGTAATAGCCCACTCATTCAATTAGTTGGTTGCTTAAAATTAATCACCCTACTGGCAGTTGTTTGCTTCTACCTTCCATTTTCTTTTTGTTATGTTAGAGTTAAGTCAATATTCCTTGTCAGTTCCATGTTTTCTTTCTGTGAATGTCGGACACTGCGATAGTGTCTTCGTGTAACTTATGTTGTTGTGTGTCTTTTTATTTTGAATACTATAGTAGTGCTTTCTTGAATGTCTCTTCGACGTATTGATCAAAAGAAGAAGCAAGTCATTCTAAAATTGAGAAATGTGTGGTGATCATTTTATTGTTTTAAACATACTTTTTGGGTGCTCTATTGTATTTCATAGTATTACTTAGTATTTAGTTTGCCATAAGCTTTTACACGTATTTATAATATCTTATTTTACTAGTATAGGACAGTTAAAGCATAATGAAAACATCAGAATAAGTTATCCCTTAATGAATGAACCCATACTTGGCTATGATTTTTTACTTCTTCAAAATACGGCCACATCCCATTGGAAACCAAATACCTACTGTATCTGATGCTCCTACAACCTGACCTGACATGTGCCGCTTCTGCCTGGCGGCCACTAAGCAGGCCTGACGTCTCGTCAACGCCTGGAATTCGTTCTAGACTAAATCTTTGAGATGCATCTGGCAGTATTCATGTTTTTACTAACCACACACTCCGTCAATCCTATAAAGCAACCACTCTTTCGGAACTCGTTTGCTCTCTCTCCCCTAAGCTTTTCGGCAGCGCCTTAAGCTCAGAATACCTGCACATATGGAATCTCCAAATCTCGCCCTAATGTTCTATTGGATACCCCCATAACCAGCGTATATTCCTTCATTTGCAGTTTACCAAGCCTTCTGGTGAAAAAAATTAGTCCTAAGCAATTCTGAATTCTGACATAGATTCTTCTTCTTAGTGTGCCGAGTGCCATGGAACGTTGGCAATCATCAGCGCTATTTGAACCTTGTCCACTGCTCTTCTAAAACTCGTCCTTGTGCTGGCTCCATACCATTGTTATAAGTTCTTCAACGAAGATGTCCTGCGCAGACCCGGACCGCTTGTGCCATCAATCCTACCTTGTATAATAAGCTGGAGCAGTTGATATTTTGTATTGTGTAAAATATATCCAAAATACTCTAATTTGCTCATCTTGATAGTGTGTATTATTTCTGTCTGTTTTTCAGCTGATTTAGTACTATTATGTTTCGAACTTTGTCAACCCACGAAATACGCAGCAATGTTGGTAGGCCCACATTTCGAAAGCTTATCCCATGCACTTGGGATCTGGGAGTCTCCATGCTTCAGCCCCATACATGAGTATACCGAACACATAATGCCTAAGAATACGAATCCCTAAGGGTAGATCGATATCAAAGCTACATATTACGACCTTCATTTTGATAAAGGCTCCTCAAGCTTGTTCCATTAAGGAAAACTTAATTTTGAACACTTAAGTAAATTAGAATAGTTTATCAGTTACAATGTTAGTTTTTAATTCACGTTGTTTCAAGCTGTTTTCTATAAATTGAAAATAAGAATATAAAACAGTCAGTTAGATCCCCATAAGTCTAGAAATAAACCATACAGGGACAGTGTGAAGGAATGGATTTGATCGAAAAAGACAGGCTCTGCGGAAACCACTGGGGTTCGACAAACCCTTCCATTCTCTGACTCACTGACTGTCCGTATGATTTTCTCCGCTTACAAAATCCGGGGATAAAAGAACAAATATTGTAGAACGTAGGATTAAGATAAACAAAGATGTTAATCCAATGTCGTTAAGTTAATTTATCTGCAGCTGTAAAACAAAGCATGTGTTGTGTGAAATATTTATAAACAAAGGTCTTGGTTTGGAAGTGTTAATTTCTTTCTAATAATGATTTGTTATCATTTTTGAGTAAGTGAAAGTTTGAGAGTGACAGATGTACAAAATGTCACATTGTGTTGTAAATCTTATTTACCAGACTTCAAAGTCGAATCATCAATAAAACTCGGAAGACAAGAGCGGTTTAAATTAATTGGCATGGTGTCCGCAGACGGAAATAGCGCCGGGCTTCGAACCCTAGCTTTTAGCCAAAAGACACTGACCTTCGACTTCTTTTACCGGGCAACTCGGTTGAAGGGCGTATCGATTGTTAGTGTCAAAGCCGTCAGGATGCTTCTAACAATAAAAAAAGAATCTAGCAGGCACTTGTTTCATTTCAAATCGAAGAAAAATAGCTAAAATTTGAAAGTAAATTGTATTTGCAATATATTTTTAAAATAGTCTTATAATATATAAATTATTTAATTTTAAAAAAATACTGAATAGATCGACAGGTTTTTTACTAATAAGAAATTCGGCAAACAAAACCGGGAAGACCAACTTCAAAATCATATTTTTGAAATTTCAAGCAGATATTTTCAACTCTCCTCATACCAAGAACTAACAAAGATTTTGGAATTTTAAAATATGATTAATAATATTAGAAAAAGGATTTTTAATCACATGGACACTTTCATAAAGGCAATATTTAGGTTATGTTTAAAGTAGATGTAATTGTTTGACAACAAACACGATTGGAAATGTATTTTTTAAATATGTCGGTTTGGGCTACAGTATTTTAATTAAACAATTTAAAACATTGTAATAAATTTATTTGATCATTTAAAGTTTTCATATTTATTATAAATAGATACAAAAAAACATACACTTTTTTTCCAAAAATAGCTTTATTTAAAAGTCTATTAACGTCCTATTTGTTGTCATTAATAATAAAATTGTTAAAAATACAAAAACGTGATCAAATCAGTTTATGTACTATTGTCTATTTATATCAGTGTTTTTAGTGAAGATGGAAGTTTAGAAATCGACTGGGTTTTGATTGAATAAACCATACTTTGTGAGGAGTATTGGGTATACGTTAAGGAACACGTACTGTTTCACAAAGTAGACTGAGATTTGATTGGTACAACTATTATTGTCAAAAACCTAAATAATTTAAAATATCCTTTCTCTCGTAAAACAAAATTGTTTGAAGAAAACCAAGAAATTTTTTATTTTAATTTTTATTAAATAATTACTATTGATATAGATAAAGTAACATAACCTATGCGTTAAAACAGCTGTTCTACCACATAACCTATAACATAAAATCAACTGTTTTATGGAATCCTATGTTATCACTTATTTTAAGACAAACGGGACGAAATAACTGTATTGCACACCTTCCCTCTTTTGTGAACAGTTTTTCTCTCACATAATACTAAAATAATTTTATTAAATTTAACTAGGGAATTAAAATTTGAAAAAAATGTATTAACGTAAGAGCCATTTGACAAAACAAATTGAAATGTATTTGAACTTAAGTGGATGAATAAAAAAGTATTTGATTACGATTGAAAATTTGAACAAGATAGATATATTTAAGCAGAGTGTGAACCAATAGAAGGAATTGACAAACAATATAAACGTTTTATTTCAAAGTTCTAGTTAAAAATTTGTAGTTTATGGATTTGTACGTGTAAAAGATTGTCTTAAGTTATTTTCTTCTACTAGATTGAAAACAAAAACTAATATTAAAGCCCCTAAACTAAAAACTTACTTAAAATATTTATTTATTACAATATTACCTAGTGTACAATTCGCCAAGGTACTCAGATATTGTTTCTTAGGATGTCACATCATTTCAGAAATGTATATAGGGTGATGTATTAAATATTTTAAATATCATTGTGGCTTAAATTCCACCACAGTGGCTCGAATGTGTTGATGTCAGAAGCGTAGCCAGGACGAGGTTTTGGGGTGGCACGACCCCCGGGGTTAAGGAGATAAAACCCCTGCAAATATTTTAACACTTTTATTTCCAGATACCATATTTTATTATATTTTGACACTTAATAGGCTATATTTATTTTGCTTCGTGGTAATGTTGGAGTAGAATAAATTTGTTTTATAGGTTAATATTTTTCTGCTATTGTTAATTGGTTTGGAGGACACTTCCTCCCCTGGGTACGCCCCTGATTAATGTGCACTATTAAATTATCATTTTCTATAAACATGTTTCTACTTTAGAGCATTTACAATTGGTTTTAAGGAGTTTTATCCAAGTATACTGAAACGTGTTTCTACTTTAGAGCATTTACCATTGGTTTTAAGGAGTTTTATCCAAGTATACTGAAACGTGTTTCTACTTTAGAGCATTTACAATTGGTTTTAAGGAGTTTTATCCAAGTATACTGAAACGTGTTTCTACTTTAGAGCATTTACCATTGGTTTTAAGGAGTTTTATCCAAGTATACTGAAACGTGTTTCTACTTTAGAGCATTTACCATTGGTTTTAAGGAGTTTTATCCAAGTATACTGAAACGTGTTTCTACTTTAGAGCATTTACCATTGGTTTTAAGGAGTTTTATCCAAGTATACTGAAACGTGTTTCTACTTTAGAGCATTTACCATTGGTTTTAAGGAGTTTTATCCAAGTATACTGAAACGTGTTTCTACTTTAGAGCATTTACAATTGGTTTTAAGGAGTTTTATCCAAGTATACTGAAACGTGTTTCTACTTTAGAGCATTTACCATTGGTTTTAAGGAGTTTTATCCAAGTATACTGAAACGTGTTTCTACTTTAGAGCATTTACCATTGGTTTTAAGGAGTTTTATCCAAGTATACTGAAACGTGTTTCTACTTTAGAGCATTTACCATTGGTTTTAAGGAGTTTTATCCAAGTATACTGAAACGTGTTTCTACTTTAGAGCATTTACCATTGGTTTTAAGGAGTTTTATCCAAGTATACTGAAACGTGTTTCTACTTTAGAGCATTTACCATTGGTTTTAAGGAGTTTTATCCAAGTATACTGAAACGTGTTTCTACTTTAGAGCATTTACCATTAGTTTTAAGGGGTTTTATGTAGTTTCAGAGTTTTATCTCAGTATACTGTAACTTTCCCTGATCTCTAAACCAAACCTTTTTCGTTTACATACATTAAAAAAAAAAAAATTGTGCAGTATTTAAATAGTAGTGGCATTACTGTAGCATTTGTTTGACTGGGCTTGTTCGTATTTATAGCCTGCGTCCGTCACAGCTGTTTGTCGCATTATTCAAGACGCACTCCATACGCAAGCGCAAAATACACATTTTATCACTATGAACCTCGGGTTGAATTGAAGAAAGCCTTGTCGGTAATATTTCCTGAAGGTTTTTCATTCAAGTAAATGGAAAAACTTTCAACTAAATTGTTTTTAGTCCAAAGTGTTTAATTTGAATGTTTTAAGAAGGAAAACTTTATCTCTTAACGTAAAAGAATTACTTCTCTGAATACTCTTCATGTCCGTGTCTTCATTTTACAAGGTAACCCAGTGTAATATCTAGAGTAATCTTAGACGGTTGTGGAAATATTATCTTCTCTATTTCTTTAATTCCCTTGTAACTATACACACGCGTTCACACGCACACACGCACGTGAATACACGTAACCGCGCGCGATCACACACACACACACACGCACGCACGCACACACACACAAATATATATATATATATATATATATATATATATATATATATATATATATATATATATATATATATTAGTATACTTGATTACTATTCTAAAAATCCCATTTTAATTCTCGCTATCACAAAACTATTTGTTTGTATAGGTTTTTCCTTTGTATTTTATTTATAATTATCTTATAAAAAGTATCTAAGTGTAAAAATTCTCTTTTTCTTGGTTTAAGTAGAAAGTGGCTTTAAAACAACTTAGTTTATATTACCTTTTTTCACAGACTTAAATATACTTGGTGTTAAATGATATTCGAGCTGGCTTGTGAGTGAAAGTTATAATTAAAGAATAAAAATATGGTACAACTCACAAATATGCAATTTTTTATTTCATACGCGTTTCAACGACTAATTTGTCGTCATCCTCAGTGAAAATACACAAATCAAATTAAATAATATATATATATATATATATATATATATATATATATATTAGTTAATTTGATTTGTGTGTTTTCACTGAGGATGATGACAAATTAGTCGTTGAAACGCGTATGAAATAAAAAATTGCATATTTATGAGTTGTACCATATTTTTATTCTTTAATTATACTTGGTGATGTTTATATTAACTTTTTTCACAGACCTAAATATACTTGGGCATCTTTGTTTTAGTTATATTTCAAAATAAATCTATAATAAGTGGCTCTAAGTGTTTGTATCTTGTCAAACTAAATTTAGTTCATTTGTTCTAAGCAAAAAATTTTTTTTGTATATCCACCCTGATTGTATTCGAAAAGTAAGACTTCTTTGTGATAATATTTCAAGTTATCTTCCAAATGAAATTTTTAAACTTTGCCCCTGTCTTTGCTAACCACTTGCCTTTCTATAAAAGGAGTTAACTGCAGTTAACTTTAAAAAAATTTTCCATTTACTTTTAAAATCATTCCCTAATGATGGTTTCAGACTCCATTAAAACTACATAACTTCTTCTAGTAACTTATGTATTGACGATCCAACCTACGCAGAAATCTTGAAATGAGTTATGTTCATCAGCAAGGGAACGGAAATCAAATCAATTAAGTTCAAATCAAACGATGTTTAGGAAGAATAATATTTATGAGAAACTTTTCGAACCGTCTGTTCTTAATTATTAAATATGTAAATGCTACAAATAATATTGGTTATAATTTATAGAAATGAAACACAGGTAAATAATTAGATATATATCCGAACGGCAGGATATGACTTAAAATTTGTTCAAGACTAATAATTTCGCATCGCAAATTTAGGCCTTCATCAGCAATTGCAAAGCTATAAATATTAAAAGACAATGTCGCCAAACCCGGCAGAAGGAAGTGTTTCTGTTCCAAAAATAATAAATTTACTGCTCTACATTTTATTTTGAGGACACACAGATCGTCCTCTCTGGACGAACAGCGCGGTAGAGGGTGGGGGAAGTGTCACGCCCCCGGACGCAGTTGTGTTAAAATAAATAAAATCTGAATTAACTTGTTTATTATATATATATTAAAAAAAACTAAGATATCACTAATATTGCTTAATTTATGAAATGATTTTAAAACATTTAATTTAAAAAGTAATGACTTGGAACTGCTTATCACTGTTACAACTTAAACTTTTGGGATTAATTATCAGCAGTTACTTGTAACTTGTCAACATTATGATCTATTAATACAATATAAATAAATATAATAAAACCCTAATATAAATAAACTACAGAGTATGTCCTATAATATTTATATAAACCCAATACGTTATAGCCTATGATAAAAAACCAGTTAAAAAAGAGTTGATTTAAAACCTAATATGTAACATAAATCAATACCTATAATAGCTTTGTAAATTTTATAAGTTAAAAAATAAGTTAGCCATAAAAATCTATCCATTATATTCCCTAATATAAATAAACATATATATAATACAAATAAACTCTGTAACAGTTATATAAAATCTATAACCTGTATAATAAATAAATAACTCACAAAGTCATCCAAATTGAGCTTTAATATAATCTACATCATTTTTGTATTGTAAGAATGAAATCAATGTTAAAAATATATAAATAAAAGAAAGTCAGGTTATTTGTAGAATTGCCTCGTAGTTCTCGGAAACGGAGAATGTATTTTGATGCGGATTTTTACTCTATGTTTTTTGTTATTTCCTTTAGCAAAATATAACACAAAAATTTTACAGTATGTCAATAAATACTGGACAATTCCTTAAATCAAATTTAATTAAAATAAAAACATGTTACTGCTTATGATTTTAAAAAAACCCACATTGAAAATATTTTTCTACTGAATATATAGTTTAGGACTAGATATATAAACTTGAATTTGTTTGGTATTAGAGTTATATTGTAAAAGCTTCAATTTGAAACATTGTCATGGAATTTATATTTAAAAATTTTATGTTAATCATATATAGACCTAATAAGTGTTTTGTAAAATGATGTTTTCTAAAATTCTATATCATGTATTTATATGGATATGTATGTATAAACAAATATATATATATATATATATATATATATATATAGTGACCTTAAATGGTTACCATGGTTACCACACAATATCATGAATAATGCTCTAGAATTAAAAATGAATGAAAAGAATAAAATAAACAAACAAACAAGTATCGAACCTTACTTCCCAAACGTACAATGCGAAAGAAACTAAAACACAATGCAAGCGAAGAAAAAAACGTATAAATAGTAGCAAAAAAGTACTACAATGTATACTACTGAATGTATAGTTTAGGACTAGATATATAAACTTGAATTTGTTTGGTATTAGAGTTACATTGTAAAAGCTTCAATTTGAAAAATTGTCATCGAATTTATATTTAAAAATTTTATGTTCATCATATACCATAAATGTTCCGTAAAATGATGTTTTCTAAAATTCTATATCATATATTTATGTGAATATGTATAGATATATATTTATTTATTTATTTATTTATAGTCACCCTAATTGTTACCATGGTTACCACACAATATCATGAATAATGCTCTAGAATTAAAAAAGAATAAAATAAACAAACAAACAAAGTATCGAACCTTGCTTCCCAAACGTACAATGCGAAAGAAACTAAAACTCAATGCAAGCTAAGAAGAAAAACTTATAAATAGTAACAAAAAAAAATACTAGTCCAACAACTTGTGTAGAAAGGGAAAGTGAAAATTGCAAGGACATTTGCCTCCTATCTTGCCATTTAATATCTTTGTTGTGGTAAATGTATATACATATTTATATTAATTGTAATTATAATATAAAAAGGAACTAGAATAAAACTTTTCTTTTTTGATTTAATTAGGAGTTTATTTAAATTGTTTTTTATACTACTTGTTATTTGTAAGAAAACGTACTTTATGCACAATAAGCTTGTGTATTCTTAAGCTCGGCCTATTTATAGCGAATAGGATAAGTAAATTTCGTGTATGTAGAAATTTGTACATGGTTCTGCCATTTTTTGCCATCATCAGTGACGAAAATAAATCAAGTGTATGTTCGTCACTGATAAGACTTATGTAGTAGATGCAACATGTCTGTCGACATTAAATACTTTGTTCTTAAGAGAAAGACACGCCATTGTACTATTGTACCACGTATTTATATGAGCTACAATATATAGACTTTGCAATATGGGACCTAACCAAATTATATGAGTAAATTTATATAAATAAGGCAAATACAATATAGGATATATATTAGATAACGAAAGCAATTTATATAACTTATAACCTATGGTTTATATAAGTAATGTTATTAAAAAAGATATAAATTAACATATAAATAACTGTATAAAAGAACTGTGGCGTAATATTTAACAAAAATAAACGAAACCTCTGAACCACAAATAACTTTCTTTTTTTATAAATAAGAAAAGAAAGTTATTTGTGGTTAAGATATTTCATTTATTTATGTTAAATATATAAATAAGTTAAGAATAAGTAAAACATAAATAAATAAATAAATAACTGTACATGAGTTCACAAAATATTATACTTTATTGTCATTTGTGTTTCAATAATTTATGTCAACATCATCAGTGGCACTACTAAAAATTTACCACTACAACTTAATTCGTAGTAATGTCACTGATCATGACATAAGTAATTAAAACGCGTATGATAATAAGGTATATTGTTTGTGAGTTCGTGTGCAGTTATTTATTTATATTCTTATCTCACAGGCCAGCTCAATTATTACTTATTAATAAGTCAAACGTAAAGTCAATAACCCTTTTGTATCTACAAGGTTTGTTCTTCATTTCGATGTATACAACTTTGTATATTTTTGCAAGTAATTAGGGTAATGGTTGACATTGTGCCAAACCAGATTTGCTACAAACCTTGAACGTTTACTGCGATGCGGGCGGTCGCAAAACTGTATTTTTGTGTGAACCAAAAGCTAGCGCTCGGAAAAAGAACTTCGGGGCACACTTCAACAGGCTCTATTGTTTATTCGTTGCCCAAGTTTTTGACATCAAAACAATTTTCTCTTCAGGAGCATTTATTAAATAAAACTACAGGAGCATTTACTAAAACAAGTAATATTAACAAAACTTTTTAAAGTAACTCATACTTAGGCCAACAAAGAAAATTATAAATTTTGTTACTTTTTATTAAATAATTACAATTATTGTAAATAAAGTAACATAACCTATGCGTTGAAACAGCTGTTCTACCACATAACTTGTAAGATAAAATCAGTTGTTTTATGAAATCATATGTTATCACTTACTTTGCGCCAAATGGGAAGTAATAACAATATTGCATACCTTGCCCCTTTTGTGAAAAGCTTTTCTCCCATGAATTATAAAATTAATTAATGATATAGTATTTGAAAAAGAAAACTGTATTAAAACTGTGATTGTCTTCACAAGTTAAAAAAAAATACTTGTAATTAATCATATTATTAAATGAAATTATTTATATAACAATTGAGAATTCGAACAAGAAGTATGTATATATATATATATATATATATATATATATATATATATATATATATATATATATAGAGAGAGAGAGAGAGAGAGCTAATTTTACAGTTTACATTGCAATTATTTTGCAAACGTCATTGCTTTACGTTAAGTTACAGCTAAAGTTTAGTATTTCTACTGTATACACATACGTCCTGAAGTAGGCCTACATACATTTTGCGTACATATGCATTAGAATGACTAACGTTTACCTAAGTTTAATATTAGCTTTAAAATAAATCTCTTTTTAGTATCATGAATGTTTTACAGTAAATCCCCTATAATCCGGCGTCTCCAGTAATCCGGCGTTATCCTCAAGGATAATCATCAATATGTAAACATAACGTGTACATTTTTCACTGCATATCGATGACTGTGGCCGAATGACCTTCACACCGCCCAGTTAGGGTTACGGCTCGTGATATAAACATGATTTTGAGCTGGAAGTTGATGCAGTAATTGTGTATAATTGCTATTACTAAAGTGCAAAGGAATAACGCCTTTGCAGTGTGAGAGGAAATAAGTTTGGCATTACACATGAATATTGTATAATGTATGTTGTGTTTTGAATGGACCCTCCAGTAATCCGACGTTTCCTTTATCCCAGCCTCATATCTGCCATATTAGTGAGAGTTTACTGTAGTTCTTTTGTAGTAATGTTTCTTTTAAATGTTTCGATTTGGTAAATGCCCCTGAAGAGAACATTGTTACGTGTGGAATCGTCTACAATTAATGTGTGTGTGTGTGTGTGTATGTGTGTGTGTGTGTATGTGTGTGTGTGCGTGGTGTGTGTGTGTGTGTGTGTGTGTGTTTGTGTTTGTGTGTGTGTGTGTGTGTTTGTGTATATGTGTGTGTGTGTGTGTTTGTGTGTGTATGTTTGTGTGTGTGTGTGTGTGTGTGCGCGTGCGTGTGTGTGTGTGTGTGTGTGTGTGTGTGTGTGTGTGTGTGTGTGTGTGTGTGTGTGTGTGTGTGTGTGTGTGTGTGTGTGTGTGTGTGGGTGTGTGTGTGTGTGTGTGTTTGTGTGTATTTATATTATAGTAATACAGTGAGGGAAAATATTTGTTTCGAACGTTTAACTGTATAGATTTTAAAAGTATTGATTTTAGTTCGGTGAATTTCCAGCAGATATCGATTGTGTATATTTAGTTTTTATCATTAACGTAAAATTTACTGATCAGTTTTATGGCTTCAACTTTTCATTATTTTGTAAATATTAAGTTTTACGTTCAGGATATATAAAAGAGATATGTGAAATATATTAAGGGGATTTAGTTCTCCTTCGTGTCCGATGTATACACACACACACACACACACACACACACGCGCGCGCTTGTTTACAATCAACAGCCTTCAGTTTGACAGTTGATGTAATGTGTAATTTTAGTTATTATTATTACGGAAACAATTAATGACTCTTGTGGTGTGGGAGTATTAAAATAATCGTCTGTTCTTTGTACAATTTTGTTACTTAAATGTTCTATATATAAACCCGTAATTAGCATAACTGTTGACAATACGCCAAACTAGACTAGCTGTAAACCTTGGATATTCCCCACTGCAGTAATTGGCTGCCATTACAATGGGAAACCTTTTTATGCAAAGGAAGTTAACTTTAATCCCATGTTTCTTTGGATTTGACTTACATTTTTAATATTTATCCTAACACTTCCCCATAGTTTTACCACTCGGTCACGCGGCCCTGTCAGTTAAAACCACCCTCCTTTACCCGGTTACAACAGAACAGTTGGTCAAAACATACTGACAAGTAGCCTACCAATATTTACGTTTTTAAAAGTTGGATCTTTCGGTTTATTGTCTTCTTTGAGTATTTAATTGCACTTTTTGTGCTCATGGTATCTTCACTAAAGGTAATTATATTTATATTCGTACCTCTGGTGAATATACATTTACGTAACCTGAGTGAAGACTAACTGCAGCTAGCAAGAGGTCTGGGTCTGTAGCGTCCCATTCTTACCTAACACCACTGAAAACTCTCATTTACACAATATACTCAATCCTAAACCTGTAACACACCCACACAAGGCGCGCGCTCGTCAAAACAACCCGTTTTATACACATTTATACTATTAGCTATTAGTTATAACCAAATAAAACCTCTTCAACCTGAAAAACGTTTTAGTAATTTCCTGATGTACATTTAGATTGCTAAGCAACCATTTTCAGCGGAAACTATTACAAGACTAACCTTGTACTAGTTAGATGAGTTAGTATTGTGATATTTTAACCTGAAGATGATTTCTTTGCAACCGAAAATGTACATCAGGACATAAATTAAAAGGTTTTAAGGTGGAAGTATACCATTTATTTAAACTAGAAATATACCAAGTATCTTCTATTAGGAATTTACGCGTTGGGAGTGCTGAAAAGACCAGAGAAGTTTGATAAACTACTGTCCGGGATGATGATATGAGCTTGCTCGGCCCAAGACGTAATGAGGGTTTCCGGGCGCACTTCGGTCCTTGGGAGTGTCCGCAGTGAACACGCAACAAGATTGTGTTCAATATTACCCGTTCTCGACTGATGCCTACCCAGTGGAGCTAGATTACGGTTCTATAGGCCTCTTACATTCTCTATCTAAAGTTCTGACTTGCTGCTGTTGCTTTTAGATCAAGCCCAACGTCTAGTCTTCTCGTTGAAGCTGGGGAACATGCTTTGAGATGTTTTACAAGACTTGATATCTCTCATTTTTAACAAAATGTTCATAGCCCATTAAGAATTTTAGAAAACACAGAATTTCCTACGTGATTCTCATCTTCAATTAAAATTAATAAATTAATGGTTTATTATAATTAAAATCAACAATTTAATATTGATTTATTATCGAATTTACTCTCGTTTTTCTATTGACTTTTCTTTACAGATTAATTAAAAATCTGGATTTGCAGATTAATTGATGTGTATAGAATATATAGAGAATTTTAAGAGGCGAGGTTACAACATTTCGAGAAATTGAATTACCTAGAAAATTTAGATACAAATAATATTTCATGTTTGGGCTGAAAATAATTGTGGGTCAAATTATTTAATTATTCGCTTATAACTATAACTTACGGAAAACAAACTCATTAAAAACATTTATTACAGACTTTATTTAGTTTCAGACATTTTCCGGTAAACTAAATTGTTCATTTATAACCGTGCACTAGATATTGCTAATATATTGGTAAATGGTAAGATTTACTGACTATTGATGGTAACGTACGAACCTTTCTCTGACAATCGTTCATTTTAAACATTTTATTATCTCCAAACTCTAGTGGTAAAAGTCTGATTAATCAACTTTTATAAAATCCTACCATTTACCAACTCAAGTTCACTAAATTCTACGACTTACTAATAAAACCTGTCTTAACAATGTACAGACATTTACATATACGTGTACACACCAAGTCTATATGTTGCGAATCGTGAGTTTATTGTTCTTTTATAATTTATAAATAATCTACATAACTATAGGTTTTGCAGAAGTGCACGGTTGCGTGGGTGTGCGGCGAGAGTTATTTTACACCATTTTATTTGGTTTACGATTTTGTTTGCAAAACGTCTGCCTCTGAAAGATTATTCATTTTCACCAAATTCACTTGTCCTGGGGCAATGCTTACATTTTGGTGTTATTTTAAGCAGTACGAAACGAGTCTGCTTATTAAGAACGTGAACTATTTTAGACGATATTGTTGCAAGCAGAAGCCTTGCAGGGGTGCCAACGTTGCAGATGTAGCCCGCGGCTACAACCATTCAACGCCTGTCGAAATACGAAATTTATACTTTTCATTTACATTTATATAAATAAAATATATTTTTGTAAGAAATTAAGTCATGTCAAATACTATTTTTACAGTTAAAAAATACAAACACACACACACACACACACACACACACACTCATACACACACACACACACACACACACACACTCACACACACAACACACATACACACACACACCCACACACACACACACACACACACACACAACTCACACACACACACACACTCACACACACAACACACACACACACAAAGAGAGAGAGAGAGAGAGAGAGAGAGAGAGAGAGAGAGAGAGAGTTTGAATAAGTTTTAAATTGTATTTGTGTGTTTTAGTTATTTATAAAGTCTGGTTAAAAGAGAAACTGTCATAAGCTCCGCACATTGGTTTTCAGAGTTGCCAAAACACTAAAAGTTTAAATGTTGAATAAACTTATAATGAAATGCATATTAAAAATAATACACTATGCTCACAGCTGTAAAATTAAAAATATTTTTTAGAAATATGTATGGCGATCAATACATTACTTTTATGAAAGTCTAACATTTGATTTAAATGCTGAGGAAGTAATTTTAAACATTTGATTATTTATGGAACGTAATAAATTTAATTTTAATTGAAACTTCTGATTTATTGATTTGTCATAAAACATTCTCCCGCCAAAACAATTATTTTGAGTTTGGTCGTATAAACTGGGCTGAGTAGATTAAACACTCATAGCAAGGATAAATGTTTAGGGGCCCACGTAATGATTTGTTCAGGCAGACACTCTTAGTCATTCTTCTAGTTTATCCATAACATTTAGGCTTTTGACACCAATATCTTCTCCAATTTTAAGCTTTATCTCTCTGATTTCCCTTATTCTTCTGTTAGCTACTCTCTCTACTCATGATTTACCTGTAGGATGTCTCCAGCAATCCGTTTCTGTGGCCTCTAGCTTTCTTGTGCCTTCCTTCATCTCTCTCACTTCAATGCTATATGTAATTATTCTTCTGACAATTGTGCTAAACATCCTGTGATTGCTCCTATTTAATACGGACTGATACCAAAGAAAAAAGGGTATTTGTTATCCTTCCTTGGTTGTTTCTTTCTTCTATCATCTCTTCTATATTTCCTTTTTTTGTAGTGTTGATACCCAGGTATACGTGTCACAATATCAGGTCCTGTTGTCTCCCAAACACTTGTTCGGTATTCTTAGAAAAATCTACATCTATATTACTTTATGAATTATTTATTGCTTGATTATATTTTAGTTTTTGCTGGAGATACAGTTAATTTTATGATTATAATATTGCCATTTAATTTCATTTGAGTTTTAAATTTTCTTTCGTCAAAACGTATTTCCAGTTTAAAAACACAAATGCTATGGAGAAAGTAAAAAAACACGAATAAGCTAAATTATTTAAATAAAGTTTGTGTTATATTTCTGCGTCTACACTAATAAAAGCTAATAACGATACCCGTATTTTAATTTAAAATGTTATTGGATAGTATGCACATTCTCTAGTTTCTACAATTTGGTGTAAGTACGTGTTTATATATACAAAGACTAAATCTTAAAAACGAAAGTTTTTATTGCAACTGTTTATGTGCTTAGTTCTGTGCTCGAGTGAAATATCAGTAAAATTTTATTAATTAAATAAAATTTAATATTATTTCACGACCAACGTTAATAGCACAATTATTATAGGAGGGGGGTTATGTATAGGATTACGAAGTTTTATTAAAGGACTATACAAATTTTATTGCTTCATGAAATTTTTATATGAGTCCAGTAATAAGAAGCGGCCTTCTTTCTTTAATTTAATCACTGCAACATAAACGAAATTATGCCAAAATAAAATTATTAAAAACTAAAACATACTTTACACAACTCGAGTATATTAAATAAAGGTGTTAAATTAACAAATACATTCATTACATTATGCGATATATAGGCTACTAAATAAAAATACTGTTTTATTTTTTCTGACACTGAATATGGTAAAATGTCGGCGCTGAGGAAACATAATTGTCGCTGGGGAGACGCCACGGATTTTTATTGAGTCATAAACCTTCCTTTTTAGGTTATGAACATCTTAAGTGCTTTTCTTATATCCCCGATTCATTCTTCGGTAGTTTTGTAAACATAAATAATAAAAACATTTTGAAATCCCATACACATTATATCCAACATACTTCTATTCAAGATGCTTAGAAACACAGCTTTAGGGGCTACTTTACTTTAGCCAATGCCCGCACGTGGCTGTTGAACCATTTGGCGTCGAACCTCCCTGTAACGACCGATTCTGGACAGTTAGTCGTTCAGCTCAGAACAGGTTGAAGTGTGGCCCCCAATTATGACACCATCGAGACAAAGTGGACAATTATCGGATTCTGGTAGGCCAGAACGGTAGATGTGGGCCTGGAGATAGTCGTTTCATGTCAGGAGCCGAAAGTCAGTCATGGTGCCCACCCTATCGCTTGTGGGCACCAGAGGACCGCGACTGCTAAGTGATGCCCACTGTTTCCCTCTGCTGAGTTCTTCGGGTCCTTGTTTCATGGCGTGTTTCAGGGTTGTTATCGATAAGATGTTTGGCAGAGGTGAGGCTGGCTTCTGCGTAGGGTCGTTGCATCTGTGCTCCATTGTGTTCCAAGGTAGTCTGCTCTTTCGTTCCCTGTGATGCAAACGTGACTTGGGATCCACTGAAGGCTAATTGACCATTCATTTTGCAGAAGATGTGAGATTGCTTCTGGGCAGTGGAATATGTTAGAAGTCTGTTGAAGAGTTGTCGGCTATTGCAATTATAGCGGCTTGGGAGTCTAACGAAAACAGCTGGTTGGTGGTTCGTCACTGGCTATTGCAATTATAGCGGCTTGGGAGTCTAACGAAAACAGCTGGTTGGTGGTTCGTCACTGGCTATTGCAATTATAGCGGCTTGGGAGTCTAACGAAAACAGCTGGTTGGTGGTTCGTCACTGGCTATTGCAATTATAGCGGCTTGGGAGTCTAACGAAAACAGCTGGTTGGTGGTTCGTCACTGGCTATTGCAATTATAGCGGCTTGGGAGTCTAACGAAAACAGCTGGTTGGTGGTTCGTCACTGGCTATTGAGCAGCAAGCGCTTAGCTTTACGACCTAAAACAAGTTTAATATAGGTTTCCAATAATTAAATAGGATCTCTATTAGGATGTTTCTTAAATTAGCATTTACTAATTCTTTAACAAAATGCTGAATATGTTTAATAACAGTTTGAGAATTTGCTAATTTTTATAATTGTAGTATGTTTTCATCGCTATACTATTTGGGAACAGTTACTATTAGGCTTAAAGTATTGAAAACCTATTAGGCTGTAGTGAAATGTAAAGTGAAATTTTAATTTAAAATTTGTTAAAGAATTATGCTTCAGAATTGGAGAAATTCATGATAGACGAAAAATACTGAATATTGCATTTGGCAAGACAAACTTAGACGGCTGTTTCTGATTGACGGTTGCCAAGAACGTAGACCCTCGCCAGCCCCTTGTGTTGAATTGGCAAATAGTATAGATTACAAACCTCTGCAACAGAAGCTCAGGAAAGTTCAGCTAATTATTGAAAGAGAGAGTGTGTGTGTGTGTGTGTGTGTGTGTGTGTGTGTGTGTGTGTGTGTGTGTGAGTGAGTGAGCGTGTGTGTGTGTGTGTGTGTGTGTGTGTGTGTGTGTGTGTGTGTGTGTGTGTGTGTGTGTGTGTGTGTGTGTGTGTGTGTGTGTGAGTGTGTGAGTGTGAGTGAGTGAGCGTGTGTGTGTGTGTGTGTGTGTGTGTGTGTGTGTGTGTGTGTGTGTGCGCGTGTGTGTGTGTGTGTGTGTGTGTGTGTGTGTGTGTGTGTGTGTGTGTGTGTGTGTGTGTGTGTGTGTGTGTGTGTGTGTGAGTGAGTGAGCGTGTGTGTGTGTGTGTGTGTGTGTGTGTGTGTGTGTGTGTGTGTGTGTGTGTGTGTGTGTGTGTGTGTGTGTGTGTGTGTGTGTGTGTGTGTGTGTGAGTGTGTGTGTGTGTGTGTGTGTGTGTCTGTGTGTGTGTGTGTGTGTGTGTGTTTGTGTTTGTAAGAGAGGAGAAACAATATGTACAAACAATATAAAGTATAGATTTGAAGCGTTTAAAAAATTGTATAAAATAAACCAATTTTCATAGATGTGAGTGATTAATGTGACTAAAAAAATTTAATTTTTGAGATGAAAACATTCTTATACGTGTCTGATACTTTTTACGAACTGATTTTAAAATATTGTAGCTTGTTCAGTAAGTATCTAATAAATGTTGTTTGATACCTACATCATTTCATTATTAACTAATATCAATATATGTCCTTATAAATAAAGATATAGAACAGTAAGTAATAACTTATTTTTGGGATTTTCATTGAAAGGTTTGCAAAAATATTACCTCTAATTTGTTATTTTTAGTTGATATTTCGGTGTTAAATGGAAAAACATCATTCTGTATTATTATTTCCTATATTATAACAAATATTTAGGCGATTTTACATCACGCATAATTACAAGTTTTTCTCAATTCCAAATTTCTGTAGACGTGACTATAACAATTTTCACTTCTGTCGGCCCTACCACAACCCACGTTTTATTTCAAATTTCTCTCGGAGGCTTCCACTAAACTATTATGTGTTAAAAAGCAATGAAATTCAAACGCTCCGACCTACTTCAGAAACCTAGCCTCCCGACATCGATACCAGCAGTTAATTATTGCTGCAATTCGATTTCAGCACTACAACGTCAGAGTATCGGAAACGAGTATATTTATAGTATCTGACGTCACCGACTGGGAAGGCCCGGTTGAGCATAAACTACCAGAAATGAACCACTTAACAAAATATCAACAAATCTCCAAACATTTTGAGATTAACCTGGCAATGTTTGTATGATTAGACGGGAGGCGTTCTATTGCGAACTGGGCCAAATATAGCAGTGAACTTTTAACGCAATCTGGTTTAATTTGCATTTAATGAGAAACTGACGCGGCAGGGGTGGGTTAACCCTCCCCACTCAGAAATCAAATGAGTTATATGTATGAGAAAAGTTTTCTGTTTAAGGATGAAGTTTCTAACAAATTTTTCATTGTTTCATTGTCTCATGTAGACTAATATATATTTCTTTGTAGAGTTTCAGTTCGTGAAAATGATAAGTTATAGAGCAGGGTAGTTAACCATCCCCACTCGAAAATTTGATGTGTTATATGGAAAAGAAATTTTGGAAAGAATGATATGTTTTATAGCTTCCATTATTCATTCCTGATGATGCATTAGTCATTACTATACACAAACTATTCATTATTCATTACTGTATACCAAATATTCATTATTCATTACTAAATACAAACTATTCATTATTCATTACTGTATACCAACTATTCATTATTCATTACTGTATACCAACTATTCATTATTCATTACTATATACCAACTATTCAATATTCATTACTGTATACCAAATATTCATTATTCATTACTAAATACAAACTATTCATTATTCATTACTGTATACCAACTATTCATTATTCATTACTGTATACCAACTATTAATTATTAATTGCTATATACCAACTATTCAATATTCATTACTGTATATCAACTATTCATTATTCATTACTCTATACCAACTATTCGTTATTTATTACTGTATACCAACTATTCATTATTCATTACTGTATACCAACTATTCGTTATTTTTTACTGTATACCAACTATTCATTATTCATTATTGTATACCAACTATTCATTATTCATTACTGTATACCAACTATTCATTATTCATTACTCTATACCAACTATTCGTTATTTATTACTGTATACCAACTATTCATTATTCATTACTGTATACCAACTATTCGTTATTTTTTACTGTATACCAACTATTCATTATTCATTATTGTATACCAACTATTCATTATTCATTACTGTATACCAACTATTCATTATTTATTACTGATTACTGTATACCAACTATTCATTGTTCAATACTGTATACCAACTATTCATTATTCATTACTGTATACCAACTATTCATTATTCATTACTCTATACCAACTATTCGTTATTTATTACTGTATACCAACTATTCATTATTCATTACTGTATACCAACTATTCGTTATTTTTTACTGTATACCAACTATTCATTATTCATTATTGTATACCAACTATTCATTATTCATTACTGTATACCAACTATTCATTATTCATTACTCTATACCAACTATTCGTTATTTATTACTGTATACCAACTATTCATTATTCATTACTGTATACCAACTATTCGTTATTTTTTACTGTATACCAACTATTCATTATTCATTATTGTATACCAACTATTCATTATTCATTACTGTATACCAACTATTCATTATTTATTACTGATTACTGTATACCAACTATTCATTGTTCAATACTGTATACCAACTATTCATTATTCATTACTGTATACCAACTATTCATTATTCATTACTGTATACCAACTATTCATTATTCATTACTATATAACAAATGTCCATTATTCATTACTGTATACCAACTAAGAACTTTGGATAAACAATTAATAAATAATTCTTGTGTTTGAATATCCTTAGTTGTTTTGATTACTATACAAAAAAACATTATATATATATATATATATATATATATATATATATATATATATATATATACACGAAAAATCCCCTTATCACAAATATTTTTATTTTAATCTTTAAAATTATTTGTATTTAGAAGTTATTGTGAATTATTTATTTAACATTAGGTGTTAAGAGTTAGCTGTATCATTTTAATTGAATCATTTCTTAGTATTTGCTTATAAATATAGAGTTTACAGTAATACTTCTGCTAATGCTAACGTTTAATGCCAATCATTTTAAGTATAATCAATAATTAAGTAATTAGGCTATAATTTATGTACATTTGTGACGGAAAGATGTTTTAGTGAACATTTGTCATTAACTTTGGTTATTCCAGTTGAAATTGTATAAACCGTAAGCTCCGAAATAAACAGTACTGAATCAACTTTAGTTATCTCCTCGATCAGATTTTGATTGTTGGCACGTATTAGTGTTTCATTTGAGGTTAGTTTTTGCTGACAGTGCTAACTACTGTAGAGAAAACCATTTAAATAAAATAATATCTTGCAACTGTTGCAGTACTGTTTATTTTGGCGCATACGGTAATTTCCTTCCTGGAATTGCCTAATGCACTTAAAAAGCTATTGATGTTGGATGGATTTAAGAAAAGCTAGAATGATATGACATTAGCTCTATTCGGTACAAACCATTTATCTCTTGCACAATATAGTTGGCGTTTACCTCATCTTCTACGGTATTGAAATTGTAGAAGTATTACTGGTAAAAAATACAGATAAAAAGGTTAATTTTTAGAAAAACCAATTTTATAAATTTTTACCTAAATTAATAACAGGTATTAAATTTGTTATTTTAATAACTACATAATGATTTGTTATTTATAAATAACAATAACATTTTAATTGTTCATTTATTGAAAGCACTATTTCACAGTAAATTAATTCTGTATATACTGCATAATTGAATTTAATCATTAACAAAAATACTGCTTATTTCGAGATAGGTTTTGGCAAGCATTAGTACAACATCCAGTCAGTTGTTTACCAGCTGATACATACAGGTAGCAGATACATTTATCTTCTGCTGTGAGTTATTCAATTCCTACTATTATTTCACACTTTCCCTATATATATATAAACACACACACACACATATATACATATATATATATATATATATATATATATATATATATATATATATATATATATATATATATATATATATATATATTATATATATATATATATATATATATATATATATATATATATATATATATATATATGTATATATATACATACACACACACACACATACACACACACACACATATATATATATATATATATATATATATATATATATATATATACATACATGAGGTTTAAATATCGTCATATATCTTGTTCAAATTTTCATCTAATAAAATAATCTTTCTCATCCACTCAAGGTCATGCACATTGTTTTAAAACTCGTAGTGGATAACACGATATTAATACAGTTTTTAAAATATGAATTCATTAAATAAATTTGGTCAATTAATTTTTATAATTAATCTTGCTTTCTATTTTGCCACCTAATATTGTGATTCTGTCATATATGTACCCACATATTTATATTAAAAGTAATTCTTCAGTAAAAAGTAACTAAAAAGTTTTTTTTGACCTAAATAATAGTTGATATCAATTTTATTTTTAGAGAACTTGTTTTAAAAATATATATATTATACAGTATTAAACTCTTCTCTGTTGAATGCTGTTACCAATTAATTACATTTATTGATTTCATCACATGATTTGTTTATAATTAGTCGTCTGTTATTCCACTTTACGTCGATGAAAATGGACTTCGATACGGTCATTAGTAAGAAGATAATTTTTATTAAGGTTTTTCATTGTTGTAGGGGCAATGGAGTAGCAGCAAACCTTCGTACTCCAGTAGCACAGATAAACAGCCCCCAACCAGTGTAAGCATTTCTACAAATATCCACTATTTGCAATATTATCGAATCACTTAACCCTAATCATAAGACTATTCTCGGCCGGTTTATTTGAAGACGTAAAACCGGCCGCGTCAGCTAAATATTGTGTGCTTTTGTAAAGACGCTACTTACCCTATACATTCGTTAAAAGCTTTAAACAATCGTCATTATTATACATTGACATTGCTTTGGCCTGTTTACTAAAGACATTGCTCGCTATACTCAGGGTTGCTTATTACAATACAAAATCATGCAAGAATGTTTTGTGTTTACAGGTTTTTGCATAAAAATAATGTTTTACTCACCTTTCTCTAAAGTAACACTAGAAAAGTTTAGTAATCCATTACTATATAGGGGGCTTTACCCGCTAGGTCAAACCTAGAAGCAAGCACAAATTCTTTTGAGTGTAGAATATATTTAAGTTTTAGTCTTGCTAGTAAATAAAATTAATTGAAACGTTGAATGAGGGAGAAGACAGGAACTTTTTATATAATGGGATATTATATAACTACAATTTATAATCAATTTTAATCAAGCAATGGTATTTGTATTACACAAACCATTAGCATAGCCTACTTTATTTCCAAACTCTGTGTAAGAGTACCCTACACTCATCATAGAGTGGCAAAGAGAGTGTTCTACAAAACCTAACTACATTATTATTTCTATTCCTTAAATTAGTTCACTCTCTCCTTATACATATTGTTTAACACATTCAATATAGTTCAAACATTCAATCGTTAATAAAATACTTTCTATTCATCACCTCAAGTTTAAATATATTTTTTTAAACTTGTAAAGGAAAACAATTGGTAAAAATACAGTAAAATCAAATAATAATACATTGATAAAAATATAATAAAATAATATTAGTTAACTATGAGAGAAAAAGGATTCCTAAAAGGGGCAAGGTACATAATACAGCTAATATATCAAATTTAGCTTGAAATAAGTGATAACATATGATTACATAAAACAGCTGATTTTATGTTATAGGTTATGTGCTAGAACAGCTGTTATTGACTGTTAATAAAATACGTTTTTTTCACCCTATCAAGTTCAAATACTTTTTTTTTAACCTATAGGGGTTAAAAATGGATTCCAATAACGTTTTTTTCAATTATTTATTCAGTAATTAAATTATAAAAATCTGGGGACTACCAAGCACCAGTCTCAAAGCAGTAAATTAATTTTTCTCCCATCATCTGGGTGTCGTCGAAACTTCCACTGTACAACCTTAAGCTGTTGCCATGGTTACCACAAAATATCATAAATAGTGCTGTAGGGTTAAAAATGAATGAAACGAATAAAATAAACAAACAAAACGGATTTAAGTAAACAATGATTATATTTTTCTCTCTTGACCTCAGTAGGAATTTACTTTAAAAACAAAAGTTTTGTATTACATGTTTAATAAAAAGTAACTAAAATACAATTTGTCTTTGCTGACCTAAGAAAGAATTGTCTTTAAAAATTTTCGTTTACATTAATTGCTTTTATATCTTTATGCTATTTTTTAATTTAATTTAACATAATTTATTAAGCTTGAAAATCTACTAAATTTTTTCTCAAAAATATTAATATAGTATGATATTTAATATAGTAAATAAAAAACAAACTGATATTTCCAATTCATGGATTTTTTTGTCAATGAGGTTTGGTGAAACGTTTTTATTCAATTCATATCTAATTAACGTCTATTCGACATTATTTTAAGTAAGTTTATGAAAAACTTAGGAATATAAAATGTTTTCCTTCGCAATAAGCGATTTTCATTAGTGTTTCTACAAAGTGTTATTTTAAACTAAAAACCCAGTCCTTTTCCGTATTGGCATGGTTTATGTGATTTAAAAATTTAAAGATATTACGTTAACACCAATTTAACGTGCTTTTATTAACTTTTTGTGAAATTTCATATTTTTCGCGTATTTGAAATAAATTTAAACTGTCAAGCTGTAGTTCTGGAACTATGTTCTAAATAAAACAAATAAAAACATACACAAAACAAACAAAATAATTATTTATTTACTCATACGCGTTTCAATGACAAAGTCATCATCATCAGTTGTCGTCGTGTTGTTACTACAAAATCTAACTTACAACTAGTTGGGGTTGTCATTGAAACGCGTATGAGTAAATAAATGATTAATTTGTGAGTTTTGTGTATGTTTTCATATGTTTTAACATAACCTCACAAGCTAAGCTAAAAGAATATTTGTGTATGTTCTAAATAACGATTTTTAAACCTTGGTGAAAGTATATAATAATCAAATTCCACTAGACAAATTTTTAAAGTGAAGCAAAGCATTAGTATTATCATAAATTAAAATTTAAAAATTCTAATTTTAAGTAATTTTAAAAATACTTAACTAAGTGAATGCGTAATTGCTTACTTGCTGACTCGTTTCAAAACATTCGTTCCTTTTACGAAGCTAACCCTCTACTGGCGGCATCGGTTGGGTGTAAAGGCTCTAACGAGAATGGATTTATGACTGTGGAATGGAGTGGTTGTTTGAGTTGTGTGCCATATAATAGAAAAGGCCGTTGGCTTCAATGTATGTGTGGTCATTTAATCCGATGCCGCCAGTAGAGGGTTAGCTTCGTAAAAGGAACGAATGTTTTGAAACGCGTCAGCAAGTAAGCAGTTACGTATTCACTTAGTTAAGTATTTTTAAAATGAGTTTAATCAGTGAATTCAAGGTGATACATCAAGCAACTTTTAATTTTAAATTGAAATGTTAGAATGTTTTTTGATAACTAACTACATATATATATATATATATATATAATTTATTCGAAAATGTTAATAAAACGCTCTCTTATTCAGGTATAAGAAGTTATCAATAAAACGTTGGTAGGGCACATATTTTTCAATAAACCAATGAGTACAAACAGATAAATTACCAAAATAAATTTACTACCTTAAAACATAAAATATTTAGGATATAAAACATAAATAAAAAAGGCATATCTAAAGCTATTATTTTAAAATTAAAATTATTCATGATTTAAATAATTTAGAGTAATTTTTTCCAATATAACTATAGTTAACTTTTATTTTAAAAAATTATTTTTGATAGAGATTTAAAAAAAGCATTCTTCGTCAACACCACTGTACGTTAGTAGTTTAATAATTGTCTAGTAGATGGCGCAGCGATGCAGACAACTGAAATTCTTTGTTTGTTATGAATTCTTTCTAAAAACCATTTAAACAAACCCACTTTCTAATTAATTTATATTTAAGTTGTTTTCCTCTATTTTTATTTTACAGTTTATCTTATTATTGTCCTATTATTTATGATATAAATTATAATAAATATAAACTTCATAACATAATTTTGTCGTTATTTTAATGAATATAACGTATGTAAAACAAAACAAAAACAATACACGTTAATATATATTCCGACGTTGGAAACGTAAATAAACGTTGTTGGATAGGTTGTTGTACCAATAGGTTGTTGGATAACAAGGACTAAAAACGATAGTAAGGGTTAAAATTTAAAATGTAATTTATACTTTAAAAAGCCTACAAGTTCATTTTTGGAATACAAAACTATTTTAAATTTATTTTTTACATCTCTTAATTGTTTAAAATAGGTAGTCTACTGGGAAACTTTGAGTTTTCGTCTGTAACATCCGTTACTGGGAAATGCTCAACGAACTCTCTCAGATATATTTGACTCTCTGAGATGTAATTTTGATAATCCTATTTACAATAATAGGTTCTATCCAGGGGTGTAGAGTAAAAGCAGACATATACTGGTGACAACATAATAGTGGTAGTATAATTTAATAACTTAATCTGTATTCATGTGTTATAACACGAATGAAGAGTGAGAGGGAATACTTAAAAAGTCTTTAATTAGAGGGTACTTAGAGGATACATGTGAATTTGGTATCCATTCACAAGGCTCCGCCCCAGGGGCTTAGAATGTTCAAAAACCGATGTATATATGAATTTATCTTATGGCGCCAAAACAGCTGAACAGAAGAATATAAAATTTAGAGGGATTGTTTAACCTATTCTCAGGATGGTTCTTGTGAGGTTTGGTGTAGATCCATCCACATGGCTCCGCCTCAGAGGCTTAGCATGGTCCAAAAACCGATGTATGTATCTTATGGACGCCTAAACCGCTGAACAGAAGTTTATAAAATTTAGAGGGATTGTTTAACCTATTCTCAGGATGGTTCTTGTGAGGTTTGGTGTAGATATATCCACAGGTTCCACCCCAGAGGCTTAGGATAGTTCAAAAACTGATGTTTGTATGTGAGTCTGTATGTATCTTATGGACGCCTAAACAGCTGGACAGAAGTTTATGAAATTTGGAGAGATTTATTAACATATTCCCTGGACAGTTCATGTGATGTTTGCTTGAGGTAAATTCACAGAGCTCCACCCCAGTGGCTTAGCATGGTTAAAAAACCGTTGTATGTATGTATCTTATGAACGCCTAAACCGCTGAACAGAAGTTTATGAAATATAGAGGGATTGTTTGACATATTTCCAGGATGGTTCGTGTGAGGTTTGGCATAGATCCATTAAGAGAGCTCCACCCCAGAGGCATAGGATGGTTCGTGTGAGGTTTTAGTGTAGATCCATTAACAGGGCTCCGCCCCAGAGGCATAGGATGGTTCGTGTGAGGTTTGGTGTAGATCCATTAACAGGGTTCCGCCCCAGAGGCATAGGATGATTCGTGTGAGGTTTGGTGTAGATCCACTAACAGGGCTCCGCCCCAGAGGCATAGGATGGTTCGTGTGAGGTTTGGTGTAGATCCACTAACAGGGCTCCGCCCCAGAGGTATAGGATGGTTCGTGTGAGGTTTGGTGTAGATCCCCTAACAGGGCTCCGCCCCAGAGGCATAGGATGGTTCGTGTGAGGTTTGGTGTAGATCCATTAACAGGGCTCCGCCCCAGAGGCATAGGATGGTTCGTGTGAGGTTTGGTGTAGATCCATTAACAGGGCTCCGCCCCAGAGGCATAGGATGGTTCGTGTGTGGTTTGGTGTAGATCCATTAACAGGGCTCCGCCCCAGAGGCATAGAATGGTTTGTGTGAGGTTTGGTGTAGATCCATTAACAGGGCTCCGCCCCAGAGGCATAAGATGGTTCGTGTGAGGTTTGGTGTAGATCCATTAACAGGGCTCCGCCCCAGAGGCATAGTATGGTTCGTGTGAGGTTTGGTGTAGATCCATTAACAGGGCTCCGCCCCAGAAGCATAGGATGGTTCGTGTGTGGTTTGGTGTAGATCGATTAACAGGGCTCCGCCCCAGAGGCATAGAATGGTTCGTGTGAGGTTTGGTGTAGATCCATTAACAGGGCTCCGCCCCAGAGGCATAGGATGGTTCGTGTGAGGTTTGGTGTAGATCCATTAACAGGGCTCCGCCCCAGAGGCATAGGATAGTTCGTGTGAGGTTTGGTGTAGATCCATTAACAGGGCTCCGCCCCAGAGGCATAGGATGGTTCGTGTGTGGTTTGGTGTAGATCCATTAACAGGGCTCCGCCCCAGAGGCATAGGATGGTTCGTGTGAGGTTTGGTGTAGATCCATTAACAGGGCTCCGCCCCAGAGGCATAGGATGGTTCGTGTGAGGTTTGGTGTAGATCCATTAACAGGGCTCCGCCCCAGAGGCATAGAATGGTTCGTGTGAGGTTTGGTGTAGATCCATTAACAGGGCTCCGCCCCAGAGGCATAGGATGGTTCAAAAACTCATGTATATATGTATGTGAGTATGCATGTATCTAATGGACATCTAAACAGCTGAAACGAAGTTAATGAAATTGGAGAGACTTTTGTAATATATTCCCAGGGCGGTTTATGTGACTTTGTTGTACATCCATTCACAGGGCTCAGCCCCAAAGGCTTAGGATGGTTCAAAAACCGATGTATATATGTATGTGTGTATGTACGGGTATGTATCTTATGGACGCTTAAATAGGTGAACAGAAGTTAGTGAAATTTAAAGGGATTGCTTAACATTTTCCCAGAATGGTTTGTGGGAGATTTGGTGTAAATCCATTCATAGGGCTCCGCCTCAAGGGCGTGTGATGTTTCAAAGACCGATGTATATGTGTATGTACGGGTATGTATCTTATGGACGCTTAAATAGGTGAACAGAAGTTAGTGAAATTTGAAGGGATTGTTTAACATTTTCCCAGAATGGTTCGTGTGAGGTTTGGTGTAAATCCATTCATAGGGCTCTGCCCCAGGGGCTTGTGATGGTTCAGTGTACAGCCTTTCATAAGTCTAATGTTAAAATGTATATCTATACTAGCGTTACTTAAATTAATTTTAAAATAATATAAACATTATGTAAAAATTATAATACATTTTTAATTATTTTAAACTGTTTAAAATTGCTAAATTCTATATACAACTATTGCTATCACACTTATTAATATTAAAAGCAAGACCGCCGTTAATATTCTTGCGAAATTTGAATCAACCAAAGCTGTGCAACGGAACCGACACCCAACTTGATCCGGGTAGAAATCAGGGGTGGCAATTTCAAAGGAGAGATGGTCTTAATTCCATAAATAACAATAATTCCATGACATCTATCTATTGATTTCAAACGATTACAATTTCCTTTGCTTCTTGCATTCGAAATAACCTTAACAAGGCACAAGGACAATCATTGACCGTTGCTGGATTAAATATGGAACATTCGAGCTTTTACCAAGGATAATTTATACGTTGCGTTCTCACGGGTTGGAACGCCTAAAATGTGTATGTTTATACGCCTAATGAAATGAATAAAACCATTGTCTATCCTCTAGCATTGCAGTAAATAAAGTATAATTATTTAGATGTTTGTTGCTTTTCTTATTGTAAAAATTATGATTTCGGGAGCAGTCACATGCGCCGGTTAACGCTAGTGTAATATAAACAACAACGTTTTAACCTAAATATACATAAAATGTTTAACTCATCGATAATGAAAAATAAAAGGCCTCGTTAGATCTATTTAACGAACATCCACTTTCTATTATCAAATTTCCACCATCAAATAGTCACACGTGTGTAGCAAGTAAAACAATCCTGCGAATTTGTATTCTACATTTACAGGGAACCTGTATGGATTTATACATTTACCCGCCTAGCCTTAGGTTGTAGACGTTCTGTTATATTTATTCATCACCCCACCTTTTAATACGTTGTGCAGACGACTATAAAATTGTGTTTTTACTTTGAGGAGGAATAATTAGTTCAGAAGATTGTCCCCAGGTTAATAGTTACAGTTTTTCAAATTTAAAGAATGGACAAATTACTTTTAAAGTATAAATTCTAATCGCGCAGTACTTAAGAACTCTGTACCAAACTTTTTACGTTTTAAAGTGATGATATCCCTTCTCGACACTATTTAACTCAACCGAACTGTCTCGAATTTGGGAAAAGCTTAGAATGTTTCTTTAACGCTAACACCTGATTTCGTCTTCACTTAGAGGTTATTTAGAGGTTATACGTAAACTATAATTGTTTGGAATTCCTTTTATATTCAGAAAAGTTATTTATTCCATTAAATTAAATATGAAAACGTACGATTTTATACAATAGCTGTTTGTATTACTCAGAGGAATGTCATTTCCTTTATTGTACGTTGACAGTAAGTTAAACTATATTACTTCCTAGTACGTTGATGGTCAATATATTTTCTAATATTCCAATTATTATTATTCGGGAGGGATAGGGGGGGAGAAAGAGGGAGAGAGAGAGAGAGAGAGAGAGAGAGAGAGAGAGATAGTTTAATGTTAAGGCAGTATTTACTGTATGCTTACTATTTCTTCATTTTCTTGTGTTTCAGTTGGATCGTACTAGTAGATATGGTTCAACGAGCTCAAGCACCTATCGACCTACCTCCAGTTATCGTCCAATCTCCACAGTTACCTCTGTGCGGGAGAGAGCTGCGGCTGTAGAATCTGTGAATAATGACAAGCCCTCGATCCGCGAGAAGTATGCGGCCCGAACGTACGGCGCTGGAGATAGTTCGAGGAGCGATTCGACGACAGATACGGCCAAAACGTCTTCTGCCGGAACATACAGGCGGTTTGGAACGTCGACCGAAACCCCTACGCTTCGGTTCGGTAGTTCCACGAGGTTCGGAGGACAGATCGCGCGGAGTCCGATTTCGGAAAAGTCTCCAACAGTGTTCGGAGTGTCGACTCCTAGCGAGAGAGCGGTGAACGATGACGAAAAGAAAGATGACGCCAAGTCGAACACGTTGGTGGTGGTTACCAGAGGGACGTCGCCCACGCCGCCGCCAAACTCTGTGTATTTACGAACGAGACGAGCCGATATGGAGAGAACTACCCAAAAGACTGTTACCAAACCAAATACAAAACCACAAACAACAACGAAAGAAGTACAAACTGACGATAAGCAATTAGCGAACAATAAGGAAACTAGAGTTACCACTGGGAGTGGCAGTATGTCCACTTCCAGATCCCCGAGCTCATTAACCTCATACACCTCCAGGTATAGCGGCAGCAGCTATACTCCCTCATCGACGTCTTCCATTTCTTCACGATACAGTCCCAGAGCTTCCAGTTACAGTTATACCCGACCTACTGACCTTCCGCTGCGTTCTTCCTCTGTAGCTAGGAGTAATAGTCACGACGATGCAAAAACAACACCAACAGAGACAACGAAAACAAACGACGAACTTAAACGAGCAAAACTAGAAGGAAAAGACACCGAACGTATAGGCGGATTTAGTTATGCCAGACCGACAGATCTGCCCTTAGCGACATCGTTAAATAGGACGCCTACAGACAACGAAGACAAGACCATAGCAACCCCTCTGTCGCCATTAAAGAATAAACTCAACTATGGTAGCAAAGACTCTCTAGTCAGTTCAAACGAACTAATTGATAAAATCGAAAAAAGCAATAACACTGTAAGGAAAAATAGTGAATCTACTGTAGAAGTAACAACACCAGATTCTGGAACTAAACCAATAACAAAAACGTCAGTATCTCCAAAAATACCGTTATCTCCTACCAAGTCTTCGACAAAACTCACTTCTCCCGATAAAAGTAAACTTCCACCTCCTGTACCAAAAGTAGACTCGTCAAAGTTAACAATGCCGAATAAAGATTTTAGAAAGTCAGTTTTAAATATGGATTTAAGTAGTTCATCAGAAGCAATTGATAAACGTGTAACCAATGAAGGAATGAAACCTTTGGCAGGAAGTAAGTCATTATCAAAGCTAAAGTTAAGTACATCGTCAAAAAATTTATCTCCAAAGTCTTTGGGATCTATGAGTAAAAGTAACGAATCAGATTCTAGTAGTGAAGAATCGTCTTCAACTGAAAGTTCCGAGAGTGAGAGCAGTGAAAGTGATAGTAGTGATGAAGATAACCAGCCTTTGAAACCAAATACAAAGATTCCTAGCAATAATTCTTCGAAAATGTCTGGCCTGTCGTCGCCGGATGAAACATCGGCCGATAAACCTCCGAGACTTCCGACCAGTCCAAAGTTAAAGCCAGTAGAAAACCGAACTCTGGAAGCCAAGAAGGTTGTCGCGAGGGCTTTGGCCCCAATAACCGGCGGGATAATGAAGATAAGGTACACAGGGTCGAGCACAGAAGAGCTCTCAGACAAGAGCACAAAGTCTAACAAAGGCAATGATAGCGGGTCTTCTTCGAGAAAAGTGAAGAAGAGCGCTTCAAATGCAGCGGCAAACCAGAAAGGATTTAAAATCCAAAGAAATGAGTCCGGCGAGAAAGCATGGTGGATGAAAAATAGTAGCGATAATATTCCGAAAATTAACAATGAACAAAAAGATTCAGAGGAAGAAAAGAAGACATATAAAATAAAAAGAATAGAATCTGGAGAAAAGGCATGGTGGATGCAAAGTAACAGCAATGTACCTGGAATAAAGTCTAATGACGGTCAGTCGAACAGTCCGTCAGAATCTGAATCCACGGGTAACAAACCTGACGTGAAGGGTCAAGATCCTAAAGTTAGTAAATCCAGTAGTAAAAGCTCAATGAGTTTATCTCATATAAAGAGAATACAATCCGGAGAAAGGGCGTGGTGGCTTGGAAGTAGTGGCGATGAGAAATCTGGAGGCGAGAAGTCTAGTGGTAAGGAAAAACCGGTGGCAAGTGGCGAGGATCTTGGTGATAAATCCCCAAGTAAAAATACAAATTCTACTTATAAAATAAACAAGAACCAATCGGGTGAAAGAGCTTGGTGGCTGAATAGCAGTAGCGACGACCAAGTAAAAGATAAACAGTCTAGTAGCAAGTCGAGTGACAGGGAGAAAAGCGTCTCCTTCGATGGTAAAATAAAAAGAATCGATTCTGGAGAGAGAGCGTGGTGGCAAGAAAGTAACAAAGACATTCCTGGGGCATTAAAAAAGTCTCTCAGCAGTAGATCTATAAGTAAAAGTAGCAGTAAATCTTCCATCCGTCAGTCAAAGGGCGGAGACAACACTTCGAGTGGGGTGGAAGCCGTTCCCTCTGATAAGGAAACGGGTTTTCAGAAAATTAAAAGAATCGAATCCGGTGAAAGAGCCTGGTGGATGGACAGCGATAGTGGTAAAGGTACAAAAGCTGACTCTCCGAAACAAGGCGAATTTACTTTAAGGAGATTCGACTCCGGTGAAAAAGATTGGTGGCTTGATAAAAGTGAAGAAGTCCCAGAGGGAAAACCTAAAACGCCGATAAAGAGTACAAAGCGGCCAAAAAATTTACCATTGTTTATTGGTCGACATACTAACATAGACGACCTGCTTGGGACCGAGGCTCCTCCTCCGGCAGCGTTCAGGACTCCGAACAACTCCTCTTCTGATGAAGGTATGCTTGTTTCTAATAACAGTTCTAATAAAATGCTAACAAGTTACTAGACTAAGAGTGATTACATTGTGATTTTTTATTAGGTACTTGGACACAAAAACATAGGAATACAAAACTCCTGATATTTTTATCATTTAAATCCCTTGTTCTTGATGAACATTTAGTACGAATATTTAATTCATAATTTCATAAGATTACCTAAGGTCATGTAGTTTTTATTTCTTCGTCATGGTGACACATTCTGATAAGCACTGTAAATAATTCTTGATTTGTTGTAGTTTATATTTTCAGGAGTCTTTTTTGAACTATTGCCCTTAGGTACTTTAGGATTTGTATTAGGGCTGGCCAAGCCAGCTCAGGGGATATAGCTTAAATACTTTGTGATACTCCTGGCCTGATGGCACAGGGCACCATCATGCATACAAATGAATTCTCAATATTTATGTCAATCACGAACCTATGAGTCCAGCCTCATTTCCAAGGGTTTCTTGTATCGCTCCTGCCTCATAGTACTTCCTATAATATACAGCCTCCTGTACCATGAACTGACATTACCCTCCAAGCCTAGATAGTTGTAGAGTGCTTAACAGTCAGTTTGATGTAATCTGTGTGGAATCTTACTGGGATTTTCTTCGTGCAAATCGAGAGGTTTCATAAGATATTTTAAATATGGGTTTACAATTGATATACGAACATTGAATTATTTGATATACACATGAAAAAGGCTCAAAAGGAATTAAAATACGATGATGTACATGACAAACATATGAATACAATTTATAGAAGTACGTATATAAGTCTGAGCCCAGATATAAAACAAACATAAACAAAAACATTTGGTAAGAATGGAATAAGATTAGGGAAGTGTGCCATTGATTACAACTAATAGGCTATAAGTCTTACTACAGAATTTTATAATATGGAATTTAAAAAAAAAGTAATTTGTAGGCCTCTATACGTAATTATAACGGTTTGAATATGTAACTAGAAATTGAATTCTTTATCCAGTACGTGATTTCAATTCACTGCAATCAAAATAATTTTAATGCCTTCTCTTACAAACGTTCGCATGCGCTGAGAAATATCGTCAATAGGTATGTTACTGTAAAGAGGCTGTGTATTAGTAAACCCTAGAATATACCAGAATGAGTCAATGTAAGGATTTTATAGATAAGACATGCTTTTTTTATGATTTTATCGTTAGAGTTTGGTTGGTGCTAAGTCTTACCTATGGTTGGGTCTGTGAATAAAAGAATCAGTATTTCTGAACAATTGTTCTTGCTAAGGGGGTTCTCGAATAATTAATAACGAGGGTGTCAATTAGGGCTCTGCTGGTTTGGGTAAAATTAGGTTAGGATCATGGGTAGAGTTACAAGTTTTGTTCTAGGAGGCACAAGATTGCCCTGAAAGGTACCGAATGGGTCCGGGGGTACACTACCTTTGAAAATAGAGAACATTTAAATGCTTGTCGACATTGAGCCAGCATCCAAAACATTACATTATAAAGTACATGTTTTAAACTACATTTTTTCATTAGGTTCTGATATAGTAATCAACGACACGTTTTCCATAGAATAGAAATTAAATGTAAAATTTCATTTTGAACACCATGACTTGGAAGATTACAATAAAGTTCATATTTTTCTTTGAACTTACAGTTATATTTAGAAAATAACTCTCATACGATCAAAATAACAACTGATACTGCCAAGTATATTTCTTGTCCGCACTATTATTATCTTTGTATCATTCTAGTTTGTAACTTCTTGTGTGCTAGATTGTGTTTTGTAACAAGACCCTCTGATGATGATGACATGGTCATCGAAATGTACATAAGGGTTTAATCTTTAGTAACTTGTTTTATTTGTTATTTTTGATTATTTTTGTGGTATTGGGGTTCTTTTCAATATTTTTATTGTAATACTGTGCTCTTGATATTGTGTATTATCTTTGTAGTATTTTAATGAGTTCATTGTCACCTTTTGATTGTAAAAAAAATAATACACCTCTCCAGAATGTTGGAGGGAGGGCAATGCCCCTCCTAACACCCCCTTAACTCCGCCATGATTGGTTAGGTAACACCACGTCTCTGAGGTAAAGACAGGTAAAGATATTTAAAGATTTAAAGATGACAAAGTTCCGAAATGAACAATATTCATAGGAGAGTTCAAGATTTTACCCTGAAGAATGGGTAAATCTCACATTTTACTAGTAAATCTTAGGATTAACGATTTTTTGAATGAAAGAATTTATAAATAAGTGTTACATTTTCGGACTTTTAACATAATACTTCAGGCGATGCTAGGTTTCACTAATAGGGGTTGGTTTTGAGAATAATAAAGTTATTGTTTCTTAATGATTTTTGTTGGTAGCACAACGAGCGCGTCAATAAGAGTAGATTAGGTCGGGCTACATTAGTTTAGGTTAGGTAATACTTACCGTATCTTTTAGGTTAAATCTAAGATTTACCGACTGTATGATGTTAAATATTAAAAATAAACGATGACCACAGAAGCGTTTGGATTTTTACAAAAAATAGTTGCTAAATGTTAGGTTATTCTGAAAACCTTACCATTTACCATATACGGGCTCGTATAGCAACTTATACACACATAGCTTAGATCGACACTAAGGAAAACAAGACTTCGAACTGTTAACAGCAAGTGTCTGCACTTGTTTGTAGGGACCGCTAACAATATGTCTAAAATTCCGCGGCGCCGACAGATTACCAGGCGTTCCAGTCACAGATCCGTGTCGCACAGTGTGACCGTTACCAAAGTATTGTACTGCAGCTATTGATCGTAAATCCTCCAGACATGGCTTCCAAATTGGACCTTTTGTTAGTTCACGTATTGGCACAGTGCCCGATATTACCTTACGTTAAGTATCTGCTTAGAATGCCATCTTTGTTCTCGTAACACTGTTGGTCGACGTCACATTTGCATTAATTCGTGTTGCTTACTGATTCATTACGTGGATTGACATTTGTAGATCATAGAACAATCTATAGCAACATCATACAGTTTTCTCACGGTAACTGTTTGACGGATTTGTTGTAATCTTATTTTTTGACTAACGTTTATATTAGGCTATAAATAATATTCGAGCTGGCTTGTAAATGAAAGTTATAATTAAAGAATAAATATGCTACAACTCACAAATATAAAATAAACTTTATTTCGTACGCGTTTCAACG